>OY987255.1:132744983-133268218 GCA_963920725.1 Rhamphomyia laevipes
AGCTGTTAACTATTATTGTTTTGAAATGTATAACAGCTGTTTATTATATTGTAATATTTTATGTGAGTAAAAACCTGTATATGTCGGAAATATTTATTATTATCATTTTATGTTTTTAATCATAAATACAGAAATGTTTATTTTGATAACACTTTTAAAACAGTTTTTGTTCAAAGTAATGAAAAGAATTTAAATTCTATTTTTTTCATTAAAAAATTGCAAAAAGAATATTCAATTAAAAACATACAATTAAAATTTATTCTTCAATCCAAATTTAAAGTTAATATAATGTAGTCAATATATAGATCTGGAGAATTTAGACCTACTTGATTAAAGATAAGCTTTTTGCTATAAATTATCAAAATATATATATTGAACTCCATGAAGCATATAAAATGTTTTTACTAATCACATTGCGTAATCCACTTCATAAGTATAGATGTACTTTCAATCACTGCGTGTTCAAATGTGTTTTAAATACCTTACTTTATCGGGTCGTCTCTATTATTTTGATAAAAAAAAACTGTAAATATGAAATTCTCAATTTAATATTGAATTCCGACATAATTGTTTATTGGTAGATAGTGTATAATTTTTCCGGAAGAGCGCTCTTTCAAATATTTTTTGGTATATAAAATAAGTACTACCAATTCCGGTGGTGTAGAAATTTTAGCACTATATTGCAAATTTTAATTTTATATTTTACAGTATTAACTTATTAATTCGGATTGTTGCAGGTTTAGTTCCAATTTAAAAATATTATGTATGTATGTATATACAAACTAGAAATAGAAAATATAAAATTTTTACTCATATCTACAATAAAGTAAATAAACTATTTAAATAAAATATTAAAGGAACAAAATATTGTACATGCATGTAGTGTAGATCTCATACTCATAGTGTCTGTAATTCAGCCTTCTTAAGACAACCTATAGTCAGTCTAAAGCTACACAGACATTATACAACACGTTTCTCCACATATTAACAATGACAACTTTATCAAAGTTTATCATTTGTGGACAAGCTCAAAATACGTTATTAACCAATATGTGGCCGTTTGTTGATGGTTATAATTTGTATAGGCTATGGGGAAGTTGTACAACCAAAATGACGTCAAATTTGACACTATCCTGAACAAACAGGATATTTTATTTTCCTTTTTACAAAATTTCAAAAAAGTTTTTTGACCGTTGTAAACAATGTTTACAATGAGGTTGTGCAATGTCCAATGTATGGTCATCATAATAAATAATAATAAAAATTGGTTTTCGCTCTATTTAGCACTCATATCTTTCACTCATATCAACAATTGTACTCAAAAGAGCTTTTCTTATATTATATTGAGTGTAAATGCATTTAATGATATTTAGATTTCTTCTTCTCAGTTCTCTTCTCACTAATACTAATCCCACGATCCCAGTATAAATTTACAAATCCTTAATTTTTGTAGTATATATTAAACTTTGAATCTATATTGACATTAAGATTTCCTGTTCTTCCTTTTTTTTCTGAAATATAACGTAAAATTATATTTTTCGATTTGAATAATTTTATATGTACATACATAATATTTGTTTTTTTTTTAAATTAAATTTTTTATTACACTTTAATAAAATATGAAACATTTATGTAAATAAATAGTAAAAATATTTTTAAAAATTTATAAATATGTTCTTGCTATACTACCAGCTAGCAGCTTAGTTAATAAATGATGATAGTTTATTTCCATAGGGGAGTAATTTTGAGAAATAAAAATGAATGTACAACATTTAAAATAATATTTTTAAATATTCTTGGTTTATGTTAAGTAGAAATAAAAAAAAAAGTTTCTTTTTTGTTAGTTTGTTTTCAAGGAAATTGTTAAAAAATAAAATGATGGAAACAGAAAAAATATTGTGGTTATTTATATATTTAAAAATAATGATATAAAATAACAAATAGTTATTTTAGCGTTAAATTTGCCACACTGTAAAAAGTAATGGAATCAATTTTTTTTTTCTTCGAATAGTTGAATAACTTGGAGTTTTTGTTGCATTGGACTTGTTGGTCAAAAAAGTGAATTTGGCTGAAACTTTTCGAGGTTGGGCGGGGTGTACAAAAATGCAATATACAAAAGAGTAGAGTCTTTACCTCCAAGGGGTTCTTGGGTAGGCAGTTTTAATTTTCTGTGTATGTGTACCAATGAAATTTGGTACACAGGTTGAACTCACGATTACGCATATGTGTCTACAGTTCAATGAAATTTCGTAAAGATATTAGTTCTGTAATCTAGAACTAATATAAAATTTAGGATCGGTAGTTTTAAGACTATAAAATTTAGGTTCCTATCAAAAGAAAAGTTATAATTCTATGGATTTATTAAAGGATGTGAAATTTTTAACAAAACTCTGTTTGACATAAATCGCTGTTGAAACTCAACCCAACAACGAGTTATCTGCTACCCTTGATTATAAGTCTTTTTTTTTGCAATATTCATTTTGATATTATATACCACAAAGCCATGTCACTGTATTTACATACTTTGTGGTTTTACTTATCATTTTATACTATTTAAAAGTATCTACCTTAAATTAAGTAAAATATTTTAAATATTTGGATGGAGATTAGATAAATGAATAATAAAAGATTATAAGAATCTTATTAATTTATATTATCAATATTTTTTTTACCATTTTTTTCTGGAGGTATGTACAATTCAAACCATCTATATAAACATTTTATTATGGTTGGGTTTAGAAAGGATAAAAATTAACGTTTTCATTTAATATTATATATATATTATTATAAACCAATTATAGTTATTAAAATATCTAGTAGCAAAGTATAGATTGTGTACATCTTTTATATGAAGTCCTTTTGAAATATTTTAATACTTTTTTTGACAACAAACATAAATTTAGATTTATTTTTTTCTAAGGAAAGATATATCCGCAGACGGTTTATTTAATTTATATCATATAATGACTTTATGTCGAATATTATGACCAGGATTGGCAGAAATATAGGTTGAATGAATGGTAAGGAAGGAGATGGTTACCAACTAAAATTAATCTGGGCAAAAGGGTAACACATTTCGCCTTTAGAAGATTTGACTCTACTTTTGATTTTTAATAAGCTTTATACACAAACCTAACATTTTCACTAAATGTGAAACCAGAATGTAATTTTAACCCGAAGACTAAGCCTTAGAATACGAATATAATGACACTATGAATGTCCACTTAATACTAGGTACGTGCACATCAGCTCCCAATGTTGGGGCATTATTAATAAAATTAATTAAAAACTTAAATTAAAATAATAAATTTAAAATTATAAGTAATTAAAATTGCTCCAATTTATTGATAATTAAGAATTGTAAACAAAATTTATAACAATTTGTTATTGATAACAAGAACTAAACTTTGATTGTATGCATGTGTAAAAAGTTAGAAAAGAATAAATGTTAAAAATGTTGTAAATTGTAATCCAAAATAAAAAAAATTATTTTAGTTGATTCATTTTCAATAATAATTATATTTATCATTTACAATAATTCATATTTTTCATATAAAAAATCTTCTAATCGTTATCGTTATTTCGCTATAAGGACATAGCTATAGGTTTATAGCTGTGTATACCAAGCAGAAGTCGATTTTCAAGCATGTCACACGACTTCACATCACGTACTCGTACAAACAATAGGATCATAACTGTACGGATCCTAACGAATACTACCCAGTACCAGACATTGCTGTTTTCGTAACTATACCAGTTTTAAGAATTAAACGATTTTTGACAGAAAACTGGCTACGAAAACCATAATTTGCCTTAACGCCACGAGGTGGATATAAATAACCTCATCCATGCTAAGATATATAGAATATGTACTTGAAATATTGGAAAGTCTGAAATATTGGAAACCCCCTCGAACCAATCAATTATTAGATTTCGAAAAGTTCTGTTTGCAAAAACTAAAAGTAAGTTTACTTACATAATATTGATATAGTATTTAAATTTAAAGAGTTACTTCTCATGATTTCCAGAATAATCTTTAATATTCTTAAGTAGTTAGTTGGTTTGGTATTGGTATTATTTTCAAAACTAATTTTAGAATGATTCAAGCAATATTAATTCCGTAGTTTCGTTAAATATATCATAAAAGTTTGTATTTAGTATATTCTAGCTAAAAAATGACTTGGTACTAAAACAGAGTATAAAGAAGTCATCAAACATGTTAAAAAGAAGTCTTAGAACCAAATTAATTTCATCATATTGATAAAGATAAAACCTTAAATTATTATAGTTGAAGATGTTCGTAATTAACATAATCAGAGTTAATTTAACAAAGGCACTAATTGCCCAAAAAAGGCCATTTTGAAAAAAATTATGACCATTTTGAAAAAAGTAAAATTGTCACTAAGGCCGGCACTGCTTTTTTAAAATACGCAAATAAAATGATAATTGTAATAAACAAAATAAAATGGTATAATTAAAAAGTTTTGGTTTAATTTCATATAATAATCTTTTATATTTTATTACCAATGTTTTTTTGAATAAAAACATTGGTTATAAAAAACTATTGAAATTTTATGATTAATTTAAGAAGAGTGTCTAGAAAGTTTTGAAAAATATATACAAAACAAATATGATTAAAAATAGATAATAATTTTTGGAGATTATTATTATTTACAACTATAAAGGATGTTTTATAAAGACAAAATCCTAACAAACTATGACAAACTATTAAAAATATTTTTATGTATTGATCTAAAAACCTATCACTCTATATAGAATTTCTATATTGTAATAATAATTTAATTATAGTGGTAGACCGTAGACCAACAAAAGAAAGGATCATTTCATTTCATAATACAGGAAATTATATAATATAAAATTATTTTACGAGGAATTATAAAATAACTATAAAGTATATTGAGATCAAAAGAACAATTGAAAAAATGGAAAATTTTCAAATAAATTAATGTTCCTCGAGGATGAACAATATCCAAAAATCTTATGCTCAATAATATTTATACGGTAATAGTAATTTATTATCTGATTTCAATTAAATCTGGCTGACAGCTTTGTTTCGAGAACTATAGTTGATACCTAATAAAGATATACAAGTTCAGTGGGTCCCTAGCAAAATTTTTAATCTTTAAAATTATTTATTATTCCAGAAATAATACAACCATTCCTCAAAGCACAGTATTAACAAATTTCGAGTTTTGAGGTACCCCTAGATTCTAGTAATCTTTTTTTTATTTGTCAAAAGAAAAGTTATTTTAAAATTTCATAGCTGGAAAGGACATTTTTAAGTGTTTCTAAATCAACAATAATTGTCTGAGTATTTAAACATCAATTTTTTTTAACCTTTTAAAATTTAAGGATACCAAATTATGATAAGAATTGAGTGTTAAAGACATAATACATAATCATTTTTGTAAACTGTCAACTTTACAAATTGATTTTTATTTTTCTATAAATAATTAATTTTTTTTTTTAATTATATAAAAAATAGGATATTTCTATAATCTATAATGAACTATAATCTAGAAACTTTTGGCAATGACATAAATCAGGATTGACTATCAATTTTTAAGCATAATTATTATAGGTCACAGAATTGAGAACAAACTGCATGAGTAAAGGATTATCGGTATCAAGAATTGCTAAATCTAAAGGCAGTAGTCATGAAGAAATAACCGTATCTATCTATGATGGCTGGCAAGCATTCATGAAAAGTGCGACAGATGATAGTTCTACTCTTTGGAATAAAACACCAATTGTCTTTGGGATAAAATGGATATTGTGTCTAATGGCCAATACTTCTTCAAAAGCCAGGGAACGCGTAGGTTTGTAAATTAAATTCAATTCAAAAAGTTGTTATAACAAAACATTTTAATAAGATCACAACCAATTTTCAAAGCTTTTCAAAATACGGAATTGTATACAATTCACTATCAAGTTTCATATCAATTTTGTTAGTTGTAATTTTTCATATGACATGTTAAGACTATGAAATATCTTTTTGTTACAGTGTCTTGTAACAAAGTTTACACAAGTTTTCTTCCGATTCATTCCAAAGAGACTATTGCTCGATTTTTTGTTGGTTGGTTTTAAAAGAGTAAGAAATTCTAGACTCCTATGAACTTCGCCACATATTAGTGAACCGGTTGTACCATCCAGTGTAAAGCTACATAATTACCACAGCTTCCATTCCACTTCTTTAATTAATTAAATTACTTTGACCGACTTCAATTTATCTACATCTTCACGGTTTTATAGAAAGAAATTACCAAAATTTCCTAAATCTTTTATGTTGAACTGAGAGACAATAGTGTAACAATGGAATAAATACTAATCTCGTTGAATGATTCCTAACAATCGCTTGTTTCGTTGCAATTTTCTTTTATAATCTGGCCGTTGCCTTGTTCATTTTCAAAGTGATCTTATCTTTTTATGGTTCAGAATGCCCTATTACGTTTTTGAATGTACCGGTTACATATCAAAGTTTGATATTTATCATTACTTATTGTGCTTTTCAGTTACTTATTGTGCTTTACAGGTCTAGTTACTTATTGTGCTTTTTTTAATTTGTACTGGCCAGTAACATATATTGTAATCCTCTAAAGATACATCAGTGGTTGTGGCACCTTTTCGTGCTAGTTGATCTGTTTTCTCATTACCTTTCGATCAATTACGTGTTTTGAAAATAAAAAGTGTTAAACCTAAAATAATTCATATAAAATTTAATCTTTATAGAAATTTTATTTTATATCTAACTAAATTTAATCAATATTCTATTCCCTATTTCTTAGTAATTTTTGTTATTTTCTATTACAAGAGTAAATCAATAATTAATTATATATTTTATTGAGAATGTATGAAATAAACCCTTATCAAAACTTTTCATGCATGATTTGTTAAATATTCTGATAAAACAAAAAGAAGAAATAGTTAAAATATAGTTCACTAATCAAATTGTATTTTCTATTTTGGCGCCTTTTTCAGATGCCTTTAGGGTTAAAATTGTATAAATAATTTATGTTTAGATATCTATCTCATATGGAGAAAAGATTTTTAAAAGATTTTTAAACAATTTTGAAGAAACTTATTTTTTGCCTATACATATATCAATTTTTATATTATTTCTTATATTTTCGTAAATTTTGAATTTTAACCAAAATTCTGAGGGTTTAAAACCATGAAAATATCAAAAATTTATTAAAGAAGTATAACTGTTGTATTTAAGGAAAGATTTATTACCAAAATCGTTACTATTTTTTTAAAAAAAGTTTTGTATTTTAGTAGTTACTTCAAAACTTTTAGTCCCTGTGGGAAATATATCATTAAAATAATATTGAGTATACCTGGGTAACAAAAAGCGATATTTACCAAATATTTATATATACCTATGGGTCATCAATTTAAACAAATATAAAAAATGTGTAAAAACAAAAACCCAAAAATATATTCTTTCGTTGACCCTAAACATTTCAAATTCGTCCCTAAATATCCTTTTATAACCTAAAATACTTAAGGAAACCCTTAAATATCCTTTTATGAACCCAAATGCCGTATTGTTGATTTTTATAATTAGGTACTTAAAATATTGTTGTTTTGTTTCTATTCTATATATATAGGCAAATCCTTAGTCGTTTTTATTTATATGAATCTTTATTATACATGAGCTTTTCCGACATTTGTCACTGTAATAAAATTTACTTCCTGCGTGGTATATTAATTTGACACCGGACCATATTTTGAATATTTAGTGTCGAAATATGCGAATTATTTCAATTGATTTTTTTTTTGTTATGGCGCTTATAATAAATTTATTTTGCTTATAAGAAAAGGTAAGTAGTTTTTTTTAAAAATATTCCCAAAAAAATTACAACCCTTACAAGATCTAATTTAGTATAAATGAGATTAAATTTTGTATTGGAGTGTATTTTTACGGA
The DNA here is from genome assembly GCA_963920725.1 of Rhamphomyia laevipes. Classification (NCBI taxonomy): domain Eukaryota; kingdom Metazoa; phylum Arthropoda; class Insecta; order Diptera; family Empididae; genus Rhamphomyia; species Rhamphomyia laevipes. The sequence continues at coordinate 132,752,933 of OY987255.1, forward strand.
AAATAGTAGATAAACCTATAAGAGTTCCATGGCAAATAAATGGGGCCACAACGAAATACATTGTGGCTTTATCAAACAACACTCTCAGTGTGTCATCTATGTCATAATGTCACCATGGGAGAACACTACTTCGAGACGATGAAAGATGTTATATACCTCGGTTGTATAGTGACAGCAGTTGGCAATAACTTTAGCCTACAGATAAAACGAAGAATTGTGGAGACGGTCCTTTTATGGCTTAAGTAAGTTAATGAGATCAAGATCGCTTACCCGAAAGATCACGATTACACTATACGAGACATTCATCGTCCTAGTGATGGTGGATGGGATAGAGTCATGGACAATATCCAATACAGATGACCAGCTCTAAGGATCTTTCGGGAGGAAAATTCTTCGTTGCATCAACGTTAATGAGGATTGGAGAATTCGCTACAAACACGAGCTATTGAACTATATCAGGAGGGCTGACCTAGTAAAAACGTGTCGAATCCAGAGATTTCGCTGGCTAGGTCACGTCGTGCGAATGAAAGATACAGCTCCAGTCAAATCTAGCTTTGACTTTGACTCCATACCTGAGAATAGGCGGAGAATACAAATACCTAATCTTCGCTGGAAGAGTGGTGTTAAACCGAATGTTAGAATGCTTAACATAACGAGAAGCTGGAGAATCACTGCGTAGCACAGAGCCTTTCGAGAAACTCTCTTTCCTCGGCCCAGGTTAACTAAAACTGTAGCGCCGAGTCAATAAGTAATTAGTGTAGTATGTCATGTAAGATTACCGATAGATAATTAATTAGATTACCAATGAATAGGGAGGGAGAATATGTGCCATTATTCTTTAATTCCGGACTGTACGGATAAACTAAACACGACATAAAATTTCTCATATATCTCCGTTAACAGTTCATAAGCTTTTTCGAAAGGGGAATATCTAAGTCCTGTTTACATTTAACAAAATCAAAGTTTCGTACAAAAACTTGTCTTTTTCAGCTTCCACTATTCACTGGACATGTCATGTGAAGAAAAATCTAAAATAAATATATGTATAGTAATTGTAAATTTTGCAATTAGTGTGTAAACAGATTATAGCATTAGAAGTCACTCCGATCATCGTAATTGCATAAAAACTCTCTTCTATGAGGATAAAATCATCTAGCATTGTGCTATTGTGCATTAACCTAAAAAGTGTTGTCAATATAAAATAATATAAAACATTATAGCATTAAAAATCCAATTTAAATTTTTATCATATATTTTGATCTATGGCATTACCTATTTATATAACCTATTGTGTGAATATACCATAATAAATCGCATACTAGAAAAGAAAATATCACTCTATATATTGAGTAATATTTTCTAGTAAAAATTATTACAGTCTTTATGTTATTTCAGTATTGAAAATTGTTATGACATAAAAAGAATTTCTAAAGTTTACATTTTCACTATAACAAAAGAAAATATTTGATAATTTTCATTTTGTTTTTACCAAGTCTGCAATTTCAGATTGTTTTTGTTTCATTAAGATTTTAGTCTACTTTGTTATTTTGTTGTGTAGTGAACAGGGATGGCTTTATAATTTTTATTTTGCCTAGAGTCATATTCAATCTATTAACCTCGCCTTATATTTCTATTTCTGAGTTCTATAAGTTGTTGCTGAGATATCGGTGATCGAAGACGAAGATAAGTTTTAATTAATTCTAGTTTTGAAAAACTTCTTTTACCACTTAAGACAAAAAACTGGTAACGTTACAAATGTACTTAAGTTGATTAGACAATTTGAATAAATATCGGACAACTTTTAATTCTATCATTATATGACTAACTATTTTAAATACTAGTAGAAATATATTGAAACTAATTGATCAAATCCGCTGCTTCGATGTCTTAATGAAGACTTGCAATTGCAAGCTTAACACAGAAGATGCATACAGGATAAGTTGTAGAGTTATTATGTTTTGCATGCTAATAATAATTTGAATCCGAAAATTAACTCACGATTTTGCATCTGTTTAAATCTAACCTAAATAGTTTTAAAAATTTAATAATTTCTTTTTATTAAGGGCCCCGACATAGCCTTTGGCAACTGATGTCGAATTCGCCTGATGACAGGCCCACACCTGGGTAGTAAAAAATATTCTTTTTGGTTGTGAATGAAAATTGTTTTTTAGTTTTTCGTTTGCTGAAATATTTAAGTAATATAATTGCACCAGGAAAATTATAAAATAGAAATAATTTAATTATCTTTAAACAATTCTTCTTCAAAAATAATTAAAATTATAATCTTATAATAAAAACTATGATAAATTGAAGATAAATTTAATTTTTATCAATTTTTTAAAAGTATATTTTATTTATTTTCAATTTCCAATTTGATATAAAATATTTAATTTGTAATTAATTTTTTAATTAAGTATGAAATCAGAATGAAATTGGTTCATAATTTAATACCTTATGATTTCATGATTTAGTATTCAACTAAAAAATAATAATGCCAATTCTCTAATAAATTGCGACAATATTTAAGTATTTTAAATTAAAGTCTTTATTTAATGGTTCTTCCTTTTCTGTTTCCAATCTTAAACCTAATTTTACACAAATATTAAATATTCAGAATTAAAATAAAAAATGTTTTACATAAATTTACACTAAATTATAAAATATCGTCATAAATAATAGAAAAATGCTAATCTGTATAATTTAACCCCTGCACAATTTTCGAAAGTCTTTCGAATTTTCGAAATGTATTACAGAATCGTACACAGACTTAATTGCCAGTAAGTTGAATACGAGTATCTGTACTGAATACGAGTAATCTTTCTACTAAGCTTTGAACAGTTGCAGTAGATATAACTTATATTACCTTCGACGTCCTCCAACAGAGATCCACAAAATAAAACTTCTTTAAACAATTATTTTATTACTTATAGCCGATTTCACAGTGAGAGGTTAAGCTCAAGTTAAATTTATTGAATTGTATAGCTTAAGCCCGAAACTTAAGCTCACTTGGTTTTTTTAATCAAAATTAGCTCTAAGCTTAGATAACCAAAAAATATGAATTATTAATGATAATTAAAAATAATGTTATTGTGAATGAAAATGAACCAAAAATTATTTTGATATTTGAATTTGTGAGTTAAGAATTTATAATATGGAAGAAAAGAAACATTATCATTAATTTAACTTTTTTCTAATAACTACTTATTTATAATTTTTATACTTTTATATGAATATGAATTTATTTCCTATTTGTGTGTATAAACTCTAATAATAAAAAGTGTCAAAAGTAAAGATAACCATCCCCTCCGGGATCTCTGCCTTGTCGTGGCGGAGGGGCTTATGTCGAAAACTCTACGAGCTCTTGGGATCGTAGACGGACGGTAGACTAAAGAGATCCAGCACTCAATTCCAAGATGTGAAAGACACCGTGTCGATGGAATGCATGATATCAGGTGCTTAAAAGTGATATCGCTAACGGTCTCCTTGGGGCACCAGGCGCCACCCCATTGTAACCAGCCTTGCGTTCGTAAGGGAGCTCTGCGGACGTTGACTTTTTATTTCTCGCCTTACTCGTGGGATCAAAATGAACGCAAATACAACAAAAAACACAACAGAAATCAACAGTTTAAACGAAACGGCAATGACAACGGACATGATTAACACTAATGAAAAAATACCAGCAGACGATGTGGAGACTTTAACAACAGATGTCGAAGATGACTTATTGTTAACGCCACCACAGAATGTCGAAGAATTGAAAGCCCTTCCATCTTCCTTATCCGTAAAGGAGAATAAGTCTGAAGCCGAGGGGAAGCTTCCAAGTGACGTTGATAACGAGGGACAATGCGAACCAGTTATTGATGAAGCTGAAGAAGCCCTCCGAAAGCTTCAGTTAAGGAAGACATATGAGTACTTTTCCGGTGCATCTAAAAGACGCATTAGAGCTCTTTGCCAGAAAGGTATGTCTGCAGAAGAGGCTAGATCAGCTGAACGTGCTAGACTTTCTCAGCTTAAGTGTCCAGTTGTTGCTGTTACATCTGGTAAAGATTCGGCCAACAAAAGAAGCAGATCTGATGGTAGTACACCTGAGCTACCAACTAAGGCAGTTAAAGTATCTGCAGATGTCAGAAAGCCGGTGAAGGATCAGACTCCTAGGATCAATCCTAAACCGAGCACTTCTAAAGTAGCGGCCAGGTTGCTAACTCCGAGCATCAACAAACTGGAAGAGAAGAGCGCTAACATCAGCTCTACACCAGTTTCCGTATCTTTACCGTTCAGTGATGTAGTTTCCAAGCAAAGAGTTGTCATTACTCATGCTTTACATCCAGCAGAAACTCTCACCACTGAACAACTAGAAAATCTGAAAATTGCGCTGTTAGATGAAATCGACAAAATTGAAGATGATGGGCCACATCCTCAATTTTCCACGCAATCTAACAAATCTGAAGGCTGGCTAACGATTTTCTGCAACAACAAAGAAACTAGAGATTGGCTTATCTCTATTGAATCAGCTTTTAAGCCGTGGGAAGGTGCTGCATTAAAAATTATGGACGGAGACAAAATGCCCAAATCCATCATTTGCAAAGCATTTGTGCCCTTGTCACCAGCAGGTATTATGTCAGGGGACAAGTTCCTGCTGAGGCTTAAAAAGCAAAACGTCAATCTTGACACCAAATTTTGGCGCATCATAAAAGCCATGCCAGAGAGCAACGGTGGACAAACCTTTCTTTTTGCTGTGGATGGGGCATCGGAGGCTGTACTTGAAAAACTCAGCTACAGACCGTTTCTTAACTTTGCCCCCATTCACATTAGAACTATCAACGGCAAAACAAATAATCCACCAGCAGTTACTGAAAGGAGTCAAAATGCCCAGCCAGTAACTGCCACATCGGCTACAGTTCGTAGCATTAGATCGGTTCGTAGACCAACCAGAAAGATACAACCGACTAAATCAGCCAAAAAAGGTGTATCCAGGGCTCAAAAACCAGTTCACCAGGTTAAAGCTAGTACCTCGGTTGGAGGTACTAGCACTAAGAAGTAAGTCTTATGGGTATCTGCAGGTGTATCCAGATTAACCTACATCATGCCAAAGCTGCTGTGGCAGTCTTGGCTAGTAGATTTAATAGGGATCACCTGGATATTGCTCTTATTCAGGAGCCTTATGCTTTTAAGGACCAAATAAGAGGTTTACCCAAAGGTGAGTTACTCTATAATTCTTCGGATCCTGGAACCCCCAGGGCCGGAATTTTATTCAAAAAAGGTATTAATTATTTTCCTATTTCAGGTTTTTGTAAAAAGGACCTTGTAGCAGCTTTAATCGAGCTACCCACCGAGAGAGGTAAGATAGAGGTTGTCATCTGCTCAGCTTACTTCCCCGGTGAGTTATCAGATCCAGTATCGGATGACCTGAAGGACCTAGTGAACTTCTGTAAGTCTAATAACAAGCAGCTCATTTTAGGTGGAGATGCAAATGCTCACCACACAATCTGGGGCAGCTCAAATATAAACAACAGAGGTGAGTGCTTAGTTGAATATATTTTTAGTAATAGCCTAGAATTAATAAATAGGGGCAATAAGCCGACATTTATAAATAAAATTAGGCAGGAAGTCTTAGACATCACACTATGTACTCCCTTCATTAGTAATAAAATTACTGACTGGCATGTTTCGCAAGAAACTTCGATGTCAGACCATCAACACATTAGATTCAATATTCAATCTAATATATCTATATCTGAGACATTCAGGCGGCCAAAATTAACTGATTGGAATTCCTATACAGAGTCCCTAAAAGTTAGCTTAGCCGATTACAAACCAAATGTCAAAGATATAGCTTCACTTGAAATAACTTCTGCTAAACTCAGGGACTCCATTATATCTGCCTACCATCAGTCTAGTTCAGAGAGTATACTCAAGAGCAACCGCAAGGTCCCTTGGTGGAACAGCAAACTGGCTAATCTGAGATCTCAAACTAGAAAACTTTTCAACAAAGCGAAATTCACTGGTGGTTGGGAACCCTATAAAAAGTCCTTAACCGAGTACAATCTTGAAATTAGAAGAGCCAAGAGAATGTCTTGGAAAAAGTACTGTGGGGAACTAAATGATCTGCCCAGCAGTGCTAAGTTACACAAGATACTCTCTAAACAGCACACTAACAAGATTGGCCTGATGGAATTCCCTGACGGCTCGGTTACAAAGAATTGTAGAGAGACGCTAAAACTCTTAGCAGATACTCACTTTCCAGATTCTACAAATATAGATTCATCTGATGATCACACTCAACTTGTATCTAACTTTACTAGACCAGTTACGGAAGATTGGAGGCTTGCCACCAAAATTTTCACTGCTAATAAAGTTAAATGGGCAATTGACTCTTTCAAGCCATACAAATCTCCTGGAGATGATGGGATCTTCCCTGCCCTACTCCAAAAGGGTTTTGACATTGTTCTCCCCACTATCCTAAAAATTTTTAGAGCTAGTCATGCGTGGGGTTATATTCCCAATGCCTGGAGAACGGTTAAAGTGACGTATATACCTAAAGCAGGGAAAAAATCATGTGCCCAGCCAAAATCTTTTCGTCCAATTAGCCTCATATCTTTTCTTCAAAAAACTATGGAGAAAATATTAGATAGACATATCAGAGAGAAGGCGCTTTTTAGCAATTCACTTCATAAAAATCAATATGCATATCTACCAGGTAAATCTACCACTCATGCCCTACAAAATTTAGTGGGGAAGATTGAAAAATCTCTTTCCATTAAGGAACATGCCCTGTGTTCGTTCCTAGATATTGAAGGTGCTTTTGACAATACATCTTTTGACTGTATTTCTAAATCTATCATTCGAAAGGGGGTAGATCCTAACACCTGCAAATGGATTGATTCCATGCTTAAATGCAGAATTATTAAGTCCACTTTAGCGGATGAAACTTTAACGGTTTTGGTCGCTAAGGGCTGTCCTCAAGGAGGGGTGCTATCACCTATCCTTTGGTCCATTGTAGTCGATGAACTTCTTGTAAAACTGGATAAAGCCGGTATTGATATTCAAGGCTACGCTGACGATATAGCTATAATCGTCAGGGGTAAATTTAATAGCACAATCTCAGAAATCATGCAACACGCTTTTAACTTAGTTGAAGCGTGGTGTATAGAGACAGGATTAAAAATCAACCCTAAGAAAAGTACCATGGTGCTATTTACCAAGAGCAGATCTAGGGAAAACCTTATTAAACCTACACTCTTTGGTGAATCAATTGACCTCAGTAAAGAAGTCAAATTTCTAGGTATTACCCTCGATGATAAACTTAAGTGGAATATACACTTATACAAGGTCATTAACAAAGCTAGAATAGCTCTGTGGACCTGCAAAAGCCTAATAGGACATAACTGGGGTCTTCAGCCCAAAATTGCACATTGGCTTTACACTTCGGTTGTCAGACCAATCATAACCTATGCCGCTCCTGTCTGGTGGCTAAAAACTGAGCAAAAAACTACTCAGCTTAAGCTACAAAAAATCCAAAGAATGGCATGTCTAGGGATTACTGGGGCTATGCGCACCACACCCTCTAGCGCGCTTGAGGTATTGCTTGACTTACCTCCTCTGCATCTTCAGATACAAAAGGAAGCGAGAATAGCCAACTACAAACTCATCACGGGTGAATCACCGTATGACTGCAAGTTAGTTGACTCCCGCATTCATGCAGACTTGTGCAATGATCCAATCTTAAGCATCCCGTTTTCGGATAATATGCTAGTTAGGTACAATTTCGACAAGCCTTTTAAAATACTTATTCCAAATAGGCAGGACTGGGCCCTTAACCCACCTAAATTTGATCCTAACTCCTCAACCTGGTACACAGACGGCTCCAAAACTAATCACGGAGTAGGAGCTGGTGTATATGGTAAACAATCCAAAGTGAGCATATCTGTCAGTCTCGCTAAAGACTCCAGCGTTTTTCAAGCTGAAGTTCATGCTATAGAGCTCTGTATCCGTGAAAATCTCAGATTGGGCTACTCAAACCGTAAGATTTTCATTCTCTCGGACAGCAAAGCTGCCATCTTGGCCCTGCACTCATACCAATTTAAATCCAAACTGGTATGGGATTGTCTACAAGTTCTAAAAGAACTAGCCAACCGTAATGTTGTTACACTGGTCTGGGTTCCTGGACACACTGGTATTCCGGGTAATGAAGCAGCTGACCTTCTCGCCAGAGAAGGATCTGAGGCCAAATTTATACAACCTATACCTTTTTGCGGCATCCCGCTCAGTACGGCTAAAACAGCTATAAACAAATGGCTATTAATTACAAGGGAAAGATTCTGGCAAGAAACCCCAGGGTGCATTCACGCCAAAAACTTTATCCCGTCTCCTTCAAAGAAAAGAACTTTTGAGCTTTTATCTTTCAATAGAAATCAAGTTCGTCTCCTAACAAATTTCCTCACAGGACACTGTCATCTGAATTACCATCTCAGTAAGTTTGACAGGTCCTTATCATCCACTTGCAGAATTTGTAACGATGATGAGGAGACAGCATCACACTTCCTTTGTGAATGTGTGGGTCTGTCTTTTAAGAGATTTCAATCTCTTGGTCACTGGTTTCCCACACCTTTGGATATCTCATCCAGCCCACTTAAAAACATTCTCAAATTTTTAAACAGTTTGAGCTTTTCTAGTGAGCTTTAGTCATTTAAGGGTACTACAATAGGCCTATTTTTGGTCGCAGTGGTGTATGGGTGCATTTGCCCAACTCTTACATATTTCTATTTTCTATTTCTAAAGATAACCATTAAGAAAGGAATATCTTTAAGCTAGTACCGAAAGACTAGAAAACTTAAACTCACTCTGTGAAATTGGCCATTATAGATTAGAATATATTTTTAAACATTTTTCAGTTTAAAATATTTAAATTTTATATTTGGAATAAATAAAAATAAATCTACTTAAAATTTATTTTTATTTAATTTTGATTCTTTCTAGTTTTTGCTATAGCTTTAATGATAATATCAACCAAAATTAACCTTTTTTTTGCATAAACACAGAAGGTAGCACTTATCTCATATGATATATGATGATGTCACATATTTTATCAATATAATTTAAAATCCTATTTCTTTTTATTTTATTTTTTGTTGTTTTTGTAGAATCAGTAATGCATAAGCATCTTGACAGACATTGGTTAACTGAAATAAAGAGTGGGCCGTAATTTAGATTATACAATAAGGAAATCCTTAAATGGAGCATGTAAAGTAAGATAATTTTCTTTTGTTAGGACATTAAGAGTTTGTAAATAATACTTATAATAGGATTCTCAACAGCCTAATTCCCTATGATATATGTCTGTGTGGTGATGAGACCAAGAAATCTAAACTTGAAGATTTGGTATGTGAGTCTGACAGTCTCACACGAATAAGATACAAATACAGTAAGGAGTGTTGTTTGTACTAGAAGATTTATTGAAACAACACTCTCGGAACTATCTTTATCGAGAATTAGTTTGTATTAAAGGAAACAGAAACTTTGATAGAGAATATATGGAAAAGATCTCATAGTAATATAGAATTTTATGAAGAGATCATAGTTAATAATGCTGCGCAATTTCAAAAAACTAGTGTAACTTCAACGATTAATTATGATTGATGGTTTGCAGAGGGGAGCCGTTAGGGTTCATACACTTAGGCTAGAATCATGCTCATTGTATCTCTCGTATTCATCATATAACACATCCGATGGCGGCTGGCTCTGGCTGACCCAGCTACACTATCGACCGAAATTTAAAATTGGTTTCCAACCTAGAATTCTTGCTGCATACCGTTCATTCGTAAAAACCAAAGCATCTATATGTGGCAGTTTCATGACGCAAACAATGTTCACTTGTCCCCATACACGAGGTCCGTGTTCAAAGCGTGATCGATTAAGTTTTAATAAAAAATAGCATGTCTTAAAATGTCTTAAATAAATTTTTACTTTAATTGCTTCGATGTTGGTTGACCTACTCTGAATAACAACATTCAATTAGAGATTTTCTCGATTCCATAAAACTGATTTTTTTATTCTGATGTCAAATTACTCAGTTTCCTTTGGGGAAAAGCAAATCACAGTGCAAACAACGATTTAAGAATAAGGAACACTAATGTCTATTGTGTATACATAACAAAAGCTGTAAGGATGTAGCAAATAGGACACGTTTTTCATATTGAGTACTTTGATCTTTTATGTTGAATATAAAAAAAGGGTTTTCAAATTGATTTTTTTTTTGTAGATACTGTAATTTTATGTATTTTATATAATTTGTAACTGATAATAAATCACAATTATCAATGGACACAAGATATTTTGTAACACTTTTATATTATGTCAATTTGTAACCGTAATTGCGGTATTTGTGAAAAAAAAAGTAAATATCAATAAATTAAGAATTATCAGTGGGCAAATGAAATGAAAGTATTGCGAAAGAGATCGGAGTTTCTTCATATATTTATTTTGATAAATTTATATTTTGTAGTTGTACGGTTAATACAGGATCTTTCAAAAATAGGTTGTATATGCAAGATGTTTCATCTATTGTATGCTAATGCTCTGTAATTCAGGCAAAGTTCTAATCGCTTTGTACATAGTCAAATAAAGTGAAACCCGATCGATTGTCGCATGTAAAAAATAATGAAACTATCAGCAAAGGAAAGATGGTGTTCAAGTTCAAGCTTCTGTAAGAATGATGAATAGCATTGGAATTTGGAGCAAAATTAGGATGTACTAGAAATAATAATTTGTAATGCCGTAAATAAATTATAAATTACGTAAATAAATTTATATTTTATTGAACCATTATCTGTCTTGAATGATTGGTATAATATCTGTTTATTCGATTCCTTGTTTCTGATATGGAACATGGCAGATTTTAAATGTCTAATACGGTACGGTACACGACTTTTTGTTCATGCTTATAGAAAAGAAAGACATACAGATTGCTCTATAAGTGTCATCAGTTTTATTTAGTCTATTTATTGAGGTCAACCTAAATTGATAAATTGGCTGTTAATTTGACAAATATAATGTCTCTAGAAACTTTGGGATTAGATATTTAAGGGATTATTCCTTATTTTACATCTACATGGCCAGTTGTGCTCGTTATAATGTAAATATACTTCCAACAAATACTCGTTCAGCTACTCACTTAACAAGCAATTCTTTATTTAAATTTCATTTATGAAGAGCAGAACTATCAAGAAACTAGTTAAGTTTCTACCACAAAGCAGTATATTAAATTAAACATTTTTTAAATATACCCGCGTCAATTTATAAAATTCAAATTTATTAAAACTATTAGTTAACCATTTTCAATTCAAATCCTTTTCCACATTTTTAAAGCCCAATACTTACAGTGAAAATCATATAGTTAATATTGGTTTTATGGTTTTGCATAAAAAATGACTTAAGTATGTTGTCTACACTACAAGATTTAATAGATTAATATTTCAATTATTTGTTATTTATTGTTACAGAAATATTTCAAAAAAATTCTATAAATAAATAGATACAAAATGTAATCGTACACATAAAAATAATAGCCTATAAGATTTCAAAATCATTTCTTTTTTATTCTGTAAGAAATTTTAGAAATATTTACGATAGATTTAATAAATATCATACTAAATAAAATTTAAATAATGTTATCCTTATATAAATTAAGGAATAAAATTAATATTTAAAATCATTTTCACATGACATTTTTTAGACATTTCATTAAAATATTATGGTAAAAATTATTTAATATATTTTTTTTAGAAAGATTTTCCAGTCCATTTAAGTTAGGCAGACTACCATTTGAAAAAAGGATTCGCCGAATTTTTATCTTTCCCTTGAATTGTTTCATAAATTTATGAATCTCTTAATTTTAATTGACAGTTTGAAATGGTTTCAATTAATTTTTGTTATATTGTTTAGCTATAATTCATTCATTTATGTAATTATAATGAAACTAAGTTTTTCGTTGCAAGAATTTTTTACGATTGAAATTTATATTATTACTAAGAGAAGTGGACAGTGGCCTATGGGTATAGGTGATATAGGTATATAAAAGAATCTATTGAATAGTCAATTTTCGTAACCTGAAAGGACGAGTTTTTATTAAGGATTCCGTTAATTATAATAACATGACATTTGGTGGACCGCTTTGTTTCATGATATTTGTAGTTTATGATGTTCATTAAATTCAGTAAACTCAGCAGGTCTCTTAGAAAGTTTTCGATAGAGATCTGAAAATTTATACACAACTTATGGTTTGACCATACACAGTATACTTTTAAAATTTTAATTCTTATAGAATTTTAATTCTATAAGTTCAGTGGGTTCAAATTAAAGATTCTTAATTATGTAAAATATATATTAATGATGTTCAAGAGATCTAAAGTTTTGTACTAAGATTCGTGTTTTCTCACTTTTTTTAATCGATTAAATTTTATTTTACAATTCTAAAATTTGATATAGGGAGTAAAATAAAGTTAATACTTTTTTCGTGATTTTAAGGAAAAGAATAAAGAAAATTTCAAAGTTTGAAATCAAATTGAAAAATTTTAGTTGTCCGCAAATAAATTATAATAATAATGGAATAATCTAAAAGCCAAAGAATAATGAGAACACAAATAACAAATAATATAGAAATTTTGTTAAATTTAATATCGTTTATATTTAACTTTAATATTTATATTCAAATTAAATAAAAGCAAGCATTTTCAAAAAAAGTTGCAATTATTATACTTGATATATTTTGCTGAAAGTACAATTTTTTTGGTAATATAAAAACATGCACGTCTATTACATTTAAATAAACATTTATTAAGAATCATCTGTAAAATATACAGAGATAATCTTCATCGCTTGATTAAACTTTAATATTTAGAACATATTATAAGAGCTATGAAAAAGAGTTCATATATTTTAAATCAATAGAAAATACATGATTAATTCTGAATTTCAGAGTAGTGTAGTATAGCATTAATAGTATATGAGTATTTACTTATTGGCATCCTGTATAAACAATTTTGCCGTAGCTCCAAAGAACGGAACGAAAAAGAGACAATGTAACATTTCGTATGCGGTATTCAGAACCAGGTAATCACGAACTAAACGACCTAATTGATTTAACAAATAAACAGCCTACTAAACTTCCTGAATGGCTCGAGAACCACTCCAACTAACTCATTTCTAGCGACGGTTCACGAAAAAGTATGGTATAAAAATGATGCTAAAGCAGTAATTGGGGTTCATAACTCGCCGCTTTAACCAACCAACAAACCATTTACTTATTATATCATATTATACTGGCGCAAGCGCAATAGCTTGAACTCGATCATAGTCATCTATCATTTATTATTCCAATAAATGATACATGCTTCCAAAGATATATAAATTCCGAAACTCGTTATAGTAAAGAGAGTTAAATTACAATAAGATGACCTTTAACACATTACGTATAATATTGCAAAATTAATTACTGGTACTGAGGCAACTTAGAGCGAAGTCTCTATATCAGTCTATGCAATCTAAATCGTGACAAAATGCATTACAGCACACTTTCACTGCGCCATCGCCACTATGGATCATTTATTTACTGAAGGACTGCCATCATTGAGGATTTACTGATTTATTTCTGGAAAATATTCGAAAAAAAAATACTTCGAATTTTATATACGCATTTCATGCATCGTTAATCCTGATATTATTTACTTCCTTTGAAAAGACTTTTCTTATACGGTACTCAATTTCTACTAGCTTTCTTAAAATTCATACATAAAAGAAGAATTTTGTTTTTGCATGTGTAACTTTGATTAAAGGAATTATTTAAATATCCTTTAAAAAAATCGAAAACGACGTAAATATGTAGAAAAATATGAATAATATTTATAAAAAAATACATTTCAAATATTTCAGCTTCTAATAATTTTTTTTATTGATTGTATTTCAAAAATAAATTTAACTGAATAAATATTCATTTTCTGTATATAGTAATTTTAATCTTTTGACATAAAATAAGCCAACAATTTAGAAATCTGTTTTCTTATACTGGAGTTACTTTCAACATACGCAACGGCAACGCGATACAACGCAACATTAACTGCGTTATGGACACTCGTCTTAAACCGCTTAAACTCATATTAATGCGTTAATGAATTAAAATTAAATTATTAAAAAAATTGTGAATAATAATTATTTGTTGTTAGTAAAATTATAAATTTCATGCGTTGTGAATGTTTGCGTCCAATTTTTCAATTTTTCGAAATTTCTGCGTTGAGATGTTTTTAAATATTGAATTTCTTAGTTTCAATAAACCACCACATTCCATACCATACATCTCTTCAATTCGACTGATTATCAATCACTATTCACTTAAACTCTTAAAACCATGAAATGAAGAGTCAATATTATCGAATTTCGAATAATTTCATGAAAGCCTTTTAAAGTGGAATTCGACAGTTTATTTCGAAATCCGCGTAAAATATATTTTGACTAATAACCGAAATATGATAATTTCAAGGTTTAGACTTAGATAATATGGATGCTATTATTTATTAAGGTTCAATAGAATAAAAAGCGCCAGCTGATAACACAGTGTTGATTAATACAAGTTAATGAGATTCTATTCTAATGTCCAAATCACCGACATGAGGTGGACGGTGGTCTGTAATTATGGAACATGTTCACTAAAACAGCTATAAACAGGCTTTATAATCTGTACAGGTTTTTTCTGGAACAGTCAGATAGCTGCATTGATATGGACAGTTTGGATTTAATCCCTGAAAAAGTTGTTATAAATTCGATTTAATAGAAATAAAAAAAAATATTTTATACTTTTATCTGGAACAGGAAATTATTTAAATTACAATTTCCAGTAAAATTTGAAATATGTTTTAGCACGGAAATATATTTATGATCCAATAACGTTAAGGTTTCGATCTTTGCATTTATAATTTATGGTTCTTAAATAGTTAGTCAATTCAATATCGTACTTCAAAATATACCACTGTAAGATCGATACCAATGGTTTTGGGATTTATTGAAATCTTGAATCTTGTATTTTACGACTAAAGAGATAATAAAACTTTTCCTTTTTCAAAAAACTCTTTTAAAGGCATTCATAAAGTAAAAACTTATTCAATCCTTTTTTTTCAAAAACAAAATTTCTGATGGTGTCCTGAAGAAAAGTGTGCCTTTGGTTTTATTACAATTCTAAAGAAATTCAAAGAAATATTTTTTTTTTCTTGGTTTGTATTTATATAGAATTTCGGAAAAAGGATATGTTCTTTTACTATATATCCTTATAATTTAATGTATTCTCTTATAAATGAATTACCTATATGGTAGATTGTATTATCCTGCAAGGATTAAATTTTCCAATATTTAAGAAATAAATATAGGGTGGCCGATGTAAATAGTAATTTTCAATACGTTGTCTTTACTATATTTTTATGGGATTAACTCTCGACGCAGCGAGGAAGCAAGTAAGACAATTTGGTAGCAGATATAATTGAGTATGTTTTTTGTAATGTACGGGATATTAATAATGCAAAACTATTTGATAAAATAAATTGTTTAGACTTTAGAGTTAAACTTTTGGAGAATATTGATTGTTATGCCAGAACTATCGAAAATAATACTTAAGCTTAGTATCGAGCTCGAGTGAAATGCAATTTTAACACGAACTCTAAAGCTCTCCAAATTATTATAATAGCTATGAAAAAAATTGTAAAATGTTCTGGTGATTATTTCATGTGATAAATAAATGAAGACTAGTTGCGCGAAGACGATAAACTGAAGACGATAAACTATCTTTTTTCATGAATATCTCACGTGAGCTGCGTAATACTTGAAGTTTAACGGTATGAAAACTCTACCTGTATGAAATGTAATGTATAGGTGATCTGATGAGTGGTCTTTTACATGATTTGAATTACTTTTATTACTTTAATTGACAGGTGACAGCGGAGGGAAATAGTAGAGTTGTTTTCAGATCTACGAAGTCTAATGCAAGCGATAACCTGTTAATTTGATTGTATTTTACATTTTCTTTTTGTTATTTTCAATTTTTAATAGCTTGAATTATCAGGTGAGGACGGAGGGATGTAATAGCGTTCTTTTCAGAACTCTAAACCCCTATGTTAGTAGCAGTCTGTTAATGCTGTTTTGTTAATTGTTTTTTTTCCTGAATAATTATATATTTATTTTTATTTAATTGCTTGTATTAAGTAGTTAGTGTCTAGTACTTATACTAACATTTATTTGTTTTCGGTGATTGAAAAATTAGAACTTAATCCACTGTGGATAGTAAATTTTGTTTCAGCAAGTGGAGAAAATCAAAGTAATAAAAATATCATATTTATTTAATTGTGTTCTTCTCTTTTGTTAATGGACCTCCTCTTTAAACTTGTTTTCATTGATCCAAACAAATAATCCAGTTTCATTTTTAAGACCACATTTTCTTGCCAGTGGGAAGGTGGTGCTTGCGTCTATGATTGAATAGAATTGATACTCGATTGCTAATTAAAATACTCATGCAATAAGACTAGTAATGAACCTAAATATAGTATGTTCTTCAGTTATATGACAGCAATCCAATTATGAACCCGAATATGATGTTACTTTTGTTATGGAGACCGAATCCCCTGTAGCTCAACAAGGAAATGATATCACCATCTGCGTCTAGGTTCACCCTGTATATTATTTTATGCTCGTTTTTTTCTTTATACTTACATTTTCTCACGATTTTCAAACTTACCCTTTTCCTTTTTGTACATAACAGAAATTTTATGTTGCGGAATTTTTATAGCTTAAGGAAAATTTACGAGTTGAAAAAAAAGTTTTTTTTTCTTGTAAGAAAAAAAAAAAACAAAAAACCGAAAATAATTTTATTATTGAACTTCAAACAGTTGCCAAATTGTGTAATTTGTGTTCAAAGAAAAATTTATTGTAGCGATAAAAACCTCAGTGTTAAATTAACACCTTCATAATATAGAAAAAATATTAAATTTGAAAAATTAGTTGAATTTAAAAAAAAAAAAAATAATACCACAATATATTAAAAATTTCTGATTGATTATTAAATTATTTCCCATTCACAAGATTAAATAAACTTTTTAAAGGAAATTCAATTTGGATTTGGAATCATCGTCTCACTTTGTAAGTCAATTTGCTATAGTAGAAATAGAAATAATGATAAGTTGTAATTGATGATTTTTATTTGATATTTTTATATTTATTATAGTTTTTCTAGCTATTACTATTAGATAACTTTAGTGATATATTTAGTTTAGTGTAACAATGGGAACGTGATGCATTTGTCATGGTAATGTAATATAACTATAATTTATGCAAAATTAATTCACCGAAAAACTTTGACTAGATATCATATTAAAAAAAACTATGCCAATATTGCCAATTGCAATTTTAGGAAAGTGCTTCCTAGAGATTCACTTACTATTACCGAAAGGCTTCCTTTGATTTAATGATACAATTAATTAGAAATTTTCGATAGTATACTTTTAGGAATATTTTTACAATTACAATCTAGTTACAGAAGCACTTTTTAACATCGTCTTTAAAGGAAGGGTAAAACTTAAGATGTAATATCACAGTTATAATATCGCATACTTCAAATAAGTTGGTTATATTTAATTGGCGATAGTACTTTTAAATAGCTGGGGTTGACGATACGCGATTGGTTTTTATACAGAAGATATGTATTGTAATCTGGAGGAGGTAGTAATTTATCAATTGTACCCCTATCAAGTGTAGTATTTAAATTTCCAAAAGGTTCCGAAAGACCGCAATTCCAAATTATAAAATCCTATCTAAAATATTGTCGGTTGTATGGGCATTACAAATTCCAAAAAATTTATCTCCATCATTAAAGTGTCCCACTTCTTTATCGGACATCGTATATGTATGTATCTATAAAATTCGGACGTCAACGTCCATTGAAAAAGTTTTTCCTGTGGTCAAAATATCATCATTTCTTTATTTTTTTCATTAGATATAGAAATATGTTAACTACATTACCAATTTTATATTTGGTATGAAATCCCTCTTAGAAACGTAAAAGGATTAGATTCAGGACATACAATCCAAAATTTAAAAATCTAGCTAATCTCATAAAAAGAAAACATTAGGAGTTTATGCATTAGGATTACCTCTAGTGGTAAGTAATTACAACTTCATTTTAATTATACTATTTCTGACCTATTTCCAAACAATTCCTTACAAGTTACCACTGGTGGGAGTAATTGATTAGTGGAAGACAGAATTGGAATCACAATGAATTACCATAATTGGAGACTTTTATTGACTTAAGGCGACATTCAACAAAGAAAACTTTCGGACGCATTCTAAAATTTAATTAAGTGAAATTTTACACAATATTATTTAGTTTCATATTTTGTCTACTAGGTGACTTCGCGGAGTATTTTTAATTTTTATAACCAAATAATGAAAAATCTTGCCCTTAGAGAACACAGGATTTAACTATGGGGAGGAATTTTAGGTCTTTGAAGAAATTAGATTGGAGTTAACAAGAAACATTCATCTTAAAATAGTTTACATTCCTCTTAAAATAGTTCTTATTATAATTCCAAAGGGAACATATGAGGTGGTAATTGGATCAATAATTTTGTAATTCGAGCAATAAACGTGTTACTAAATTTGAGTGTACAATGGAAATTTGGCAATTTACAGATTTTTAGCACATATAATAAATTAACAACTATAAAATTTAAAAAAAACTTTGTCATCACAAACCCACTGTTTTGCTTTTACACATAAATTTGTTTGATTTCTTAGCAATCATTGTAAATGTCGAACATTTTTTTTTGTCACTCTGTTGTCTGTTAGTGAATAATTTAAACAAGCACTGATTTTATTGACACTGAAAAGGATATTCAGATTATAATTTTATCCCAATTTTGGTATTTATTGACATATATTATGATCCAATTATTTGGAGTTTGTCATATTATTATCTATCAAATATATTTAGAAATTTTTTAACCTAATTATTTTTAATATAATTAACCTATTTAGCATCTGACTTCTAATAAATATTTTAGTTTTTATGATATGTTTTCTAATCAAATATTAAATTATTTTTTTTTTCAATTAAATTTTAAATATTTTATATTAAATAATTAAAATACAATTATTATCTATTTTAATGATATTAATTATAATTTTTATATAAAAGCCTTAAAATCAGTCATGAAAAACTAATTACATGATTTCATCTCGTGGAATATCATTTATGTAATAAGTTAATATGTAATTATATTAGCTAAGGTAATGTAATAATATATAGGCAAACGTGGTAATAAAACCTTTTAAAGTTAATTAAATTTTGAAAATTGATATTTGAAAATATATTTTAAAATGTTGTGTATTTGATATTTTATTAAAGTATTTTGACTGAGAAAAAAATAAAATGACAAATATAATTTATTTAATTTTCTCGTGATTTAGGAGTACGAAGAAAAAAAATCTAGGAGTATCCCAAAGCTAGGAGTTTGTAAATACTTTTTAGTATTTTTTTATAGAAATAAATATGATTTCTGAAATAGTATACAGAATTTCAGAACTGTATAGGACATTAGAAGTTTTGATATTATTAGAACTTCAGATATTTTTCGATAACAGTAACTGTTTTCGATAACTGTCACTTTGCGTTAACTGCCGTAAAGCATTGACAGATAATAGTCAACAAATGCATTTTTAAGATGCTAACCTTCGTTGAGATTTTAAAGAATTAATAAAATTATTAAAAATAATGGAAGACAATAATGGTGTCAAAAAAGTTATTTTTAAAAGTCTGTTTAGAAGTACAATTTAGCGTCAATAAACCTTATGATAAATATACAATAACTGTCAAAATTATAGAGTTTTAAATTTCTTCAAATAGTCGCCTTACAATGTTAACTCATTGCAGAATTCAATAGTGTAAACTCATTCCAGAATCGTGTTTACAAACTACGGACCATGTGAACAATATTTAAGATGAGTCAATTGTCCGCCAATTATAATAAATGTTCAAAAATTCATTATTTGCCTTGTTTTTATAAAAATGTATTCAGCCTACATGACTTTTATCCAAAATTTACATGATCTCTAAAAGCAGAAGGTATCAAATATGATTCGGAAATTTTTAGAAGTTATCTAATTTTTAGAAGAATATGCTTTCATTGAAGTTATCGACCTTTAATTTGAGGCGCATATAAACCTGATATAAACCTAACCTGAATACTGCGGTGCAAGCTTGGATACAGACCAAATATTTTATTTAACATTTTTGAAATCTTCACCATCGGAAACATAAAGATAAAATGAATTTTTGAATTTTTCAAGCAATCTTTGCATCACTAACACTTCATATTCTATACGAATAAATTCCATTAGCTCCTCGTAATTTGTAATGATAATAATTTTAAATTAAATTTCTAAAATATAATAGAATTATTTTAAATTATATTGGATTTGATCATCAAAAAGTGTTTTCTAGTTATGGTATGTAATAATGTTCAATATATTTTGTAATATGAATTTACTGCGCATATAGAAATAATAAAGTATATTTAATAATTAAATTAATAAATTTATATTTGATCTACTGATTGGCTGTGTAATACTTGTAATGTAGGCAAGAAATTCGGTAGAATCAATTTTCTTTCTATGAAAATTTTGCTGTAACTTTGACTAGATAATTACTGTTCCACATATTAACTTCCCACCCAACTAACCATCAAAAAGTAATAATGAACTAAATTCCAACTATAAAATGAATTTATATTCCCAAGAAATATGAACTAATTCCCAATATTTTAATTCGTTTAATGCAAAAAATGGTTTTTCAAGTTAGTTAGATAGTTAAAAGGAGGATCTCCACAGTGGTTAGTCTATCATAAAGCTGCCCTTTTATTTATTTAACAATTTTGCACTATTTTCGTTACTTCGGGTTCTTTACAAACTTTAGCAGATCTATGTTCTTCCAATTTACCAGATAAATTACTAGATTTCTATGCCTGATCGTGCTTACAGTCTTGAATAGTCACAGATCATATAACTGATATCTTCCTCTGTATTTTGGCATCCGTGAGTTAGATCCACCATCTCTTAGCCAAGATCAAGTCTCTGTCTGTCAGGATTCCAACAATTAGTTTCAAATCGCTTCTGATTAATCATAGAAGTAACATTGTCTTCTTATTTTCCAAGTTAAATTCCAAGAAAAAATAATCCTAATATTAGGTTATATAAAGTCAGAAGTTTGCTCTGTCAATCGATATCAATTGCTTGCGAAAGCAGATATGCTAGCCAACCGTGGGATTGTTGTAATTCTATCTTTTTCAATGTAAAATTATTAAAATGTTTAAATATCTTTTTAACATGGCTGCATATTAGACTGTAATTATTAGGGTCATAATTCTTTGACATATTCACTGTAATCAGCATTAAATATCATAGTGGTGCAAATTATTTTTGAAGTATGTTTTGTACGAATACATAATTATTATAATATTGTATAACATGATTTTAATAACTAAGTTTTAATGGATGATTCTTAATGTGCTATTTTGTATATATAATTTGCATGACAAGTATAAGTTAAATTAAATTAAGTGCTTCGTTAAATTTGCTGTCATTTTGTCTGAATTATAATAAGGTAATCATCATCAACGCAATAAAAACATTAGAAATATTATTATTCAAGTATTAAAAATGATTTATTCTTTACGATTTCTTTAATATTTTGTAAATCTGTTGACAGAAATTTTCACTGATTTTTCATTCAGAAATTTTGAATAACATAATTTTTTTTTTTTATGAATTAATTTCATATTCTTTTCTATTTTAATGTAAATTTTCGAAAGCGAGTAAAGATTAGATTTTTCATAATTTTGAAATTATGAAATATAAGTTTTTTTTTTATCAAAAACATTTGTTTCAAAAGTTATTAAATTAATTTTATATTTGTATTTTTTATTTTTAATTTAAAAGTTTTAAATCTTGTTGAATTAAATTAAATGCAGATAAACAAAAAGTCTTGAATTAGAATTCTTTTATACCTGGAAAAAAAGTAATTAAGAAGACAAATATTATGTAAATAGAAAAATGTTGTTGAAAAGGTTTTGGTTTGGATATTGGAACGAATGGAATAGACAGAGAGAAATCCGGGTAGGATTTATGCAAGGCTAGAATTAGGCATATAGTAGCCGTTGGCAGAATTCATGATTTGTTCATGAAGTAAGGTTCAGGGAGAAGGTGCACTGTCTCGAGTGAAGTGTAGTTACCAAAGAATATTGTTTAGTAAAAGCTTGGTTTTCTTGAGTTTTGTTTAGAAATTACACTCATGGGGCTCCTCATGGTGAAAATGTCTTGGGAAATGCAATAATTTTAGTGTGGTTTTACTGTACTAAGTGTTATTTACACTCACTAGTTAATTATTTTAGTAGATAGTTCGCCTCAAAGATTTTAGGATCAGTATCAGACAGGAAATATACAAATCTGCACCTTAGGAGGTGGGTTTTATACTGGCAAGTATTTATGGTTTCATTTAATTATTAGTTTTACTACTAACAGGGCTACTGCCAGCTGCCACCTTGAAGAAACCAATATTTCGCAAATGATTTAGTTCAGTGTAATCGTAAAGTTGAATTTAGAAAATGGTATTGATGATTTAAATTGTCTGTCGTGATAACGATTACTTATATTTTTATTATTGTAGATCTCAATGTCCAGCAATCTTTTTTAATCGAAATTATTAATTTAGTGATTATGATTGAAAAATTAATTTTTTTTAATAAATACTATTCTTTTATAAATAATAGTATTATGTCATTCCTGTGAAGAGAAGTAACTACTGGCTATTCCGCCTCTGATTAATCATATATGTATTTATAAATGTGAAATACTTATGTATTATGTGAAGTAATTATTTTTCCACTACGCACTTGTTGAAATTGAAAATAATATTATCATTCAATCTAAAATGATATTATTTATGCTCTTGAATCATTTTACCCTCCATTCCTAAGAACCATAACATATAGAAATGTAAATAAAAATACGATTTCTTTAATTGAACAATACGTAAATATTGTTTAATTAATATTATTATAATTTTTACTACATTTTGTGAAACAAAAAATTCCTTATGTAAACGGTTTTGTCTGTCTATCCATTATAATTTTTTCATATTGTTATTTTACATTAATAATTAAAACCCATTTGATTGATTTAAGGATTCCGTATCAGACAGAATATAATATAATCGGTAGCTTAAGAGTCGCTATTTTATCTAACAATTTAATATGGTAAATATTCACTAACATTGATGATTCAAGTGTAGAATAAAATAGAAATTAGTATTAAGTTTTTGCCACTAGGATCGCTGCATCACCAAATTTGTAATTGTAATTTTAAAATCTAATAAATTTAATTTGTTAATGGACACAGCAAAATAAAATGTTAAATCTGCATTAGAAAGGTGACAATAATTTGAATGAAATGGCGGCTGTTAATTTTATGTATTTTCCCTACGTAAAAACATATTGAAAATTTTCCCTGTAAACAGTAGGTTACGGATGATGTAAACTGTATTTAAAGTACTCTTGATGATGAATATGTTTTAAAATATTATTGCAAAACGGAAAAGGATTCGCGATCCCACATGCACTTTTACATTAAAAAGGTCAATTCTACAGTACACACTACAGTCCAAGGTCTTATCATCCATGCAGAATATCGGCATATCCTACTTGTTCGAAATTAAGACCTTAGGCATCAAAAGCACTGTTTGTATCTAAATCCGGCTTTGTGAAGAACAGAAAAAAAACCTTTAACTATTCGCAAAACCTTTAATAAATGTTTTAATATGAAGCGAAGCATGGTATTTAATTGCTGTAACTCAAAATAGCCAATTAATATAAAACTACTACACAAATAATTTTGCTGCTCGGCATATTTATCATAATTATAGTTATAAAACCCACTTTACATACATTTAGGCGCATTAAAATTAATCATATACAATACGAAATTCTAATGTAAAATTTCTGGGTATTATGAGAATTAAATATGTTTTTGGCAAAGGCATTATTATTATTGTATAGTTTCTGTAAGGAGTAAGGATAAACCTATACTTAATAACAATTTCGATATATTTACATAATTATATTAGTTGAGAATATTTCGTATAATTTGGCATGTTTTAGAATAGTAAATACGTAAATTTTGCGTATAATATGAAATTATTATATATTTTTTATATACATAATTATTAAATTATAAATTTTTTAAGTTATATTTAATATAATTTATTGGTATTATTTATAATGTTTAACTTTTAGAGTGACTATAAGAAGTAAAATATCAAACAATTTTTTTTGGGGGAACATTAACTTTACTAATATTATTGTTATATATTTTCTGTATAGTGAAATATAATATATTTTTTATCAATTTATTTATTAAATCTAATTTTCACAATTTTATTTCATTTAAGTATAATTTTTATTAAAGCATTTATTATGTCAAATATTATTAAGGTAACTAAATTAAATCAATGAAACAATATTATATAAGAAATTTTTCGAAGTTTATTCATCAATTTAGAAATCACTTAAACAGAAACGCTTTCAAAGTTATAAGAAAAATCAAAATTATTGGAATATTTTTTAAGAAGAAAATATTTAATGGCTTTTCACTTCGACTTTTCCACTTTTTTTTATATACTTTTATGTTTTCTGTAGATCTGTAGTGTATAATTAAATGAAAATTTATATCGTTTTTTAATATTACATAAAAGAATTTATTAACGAAAAAAATTATCTAATTACATTTATATTTAATATTTAATTTGATTAAATTTTATATTAAAAACTGATAAAAAATTGTAATTTACTACCTTAAGCTTAGTCTCGAGTTCGCTGTGAAGTGAAATTTTCATACAAATTTAACATTGTATAATCAGAAGTGAAATTTTTTGATTTCATTCTAGTCTCCTCTAGTGGTATCGTGAAACGCAGTTTCTGTTTCTTTTCAAAAGACGGTGGATTGCAAGTCTCCGCATACTTTTTCACATGAAATAAATGCTTTACATCTAAATTTATTTTAATTATAAGAATTATACAAATAATGTCAAAATTACCTATTTGTCTCGACAATAATTTTTTCACAAATTTTTCATAATTATTTCACTTTGTACAGATTTATCAATGTATTTCACTTTAACCATATGTGTCTATGCTTTAACTCAATACTAGGCTTTAATAATTATGACGAGTATATGAATTAGTTGGTTACTTAGTTTGATCAGCTGATGCAGCTCATTGACTCCTACTACTTTTCTAAGTAGGACCAAATTATGAGCGTGGAGTGGCAGAAGCACCGTTTGTAACATAATTCGATTTTGTGAAGAGGAGAAAAGAATATGGAATCGGAAGAAATATTTTTTCTTTTCGTTTGTACTCTGTCCAAAGTTTAAAACATGTTATATGCTTGCAATGGAAAAGGGTAACCCCATGTAAAATATTTAAAATCTGGATTTCTCGAAGTTGTGTTGCCTAAAGTCGTGTTTTTACTTTAGTTAATTATAAAGGTATTTTTTATATAAAGAAAAAGGAATAAAACCACACATATGGGCTAACAATTTCATAATAGGTAGAACAAGACAAATATTTTGTATACTCTGCAAGTTTGGTTCCCAAATCGTATCCTGTTTGTGTTTAACTGCTAATCCGGAACTCTTTCTTATTAAAGATATCATTTTTGTTAATCTTATACTACCAGCCCGTTTAGCATTAAGTAATATTCCAGCTATTTAAATCTTCTGTTGTTGAGGGAAGGACAGAGCTTCTTCGTGCAATTGTACCAGAAATTTATTTTGGTTGACCGACCACTAATCCGTTTATTTCAAAAAAACACTTTTTTGATTTTTTTTTTATATAAAATATTAACGAAAATTGAACAAATATTATATGTTACTAATAAAAATTGTCGCGAATTGATTGAAATTGAAACAATATAAATTTTTTTAAATTGAAGCTACAAAGTTTGTAATTAAAAATTAAAATTGTGTCAGCAATAACTCAATATTGCATATCTCATATAGCATTGCATGACTGCAACTGCAATAAAATATAGAATTAAAATTGAATATACAAAATCCTCTTATATTTAAGGGTTTCTTGTGATATAACTTTGTCTAAATAATTTTTTTGGGAAATTGATAGCACTGCAGAATATGACAATTCTATTTGTATTTTTTAATTTTTTACCCAAATTTAGTTCATTTTATGAGTACTTCAAAACATTATGAGTATTGCATTGGACTTGACCATAAAATAATATATTTAGCTAATTTTTTTTTCTGGATGTGTGCTAAGTTGGAGAGTCCAAAAATTCAAAAAAAAAAAAAAAAAACTTCCGTGTACCTGTTCCCAAAATTTAAATATGCTCAATAAGATCTTTTAGAACCGGTCGTCAGATTTTAATGAAATTAATGATGACTTCATCCTGATGACCGTACAATATGGGATAAGTTCTTTCAGTAAGAGTCAATGCTAGAATTTCCTGTTTATATGTAGAGCCGTCCATTTTTGGTCAACGGGAAAAAAATTATATCTACCTCAGATTTAGATGAAATTTTGATTTCATTATTGTGCACGTGTAGTTGCCTAGATAGAGGTCAGTGGCTTCAGGTGTCCATCTTAAATTTCCGATTAAAATTTCTTATATATTCTAGATTTAGAGGGTATAGTAATTAATTTCGCATTTGAATTAAATTGGGTAATCTAGTTACTTCTGTAATCTAGTTTGTGTCTATTAAATTTATGGTCACAATGACCTACTCTCTATCAAAATTTCGAATTATATAAAATACATTATCGGTGTCTTAAAAGATGTGAAATTTTGAACAAATCACTGCTTGTTACAAATGTACTATTAATTACAAAACACTGTTGGACACAAATCATTGTTGAACTTGAACTTAACTACGATTTACCTGCTCCCCTAGTAGTTTTATTCATGCTAAATGGAAAATTTAATTTATTGCTATATTCATACAAAAATTGGTGTAGAAACTATGGAGTTTATTAAGAGTGTAATAGAAATTGATTTTAATTATTTTTTTATGTCTATGTTATTAAGATCTGAGAGAAATTGTGTAAGGATTGGGTATAATTTTTTCCTTTCACTTTTTGATGCGAATTTTTAACTTTAGATATGAAATTTTCACCGAAAAATCGATAGTAAAAATTGTCACGATTTGATGTTTTAATTAAAAATATTTATTCCTAGTGATATTTAGTACTTACTGAATGACATTTTATTTTCGCTTCACCTACTGTCATAAATCCTACTGGACTAGTCAAATTTTTCAGTCGCTTGATGGCAATAAAATTATCTTAATAAATTTAACTATAAAATCTAAACTAAATATTCCTATATTTAAAATAATGAGTGGTCATTTGACTGACACAATTCTGAAAGTAATGTGTAATTGCATTTAATTTAAACAAGTATCATAATAAATCGTAAGGAAGTTAAATGCAGTTAAATTACATTTTCTTCTCCATGTGGACTCTTGTTGTAGGTACTTGAAAATCTCCACATCATACGTTATAATATCCAATTGAATGTTAACAATGTTAACTGCGGAATATTTCTTGATTTATGAATAAAAACCTTTTTCTCATATCACAGGTCACAGAAAAATGTAGGTAAGGCTGGAAGGATCAATAATTGCTTGCAATTCCTTCTTTGTAGGAATGAAAATCGAGATCATCGTTCAAAATTAAATTTATGAGCACGTTTTAGATATGCCAGTCTTGTGCTGGTCATCTGAGCTGTTTCTATTAAAGCCACTTCTTTTTGTCATGACGCATGAGATTAGAGCGATATTAATTCAAAATTGCCACTGACCTAGCAGTCTAACAAAATTTTTATTTTAGTTGATTACTTTGGTTAGTTTAAGTACACGATGGCGATTCCAATTAGCACGTTAGGACTGTTTTGTTAAATAGTAAATTGTGAAAATAGTAAATTTACTTCTATCTCATATGGCGTTCAGAAATCGTACAATATTTGTTGGTCGCTTAACAAAATGTATTTCCCATTCGGTTCTCCGCATTACGCAAATATTTTCAAAAGTTCCAGTTCTCGTGTAACACTTTGTGTTCTTGTAAATGTATTTTTATTACCTGCCGAAAAATATAAAAATTATTAAGGACATTTTATTTCTATTGCTTTGAAAAATTGCAAATACTTTGATCTGCTACTGTTTTGGTCTTTGGTGGTATATATTTAAATATTGCTTGCTGTTGGAAAATTTAAACTCTTGTATTTCATTTTTCTGGTATATAACGAATAAATATAAAATTAAATTTAAATTTTTTTGTGATGGTGACCTTTATAGCTGGTGTTCTATACGAATTTCCACAAAATTTTGCATAGAATTTTAAATTTTTAGTTTTGTTTTATTATATTATGAAATTTGTTTTTAGAATATTTAATGTTCATCACCAGAAAGAAATACAAGTATATAGCAAGTGCCTTGAATGAATAATAAGACAGTTGAATTTTGAATTAAATTCTTTGTTACAATTTATTTATATAAAATGATATAAAAGCTGAGTTTTTTGGTGCAATAATTCAGAATATTTTTAATTATAATAAAATCCATTAATTTGATTTATTAAAATAATTTTTTTTCATGTATTGTTGAATTATATTAATTTGAAATGCGGTTTATAAAGCTGGAGATACTCTTGCTGCACCCCTGCGGTTTGAAATGTCAAAACCAAATTTGTATAAGTGAAGTTTTCCGCAGAAGAAAGCCGCACTATTTTTGCGACACAGTGGCGCAAATATAATATCTGTAAGGATACTCATTTTAGGAAATACATGATTATAATTAAAAATGTGTTGAGCTTGAAAAGTGAATAAGATATAAGTAATAGCATAGCTACTTAATTTGGATATCTAACTTAGTGATTTTAAAATACATTTCTGTTATGTTAACTAACTTAGCCAGATGATGTGTAATAACTCCATAGGCATAAATAACTCAAATCCGAAAATAACTCTATAACATCCAAGTCCATGTGGAATTATTTCAGATAGAAAAGGAGTTAATCCCATTAGAAAATTGTTGGAGTTATAAAACAGTGAAGTAAACTTATGTCATGTTGAATGATATGCTTATAACATTGAAAAAATTAAGAAATTTATCTGACAAAAAAAAAAGGAAAACGCTTGCTCGAAAGGGAGATCAAAAGATTTAATCCCTTTTACTAGTAAACAGATACAGTTTAGTAAATTCAAAATTCTCAATTATGAAGAGTTATTTGCTATGTAAAATTAAATTTGGAAGTAATTCCCATCTTTCTTTTTAAAAAGTGTATTAATTTCCCACTAAAAAGTTAAATTAATTCATACTTTCTATCCACATGGAAATTATGAAGTTATTTTTCACTTAGTGTGTAGTTATTTTAAACAAGAAGTTTATTCCCAAGCAATGGCGTACGCAGAATGAAGTTAAATGATGGGATGCTTAGTTAAATGATGGAAATAGTTATACACCCAGTATCCAGGTAAGTACGCCACTGTTCCTGTATTAATAGTATAGGTTCAATAAAATGTGGATTTTTGTCGCAATCAAGAGTTAAGTCTCAATAGAAATATAGACTTTTTTTGAAATTCAAATTGAAATGAAATTGTTTAAGAATAATGGCCTAATACGTTTCAATTGGTTGACATTGACATATGCGTTTAATAAATTGATATGAAGGTTGACGGATTTAAATCATGGCTACAATAGCTCCAACGTATATAATTGAAATTTAGCTTTAAACATATGAAATTATATTTTTCACTGAAAAACTTTTTTATATTTTCTGACAAAATTAGAAATTTGAAATGAACAGCAAAATAAAATGTCTTTAAATAAAAGAAAAATAAAAAACATTTTTTTTTTTCATTTAATTCTAATTAATTATAATAAAATTAATGAAAATAATAATGAAAATTTCAATGACAATTTCAAGAGTTAGAAAAATATAAATTCCAAATTTTTAATTTTGGCTTAGCGTTGAGTTTCCTTTTAAATTAAAATGATATCTTCTAATAAAAGTTCTTGGATGTTATTAGCAAAATTATATAAAAAAAAAACTTTTTGAACAGATAAAATTACGAAAGTATTTGATTTCTTGGGGAATATTTTTATTGAAGAAATGTTAACATCTTCAAAACTTTAACAGTCTTGAAATTTTCCTGTTTCAAATATTCTGACTGTTTTGTATACCATGTTTACCTTTAATATTTTTGAAAAGGAAGCGACAGAGTAAATTTATATTTAATAAAATTGATAAATTTAAAAAATAATAATTTTAAATTAATTAATATTATTTACTATTAATCCCTAATTGGCATCCATATAAGCCCAGTATTATCTTTGTTTTTAAATACCTAATTCGTGAAAATTCTTCTTCGTCCTAGTTAATTTTTCATTCTAGTTTTTTATGGTTATAGTTTCGTTAAAATCAAAATAGTTAGAATTGGCCTTATGTCCATTTTAGATATAAAGTGATGAGTTTGAAATATCTACATTTTCTTTATCCGGATCCGGAGAATAAGCAATAACAGACGAACGTACAGACAGACAAATTGAAACGTTAAAACATTTTGTACTAGTACGAACAAAATTGTTTTTTACTATACACAAATTGTATCATTTCATTATTGATTCACCCTGTATAAATAGTTTTATATTTCAGAAACTTTTAATGGTTACCGAAATAAAACTTTATTTAAACAAAATAAACTTGTATTCTCATAGCTTTGACTACATTTTTTTATATTTAAACTATATACAAAAATTTTAGTATTAAAGTATTTGAAAAATAACAATTCTAAGATCAGCAATAAAAATAATATTTTAGTTTTTTTTTTAACTTGGTAAAACTTATATGAAACTAAATAAATTCCCATATTTACAGTAAAAATTACAAGAAGTAATTTTAAGTTCTGAATTTATGAGTTTTTAACTTAATCTTCTTATTATCTTAGCTGGAGAGTATGAAACAAAATAGTCAATTCTTTCGTCTTTAATAGAAAAGTTATTGGTGAATGGAAAATTACTGATGGTAAAAATATATTTATTCTAATCCTGTTCGATGAATAATTTTTAGTTGTACGTTACATTCATGTAACATATTAACTAAATGAACTATTGGGCTAATTGGGAGAGGTCATGCTGTTAGTTATTTAACACATTCGCCACTCATGCATTTTAAGGTTTCCTGTGGAAATGTTTATGTCATTGATATGATGAACAATTTGCGGATCACATCTTCTGCGATTGCGAAGCTGTAGCCCGACAAAAGTAACATAAAAAGTAAGAGATTTCTAAGTCGGCAAGAAATCAGAGGTCTGGCCATCAGAAAAACTGCGTTTCTACAGAAAGAGTATCAACTAACCAAATATGAGTAGAGTAGGCACAATAGATCTTTCTAGGTGGCAGTGCGGAAGTTCGTATTTATTTATCTTATCCTTAACTATTCCGTATTTGTCGTATCTATATGTGACTTGAGCTTTAAGTAGGATTAGTGCGTGTATATGTCACATTAAAATAGATTGATTTCTTCAAATGAAGTAAAAATATAAAAACTTTAATAAATATTTCCCAAAAAATTTTTGACAGATAAAATCAGTTTTTTAGAAAGCCGCCGGCTAAACAACCTTAAACTAAGTAACGAGTTCAGTGTGAAATGAAATTTTTATAAAAATTATAATTAGTACCTAATTACAGTTCTGAGGCCCAATATTTGTGACATTGTGGCGAACGTATTAAAAATTTAAATTCCAAATTCCTTAGTCTTTAAATATTGAGCTAAACGATTTTTTGTTAAGTATTTCTTCTTCTCTCCACATCTTCTGCAGACCGAGTATTATATCACTGCTATAGCATTTACTCTTAATATTATGTGACCAATAATTTTAGTTGTAACTTGGCAAACAGAGATTACCTCCAAAATAGTTTTTTTTTTATAGTTCAATCCGTTTCGTGTAGCTATACTATTTGTATTTGATAATGCTGAAATTTATCACAATAAAAAATCTTTGAAGTTGAAGTATACAAAATTATTCAAACTATTTCAAATTTAAGTAATTATACTTTAATCAGGATAAAAAATAAATTATTACTTTACTTTAACATAGTCTATTCAAAATAAACCGAAAGAATAAAAATGAAGAAAATTATGAATAAGTAAAGGAATTTACTAGAAGTATGTGTACAGTACAAAAATTATATTAGTAAATTTTTTGTGAATAATCAAAATGCTAATTACTTTGATATTTTGCAATACGGAATTAAAGAATTTCACTTGGTCTATTCTTAATTGGTCTCTTTTATCTGCCATAGGATAAAAATATATTTTTTGTTTCAAATGATAAATTTGTATTTTACTTTTAGTAGCTTTTTCTTTTCATCAGTAAATTAAGTTTACTATCAGTATTCATTTCATTTGTGAATATCTACATGTTGTGTACAGTCTAAGAGCTCTAATAACTACTATGGTAATTCCGGATTACCATTGTTTTGTGAACTTATCCACTCGAGAGTTTTTTCCATTATTTCTTTCATAATGCAATTTTAAAGTTTTATTCACTTACATCTAAATGATGTAACTCAATGAGTTCCGTGCATATCTGCACAGTTCCGTATTGAAAACTCTGACTTACAAAAAAGTTAAATGGATTTCCATCGGAAATTTTTAGTTGATTGGTTTTAAAGCAGTCAGAATTTCAAGACAATCATACATATATTTGAAAGCCCGTTGTACTATCCAGTCGAATGATGTATCATTATCACAGCATCTAGACCCATTCCACTTCGTTAAAGAATAAAATAAATTTGACCGGCTTTAGTTTACCCGCTTTTACAAGGTTTTCTATAGAAAGATTCCTTAATATTTTATGTTGGACTGAGGGGCAATAGCATCCCAGAAAAGTACGATATCAAATTCATATATAAAGAGTATGCATAATTCTAAAAACTGATCAAAATATCAACACTAACACACTGTCTGATTACAAATCAGTAAATGGGAGTTGAATAATCACATGCATCAAAGACGGACGGGTGTGATAGAACGTATGTATATATCGCATGTTTCCCTATTTTATCATTGATGTCTGCTATAGAGAAGCAAATTATTTTTAACTTAATTCAGAAGACAAATTTTCATTATATAAATAATTTTGAATTGAAAATTGAATTGATTAGTTTTTGCGGATTGCTTAATTTTAATTCTTTTGAAAGAAGAGAATATTTCACAGAAAAACAAAGCTTCAAATTGTTTGAACCCATTTGTACGAGCACAGAACCCATTTTGTACGAGCATCAAGTTCGAATGACCCTGTTTTTTTTTTCATTTTTAGACTCTCCGACCTTGTAAATGCCCAAAACAAAAGTTTCAGCCAAAACAATTTTTTTTTAGGTTCAAGTTCTATGCAACATTTCTAGTTATTGTAACTAATCGTAAAATTGGTTATTTTTTGGTATCTTTATTTTATTTTTTCAAAATACTACATAAATAATAAAAAGAACATTTTAATCTAATCAGGATAATAAAATATTTGTCCTCAATTTGTATTTTAAATAGAAAATTTAATCATTTTTGTAATCGAAGTAAATCTACTTACAATTTTCTATTCAATATATTTACAATATATTTTAAAATATTCATTTATTCTCTACAATTTTATTTTTCCACTATTTATGCAGAATTTTTCAATTTTTAACTTAAAACTTAACTTTATAATTTAAAAAGGATATAAATGTATTTAAATAGAGATGATCATTTAAATAATAAGAAAGTTTCAATATTGATTTTTATCCTTGACCTATTAATAAATTTGCCTTTTTCCTTTTCTACTTGAATAATTTCTGTTAGAAGATTTTATAATTTCTTGTATATAATCAATTATTATATAACGAACGATTCATTACAGTCATCCATTATAATATCTTTAAACTTTAAAGGTTTCTTAGAAACATTTTGTTTGATTTTATCCCTGGACTATTTATTTAAAAATGTAGAAATTAAATTGACAGGTCAGTTTTTATCCGAGCACTTTTAATTTAAATGGATACAAAGTTTTCGATTACTTTCGAAGTTATTAACTTTTTGAAGTATGAGATACGTATACACTGGGAGACGTTGTCTGAACTTTCAGTTAATGACCTATCTTATTCCAAAAATTCAAAAGTATTTATTTCATCGAAATCAGGTTAAAAATAGTTCATAAAAAACTATTTTGTGCTTTACTTATAAAGTACCAAGTATTCAGAAACCAAAATATGGGAGGTTCATATAACTAAAGAGTTTTTAGAGTTGGTTTGAAGTGTCTAGACACACTTTGGTATGAAGTTTCTAATAGCCAGGGGAGGGATAACTTTTATTCGAATGGTATTTGATATAGCTCTGATATGGATACTGAGAATAAGCGACAGATAGTCAATGGTATAATATAAACCATTTTTGTAGTAGTGCAGCAAAAGTGTTTATAAATTAAAGTTCTTCTGCAATATTTTAAGGTTTTTTTTTAATAAAGTTATGACTGTATTACAATAAGTTTCAAATTGATTATTCATATAGTTTAAAAAGGATCATTGTGGTAATGAACTATGCCATTTCGATATTGCTATATAAGTTCATTAAACTTTCAAAGAAGTACAAAAATAATATAGTAGTATGAAGACTGGGATATATAGGGTTACTACTATAATAAAAGTAATTTATTGGGTATGAAATTTAAATAGAATTTAGATTAAAAGTTTACTTTTGTCCAATTGAAATAAAAACTTTTCAATCTTCAATCAAAAATATAAAAAACTTTAAAGATTCAAAGTAAGAAAAAGAAAACATCGATTTATTTAAAGTACGGGTGCTGAATTTGTCACAAGAACATTCATCGCATGCAATATATGACGTTCAATTTATGTTATCACAGTGAACGAAGTTATCAAGTTATCTGATTAGTGGGAGGGGGATTTGTAGGACATAGAATAAAAGAATTCTGCACCTAAAATCTGATGAGGTGTTTCAAAAAAAATATTATATGATTAAATTACGTGCAAGCAAATTTAATGCGGTGAACTCTGTATTTGTGATATGTATATATTGTCTTACGACAAATTGTACTAGGCTAATAATACCCTTGCTACAAAACTTATCGATATCAAACATATGTTAATTGTATAAATGTTGTTTCAAATACAAATAACTAATTTTGAAAAACATTTGTTAGGTTTCGGTACTAAATCTTTCAAAATGAAAATTTTAAAATTAAATTTCTTTGAAAATAGCTACTAATGAATACAAAATAAAATTCACAATTTCTAGACAGATTAGTTTAAAGCTCTCAATAAAGAAAATTACATATTTAGAAATTTGAAAAGCATTTAGGATTTTTCTAAAGATGAAAAGAAAGTAATTCTATTTTTACCAGGAATTTAAAAACAGTTTTTTTTTTGTTAAAATATTATAATAAAAATATTCTACTCGTAAAAGGTAAACTATCGCAGGAAAGTATCACAAAAAACCTGCTAAAATAAACGCGTAGGGATATTTCTAGAGCTGCAATTATGTATACGGGATGGCCAATCGGACCGTATTAATCGTGTCGTAGCTGTACGAATATGAACGAAAAAGATATAATTACGAATTTCATTTGCAGGTGCCTAAGGCTAAGCATTGCTGCTACTAAATGGCCTACGGAAACCGTAAATTCCCTTAAAACCACTAGAAAATAATTCATCTATGCTTGGGTTCACGAGAATGTATGGTAGCAAAACGTTGCATAAGTACTACTTAGATTGCTTAACTTCAATCCTTTTAAAATGAGAGAATATATCAAATAAAAAGGAAAATGCAAACTACGGGGAGCAGATAACAAGTAGTTAGGTTCAAAAGGGATTTATATGTAAACTTTCATAATAGAAGAGGATAAGACTGACTACGATTTTGTTTTTGTTTTTCAATTTGTAGATTGATTGCTTATTATATATCTTTTAACTAACAGTTGTGCAGCTGAATGTTAATAACTTCTATTTGCTATCATTACTTATTTTGTTTTCGGAAAGTGCATGACGATTTAGAGACGATTTTGGAGGCGTCTCGTGTTTATATAATGTACTTTGTATATGTATATACAAAGTAAATCAAATAAATTTAGTATAATATTTAATTAATTCTTAATCACACAGTAAATAAATTAAATATTCATAAAATTTATTATCAAACTATATTAATAATTAAATCTTATTTATTAATTAATAAATCACTTATGGTAAAACTTGTCTAGACTTTTCATCAATATCTATAATTAATTAAAAATATATTAATATTAATATTAATCAATAACATGTCAAATATAAATGGAAATAAATTATTAATAGTATTTTCGAAATGTATAAATTTAAAAGAATTTGGATTATTTATATTGAAGATATTTCATGTCATTTTTGATTAATTTAGTTGAAAGAATTAAGTTGAAAGGTATTAGATTAAAATGAAGTGTAAAGTAAATTAAATGGGAATAAATGACTAAATGAACCAATACCGAAAAACTACAATATTAAGAGTTTTTAATTTCGAATTGTTCTTTAATTAAGTTAAATATCATACAAAATAAATTGCGCTTTTTTTTCAATATTTTTGAAGTGGTATACTTTGGAAAACTGGTAGAACACGAACCTCTAAATATAGAAAATTAATAACATCTTTTCTAATTTTGGTCTACATGATTCTTAGTAACTAAACTCTGCTAATTATTTTGAGATTAAACGTATAGTTTAATTCAGAAATTCATTTCTATGTTATACGTGTAACATAACCACATAAAAAAAGTTAAGAATGTTAAAGCCTGGGCTACATTGTTTCGATCAGTTCAGTTTCGATTCTATTCGACTGGTAAGTAGACTGAACACATAGCTAAATCCCATATTATTTTGTTTTTTAAACTGTCAAGTTTCATTCCTCTTGAGATTTCCGTCAGTTTGGATTCGCAAAATTCCAATCATTCCAAACTCTTGCGATTCGATTCGTTCCGATTCCACTCAATCGATTTCCCATACAAAATATATGAAGACGTCAAATTTGAACTTTACTGAACGAATTGAAACTGAACCGATAGAAACTATGTAACCCACCTAGGCTTTAGATTTAATAAATTTTGAAGTTAACAAATTAAATAAGGAAAAGGAATATTTATAAGATTCGTACGAAAGTTACGAATTCCGTAAGAATGTTTAAGGTTACTTTAATTTAAACTTGTTTGTTAATTTTCGTACGTGTTAGTTAAAAAATTATTATTTTGATATGTTAATTTTGTTCCAATTATGTACTAACTCTGTTATAAAACCCTATGAACATTTCTTATCATTATTAATTTTCTTAACTTCCTTTAACTTCCGT
The DNA here is from genome assembly GCA_963920725.1 of Rhamphomyia laevipes. NCBI lineage: Eukaryota > Metazoa > Arthropoda > Insecta > Diptera > Empididae > Rhamphomyia > Rhamphomyia laevipes. Next base: position 132,790,444 of record OY987255.1, read on the forward strand.
TTGTCTTGATTGCTTGCGTGTGTTATAATTTATAAATTAGAATTTTAGCACATTTAAGGTACACACTCTTAACAACATTGAAGTACAGATTTTTGATTATAACTCTTCTTAAAATTGTAGATTTTTAAGCTATCTTTATTGGGTCTTGATTTTTTCTCACCATCCCAAATTACATTAAAATTTGATTTCTTTTATTGTCGTATAGAAGTCGGTAGCGAAACTATAGTTCTATATTTTCATAATTAAATCAAGTTTTGCAAATTGATCAGTTTTTTTTTAAGTTTAAGTATTTTGTTTTTCAATATTTCGTACGAATACCATTCTAAAAAAAAAAAAATCTAGAAATTGACAGAGTCACGCGAACTGTTAATAATAATCACTGAGATTTTTTTTGTTGTTGTGTGAAATTCTAATAACAATAAAATTTATTAATTATGTTCAATTAAAATTAAGTGTATAAGTTGAATATAAAAAAAGTTAAATAAAAAACATGATTTATTAATAAATAATTTTTTATGAAATATTGAAACATTTTTCTGCTTTTATTTTGAAATTCATTGTGTTAATATTAATAATTTTTATTTTTTAAAAAAAAATCAATGCAAAAATGTTAAATATTTTATTCCTTTTAAAAGAAATTTTTCTAAGTTTCATCATTTTCTGTGCAGCAATTTTAGTATAGGAATGGACTGAGATTTATTACCCAGAGGGTGTCGCAAAAAAAAATGTATATACAATTTGAATATGAAATGATTACACCTATTCAATAAGTAATTGGGCGACCCAAATCATGGAAATATATGGGAAGAATGTGGTAAGCTTAAAATTGAACACTACCTCAACATTTAGAGGATGTGAGGAATAGCAGGAGTCAGTGGAACATCTATTGACCACTGTCTCTTGATTTAACAAGATTGTAGTAGGTAGACAGAAAAAGTTCGGTTAAAATGTTTAAGTTTATTAGAGGAACAGGGTTGCTCAATACACTACAATTAGAAAAAATGCTGTCGAGGGGCGAATACAACTGGTCTTTTAATAAGGCTTCAGTTTCGTGTGGAAAAGTACCCATATCATTTAAAAGCTGCTAACCAAACGTAACACTTCCTAATTATCAATTTTACTTTTTTAGAGTTTTGATTTGTGTATACAATTTTTGAGACACTCTGTATTAATTATCAAAGAATTTTTATAATTTTCATAAGATTTTAGAAAATATTTAAAATATATTATAAACTTTTTTTGCATTTTTTTTAAATGCTTTGAAAAATGTGAATACTTATATGAAATTTGTAGTTCAGTCTAAATCTTATTTATATAATTTCAAAAGCAGCATCATCAAATCATCGTCGTTCTTTAAGATTTCCAAATAAAGAAGTGAATTATATAGTAAAAATATCCATACTTAACTAAACTGTATTTGAAATTCAGTCACATAACCAAATTCTATTTCCTTCTCATTGAAAGACATTTTAATTTTTACACGATATAAATAAAATGTGGAAAATATGACAGAAAAATGTAAAAATGCATTCATAAAATAGAATTAATTGAATTTGTTGACAGTAGTTGAGTACGTATGACAAGACCCAGCAAATAAATATATACTCATTTTCTATAGCGATATTTATTTCTACTATGTGAAATGCTTTTGAAATGATTTGAAACAATTAATTTTGTACCACTTTGTACTTATACTATTTCGATTATAGTAGGATATTTTGGTTCAAATCTATAAAAGGTAATTATTTATGAAACGTTTGTGGTGAGGTTGAATTCAGAATTTCGTAATATTTTTTCTCTAATCCCAAATTTATACACAACACAAAGTAGAACAGAAGTTTTAACTTTTCAAGTATTATCATAACTACGGATTCATAATGATGTCAACGTCCAAGCAAACTAACGTTTATAAAGTTTTCAATTCACAATGCAGTTGTTTTATTTAAATCAAGTGCCAAATCAGCTCCAACTGACATAAATTATAATTTTAGTGTAAATCTTTTGTTAATTATTTCAATAAATTGACTTTTTAACAAATTAATGTATTTATATAATGGCAATAAAGAGTCATATTGACATTTCCCCTCTTTTATCCTAAAAGTTAAAAGTTAATAAATTACAGCTTAAATTTCAGTTGTGTTGCGTTGCTGACTTTGCATTGTTAGTGGAAGTACTATTTTCATATATAGTTTAACTTTGTAACGTTGAGTTCAGTATATCGTTAATGTATTATGAATCTAACATTGTAAAAGGAAGAATATTGGTTGTACTATATTTTAAACTTTTCTGCAAGACAAAGTTGCATTGAAGCCTGGATAATGAATCCAGCATTTACCTTAAATAGCCTGAGTAGGTATTCTATGATCCACACCGATGAATCATTATAATGGTTCAACGATATACAAAATGTACTATTTCATCGATAATATGATGCGGATAATGGTTGCGGATTTGCACTAGTCTAGATTTTTGAGTCGAATTTGTCAGTTTCATCGGGGATAATGATGGAGATAGTAAGACAGTACGAAATAAAGGAATTGACACGTTTTGCCATGAGAAAATATCTCCAGGTCATAATAATTATCCTTAAGGAATTATAATTTGCTGTTCCCTACACACTTAATCAATTCTCATTAGAAATGGAACTACGGCTACCATTTGCCGCAACGGGAAAAGGTCGCATTAGTAAAACTACCTTGATTGTGATCACTAAAGAGATGTCGCCCAGCTAAAAGTGTATTTCTTATTTTTAGTTTATTGTTGTAGCCTTTGGTTCTGTTTGGGGCTTTAGTGTGAATTATTCATATCGTACGAAAAATCGTTAAACTTTAATCGTTTATCTCAAAAAAGATCTAGTTTCTAGTCAGCATAAATAAATTAACATGAGTAAAAATAATTTACATTTTTATAGGATTAAGGAAATAAAAAATTTCTTTTATTTTTTGGAAATTTTAAATTTATTAATTTTAAATGATTTGATATTTTATTGAATAAAATTTTCATGAATTTTAAGTGTTAAATAAGATTTTATACTTTATATTAATATAAAAAATATTATTATTTATATTTTTCAAGGTAAATTGTTGTCTTTAGTAAATTTTTCACATTTTATACGAATTTTATATTGGAAAAACGATAAAGAAAAACGATGAATGAGAATATTTCACTTTTATGAATTTCCCTAATGAAATAAGATTTTTTTTTTATTTGGGGGTGGAAATTTTAAATTATTGTTTTTATTGAATTTAAAAATTGAATAAATAAAAGGTTTTATAAAAATATTGTTTTTGAATTATAAGTTAAAAGATAATAAATTATATTAAAATTTGATTTTAAGCACTTCGTTTATGTGAAGTGCTAAATTCGAGGTATTTTAACGCTTTTGCAATTAAATAACCTGGCAAAATACATATAAATTATGATGAATCACAGAAACTGCATTATATTTTATATTCTATACCGATTTGCAACAGTTTGCCTGCCCGCATAGCATAAATAAAGCAACCTTAGGTTGGCTTAATATGGTCGGCAGGCAATACAATCGCTAGAAAATCCGTAATGCCGTTTTCATTCAACTATAGGTTTATATATGAATTTGCCTTTAAGCCAAACTATAATCGCAGTTAAACTAAAGTCATTGCTTTGATTTTCAATCTAATTCAAACATACTTTAAAGAGTTGTGCAGCGACCATAATTACATATATTGTGGCGGCCAATTCTAACTATTTTAACGCTAATTCATGAAAAAAGCCAAATTAAAAACCACCAGATTTTTGTCGCACGGAAATACAATTGCCAGAAAATTCGTAATAACTTTTGCAGTAAACCAATCCATAGATTTCTATATGAATTTGACTAAAGTTTATAACCAAAACCATCATAATTCCGGTTGAACTTAAATTAATAATTACAGCGATCTCTCACTTAACTAATTATGGTGTGCAAATAGTGGTAGCTGTATCGCTTAGTCTTTACACATTCGTTTCTGATGTAAGCAAGTTCTAAATTTTCATATTATAAAATAATTTTAGAAAATTTTATGAAAATCCTTCATACTATTATAAAATTTATCTATGTAATCAAAAATAGCTCGAATGAAATGTCATAAGTAAGCAATTCAGCAATGAAATTTAATTTAATTTATAACATTTATTGATATTCTGCACAAAAGCAAATGATTCAATCAATTATCAGCAATTTTTATTTTATAGTTAAATTTATTTGTAAATGGTTGAAATTCCTGATTGTAATTCTGTCAAAATCAATAAATTAATATATTAAAACTTAATTTAATTTATTAAATTTTCTAATATTTGTTTTGTTTAATAAAATAAATTTATTAAATTTTCTTGTATTCATGCCGAAATTAAATAATTTTATTATAGAAAAAAATTGTTTAATTTGTTTAGCTTTTAAATTTTTATATTATCTTCAGTAGTAGATTTATTTTAATAAAAATCTTCTACCAGATTTTATGAGGCTAATTTTTCAAGACTTTTATTATTATATTTTGAGTTTTTGAAAAAAAATTTAATATAACAAAAAATTTTCAACTAATTGAGAGCGTTTTATGGCTGAAGTTTTTTCTTTTGAACATTTGTTCTTGTCGGACTTTAAAATTTTTTGATTATATTCTGAGAGTTTTTGTTAAACAAAAATTAATATTATAGAAATAGCATTTTTAATAACAGTCTAAATATAATGTCACGATAACTAAACGAAAAATCACAATGGACCCACTGAACGTCAAGAACGTCGTTTAAAACTATGGATAATTTAAAATTGTGGAGAGATCGCAATTACGAATAAATGATTTTATCTCGAAATGTTTATGACGTTAAATTCCTAGATCACAAAACTTTAGTGCGGAAATTTTTTATGAAATTCTAAGCTGTGTGATTTTACCCTATAAAAATGGTAGAAATATGGTAAATAATTATCGGCGGCCGCCTGCTTGCCCATATTAGAGGAAATGTTAGTCCTGAACTAGCACTGCATAATAATGGAAATCCTTAGGTTTGTTACGAAAATTACATAGATCAACTAATAGAAGTATTACATTTTATTTTCTATTTTGTTCAAATTAAAGGGATACTTATCTATCACATTGGTTATATAGTGACCTATTGCTTGTTATTACCTGGCACAGTTAGTTATACCACCTTTTTAAGTAAACTAAACTAAGTGCATCCACCGAACAAAGCTGTGCGCCAAACTAACTTCTTATGAACTTCTTGTATTTGTCTATCCACTTACCATAATCAAATATATGTTATGTATTGTGATTGAGCTTTGTTCTTTGTATGGCCTGCTAGTCTTAAGTCAGAAACAGACGAAATAGTAGTTTATTTATATACTAGTCCATTTATGATTGATAATTGTTTGTAAAAGTATCAATGGATTTTTATGTAATTAATCGTAACCAATTAGCTATTACTTAAGAAATAATAATAATTTCAGTTAATTTTCAGTTTTATTAAAATTAAATTTGTGTTTTACATAACTCAGTATTATTAATGATGGCTAACTCCAATTTAAGTTCTGTCATAAAATTCAAATACTCTTGAGTTATTTCGTTGAAAGTTACTGACTGAAGTGGGCAATAACTTTCGCTATTATCACCAATAATTTTATTTTGATTTTCTTCAGCATTTGTATAAAGTTTTTCAATCATTTGCTGGTATATTAGAAGAATATCTTTAAATCGATATTTGCTAACTTTAAAAATTTCATATTGATTTTTAATCTGATTTAAAATATGTTTTTGTAATTTTTGTAAAGTATTATTCTTTTCCGAATTTAGATTCGTTGTTTCTACTTTACTTATATTATACGCACCACATTGTGGATCTATTAATACAGAATAATTAATTTACATCATTATAATTTCATCATATATTTATACCTTGATGTAGTATCCATTCAGCAGTAGTTGTATAACTTAAAATTCCAATAAAACTAACATAAAATTTTTGTGTCATATTATACGATATAATTGGATTATGATCTGTATTACGACCAACTTCTATTAATTGATCATCCAACCATCTTATCCAGAATCCACGTAATTCTTTATCATTAATAAAATCACTGTTTGGTATAGTCATTAAAAATTGATGATTTTTTCGAATTACCATTTTTTCATTATGGTCTGGAATAACTTCAATGAATTGATAATTTTGACTATTTGGTGTATCACCAAGTATTACATGAGGATAAACTGGAGCACGCACTTGAAATGAGAAACATTTTTTAGTTTTTGATGCCGGATAAAAAATGTATTCTCTCTGTCTTGTATCTGGCGTGAAAACTACGAAGGAGGGATAAAAATTAATCTTCCAGATATATTACAGGAACACAAAAGTTAACAGAAATATTTACCATGAATATCATTATCACATTGACAATTGATTTGTTTACAAAATGTTAAAAAATAAACCAAAAAAAATGGTAGTAATTTTAACAAAAAATATTTCATAATATTTAAAAAAAAATAAATAAATAAAATTCAACTTTCAAGTTTCAGTATCAAAATTATATTAAATTATTTTTAGTTTATTTTTGGAATTTATAATGATTATCAAGTAAGTACATAAAAAGGTCAATTAAAACAAGAACAAAATATATTATTATTGATAAGCTGAATTGCTTTGGAAATTCCCCAACAGTTTGTAAATTCCTATGCAAAAATGAATCTGTTTTTGAGAATTATTTTGGTATATTTTTGATGGTTCAGTATTTTGATAACGTAATGAATTTATGCGTAATTTTGTATATTTTGAGAATAAAAATTTGCTAAACAAGGTGGAAAAATAGTATAATTCGAAATTTTAATAAAGACGTCAATTTTTATAGGCACAAACTATACCATTTTAGTTTCAAAATGAGAATAGTACGAGGGCTGATTGATAATTACGTGGACTGACACAGAAGACACAGTTTTTTTTTTTTTATTTTTCAACGTAGTCACCTTTTAGGACGATACACTTAGTTAGACGATGTTCCAGTTTTTTGATGCCTTACAAAAAATATGATTTCTCCAACCCTTCAAAATAGCCATTTGTTTCGTCGATGACCTCAGCATTTGACCCAAATCTCTTTCCTGCAAGCCATTTTTTCATATTTGGAAACAGGAAAAAGTCAGAAGGGGCCAAATCTGGAGAATATGGTGGATGAGGAACCAATTCATATCTCAATTCTAATAATTTTGCTGTTGCAATTCCTGATTTGTGAACTGGTGCATTGTCTTGATGAAAAAGAACTTTTTTCTTTGCTAAATGTGGTCGTTTTATTATAATCTCTTCATTCAAACGATCCAATAATGTTGCATAATATTGTCCTGTGATTGTTTTTCCTTTTTGTAAATAATCGACATGGATTATACCATGAGCATCCCAAAAAACAGTGGCCATAATCTTGCCAGCTGATGGAACTGTTTTTGCTTTCTTTGGAGCCTTTTCACCTGTAGAAAACCACTGTTTTGATTGTTCTTTTGTCTCTGGTGTGTAGTAGTGTATCCATGTTTCATCAACGGTTATGAATCGACGCCAAAAATCGACTGGATTACGTTGTAATAACTCCAAAACTTGCTTTGATGTTGTCACACGATTGCGTTTTTGATCAATTGTAAGCAAACGCGGCACCCATCTTGCAGATACCTTTTTCATATCCAAATATTGATGTAAAATATTAAAAACACGTTCCGATGAGATGTTCACGATGTCAACAATTTCCCGCAATTTCACTCTTCGGTCATCTAGTACGATATCATGGATTTTATCAACATTCTGCCTCAAAAAATAATGTTTTATCAACACACGAAATTCGTTTTTATCCATTTTTAAAAATTCACTGAGATTGACTTACTTAAACGACTGTTACATGGAAAGTATACAAGATATCGACTTTAAAGTTTATATATAGCCTAGTAAATGATTTTAGAGGTAAAAAATACTTATTTTATACCTGTGCATTACCTGAATCACAGGTAGTCCACGTAATTATCAATCAGCCCTCGTAAACCTTAAAATGAAAATAGTAAATTTCAAAGTGGCGCATAATAAACTTTAATATTACAATAGTAAATTTCAATATGAGAATTGTTAAAATTAAAATCAGAAAACTAAGTAAATGGTTAGACATAGTGAACTAGTTGTTATGGTAATTGATACAGTAAAATTTAAGAAGTTTTGCAGGAGCAGGAATTTTGTGAAAACGTGATACTCAGACTTGGACCATATAGTGCAATGTTTAACCCAATTGAAAATGTCTGGTCTGTGGTAAAGAGTTATGTTAAGAGAGAACTCTCAAAAAAGTTGTCAAGTATTCTTTATAACAGAAATTCAGATTTGACCATCAAAGAGCAAAGATTAAGAGCCTTAAAAAGCCTTATGGAAGAAGGTATATGCAGACAATTACACCAACAATATGTGCCAATTGCATCACACGCATGCACTGCGCTGCGGTTCTTAACTTAGAAAATATGCATTATTAATAAATTGAATTTCAAATCAATAAATTGAGTTTTAAATCAAAATAAAATTTCTCATATTGATATTTACTATTTTTATATTAAAATTTATTATTCTCAAATTGAAATTTACTATTCTTATCTTGAAGTTTACTATTCCACTTTGAAGTTTACTATTCTCATTTTGAAACTAAAACTACCCTGTGTGCATGGTTACGACAATACTATGATATGGATACTAAATTTCATTAATATGGACAAAAATTGCTAGAACAAATTTAATATAAATCGGAAGTATTGGCATGATCCCATGCCCATCACTGAAACTATATATTCCAAATTATACCGGCACCCATTACGGCACAAATTACTTTAAATTTTAATTGATTAATAGTTAGGTCGTCTGGAGTTTAGAATACAATGAAAATGAAATATATACATAGGAAAAGAACCTCCACATAAATATTAATTTGCCATAGACTAAGCGAGTTCAACCACACGAGTAAACGAACCTGAGTGCCTAATTTCTTTCAAATCAGATAAGTAATAATAATGATTTGAAACAAATTTCATTAAAATCTGAGGAGTGGTTCTTTTTAGGAAATGTTGCGCGCACATTTTATTTTTTGCAAACGTGGACGTTTTTTTTTTAATTTTCGAATTATCCGACCTTTGAAACGTCCAGAAATTTTATTGAGGTGAATCCATTTTAATAACTACTCTTCGTTATTCTTAATACTTGTTATTCCGTTAATAATCACTTGGGCGAAATCATTTCTTCAAAATCATTTATATGACCTGCATGAGCTGTTTGGCGACGTAACATAGTACGAAGAATTAAGATCCAAATTTTGGAAAACTTTATTTTAACAATAAGTAATAATGCAAGAATTTTGCCATTCATTTTAAAAAATTATAAAACTACATAAATTTTCCAATATCTTAATTATCATATTTCAAATAATTTTTAAATATATCAAATAAAATTTGAATAACTTCATATAAATTTAAAGGAAAATCTCAATTAAAAAATCTCTTAATTTCACGATTAATTTTAACAAAGAAAAATACTTAAAGAAAATGTTAAGAATTTTATTCGTGAGTCTAAAAATAAAGTTTTAATAATTTCTTTTTTATTTTACTATAGTTTCCGATGTTAAAAATAACCCAAGGATTTATAAAATAAAAAACCAATTTACTATTTTTATCAAATTTTACTATAATAATTATTTATATACATTTATATATTTTTTATTGATTTTACTACGTCATTTATTTTTATGATGACAATCATACGTAGTAGCAGAAAATCGTTATTTGTGACATCAAGATTAAAAAATTCAAAGGTTTATGACGATTCACATTTTCTTTCAAAAAAAAGTAAACAAACTAAAAAAGCTGCTAACTAGGGGGAGCAGATAACTCATAGTATGTTGTTTAACAGCGATTTATGTCCAACAGTTTTTTGTAATTTACATTATCTTTGTAACAAACAGTGGTTTCTTCAAAAATTGCTCATCTTTATTATTTATTGATTTAATTTTATATTTTTATTTGTTTAATAATAAATAATATTATTAAAATAACTATAATAAGTATAAATATGCGTAATCACGAATCCAACCTGTGTACAAAATTTCATTGAAATTGAATAATATTTACCATATGTTCTAGAACATATGAAATATTAATCGGAAATTTTAGCATGGACCCCCTCAGGCTACTAACTTCTACCTTAGTCTACACATGCGTAATCACGAATCCAACCTGTGTACAAAATTTCATTGAAATTGAATAATATTTACCATATGTTCTAGAACATATGAAATATTAATCGGAAATTTAAGCATGGACCCCCTCAGGCTACTAACTTCTACCTTAGTCTACACATGCGTAATCACGAATCCAACCTGTGTACAAAATTTCATTGAAATTGAATAATATTTACCATATGTTCTAGAACATATGAAATATTAATCGGAAATTTTAGCATGGACCCCCTCAGGCTACTAACTTCTACCTTAGTCTACACATGCGTAATCACGAATCCAACCTGTGTACAAAATTTCATTGAAATTGAATAATATTTACCATATGTTCTAGAACATATGAAATATTAATCGGAAATTTTAGCATGGACCCCCTCAGGCTACTAACTTCTACCTTAGTCTACACATGCGTAATCACGAATCCAACCTGTGTACAAAATTTCATTGAAATTGAATAATATTTACCATATGTTCTAGAACATATGAAATATTAATCGGAAATTTTATCAAGGACCCCCTGAAGGTATTAACTTCTAACATGGCCAACACATGCATAATCAGAAGGTCTACCTTTGTGCCAAATTTCATTAAAATCAGATAATAATTACATGCTATAAAACACGTAATTATATAAAATTCGGAAACTAAAACTGTTTTCTAGGAACCCCCTGAAGGTCTCCAAATTTCAGGAGAGCCAACTAGATCCCAAAATTAGCCTATATATAAAATATCTTTGAAATCGGTTAACAATTACTATATGCTGTAGAACATATGAAAAAAAAAAAATTAAAAATTAAATCGGAAATTTAACATGGACCCCCTAATCCTACTAACCTGTAATTTGGTTAACCAATGTAGAATCATGAACTCAATCTGTGTAACAAATTTCATTGAAATCGGATAATAATTACAAGCTGTAGAGCATAAAGAAAATATTCTTCGGAAACTAAGTTGCTCATATATTAGTTTCCCATGAACGTACTGTACCTACCAAGTACAAATTTGTGGAGTATCAAATAGATAACTAAATGAAACTGTGTGTTCAATATCATTGAAATTGGGTGAAAGGTACGGTAGATATAGATAGTTGAACTTATGAAAAGTAATTACGGATTTTTACATGGACCCACTGAAGTATTGACTTCAAATTTTACAGACACCAAGTACATACGGAAACTATCATATGTACCAAAATTTATGCTCATTAGATAAAAATTACTATATGCTCTAGAGTATACGAAATTTTAATCGGAAATTTTACCAGGGACCCCCTGAAGTTACAGACCTGTATCTTGGTAGGCTTGTGGACAATCATGATACCAACCTATGTTTTAAATTTCATCCAAATCTGAGACATGAAATTTTTTTTTACATTTTCCCGTAGAACAAAAACACGTAGGTTGCCACATAAATGGGGAAATCTAACATGGTCCCACTGAAAGGATCGATCTCATCTTGTACCGGCACCTGCGCGAGGTATGTTAGAGCCTGTGTGCCAAATTTCATTAAAATCGGACAAGCGGTTCTAGGAGATGTTGCTGCGCACATAAAAAGCGTACGCGTACGCGTACGCGTACGCGTCCCCCGGACACTTTTTTTTTTTTGCATTTTCGGACTCCCCGACCTCGGAAACGCCTAGAAAAAAATTTTGAGCGAACTTTTTTTTTTGACCATCCAACCCATCACCAGACTTCATAGTATTTCATACTATTCGTAAAATATCCATCGTAGAAAAAATTATTAAATTCCTAGGACAAAATTCCGTATTTACAATTATTAAACACCTAAATGTATGCTATAATTTTAATCATATACGGGGTGTTGGCCGGGATTGTGTACTATACTTTATTTTATAACTTTATGGAAAATTAAAATATGCTAATAAATGTTTTATTGAATATTGGGATTCACGTAAGATAGATAATATTAACTAAATGACCGCCACTGTTAACCTCACAAATTCAGGTTTTTTTTATAACATTTTTCATGACATTTTCACACATTTCAACCGGAATTTCATTAATTTCGTTAGGAATGTTTTGTTTAATAAGTTGCTCAAGTAATTCTGGTGTGTTGGGATGATACACCTTCCTCTTTAGATATCCCAACAGAAAAAAGTCCGGGACTGTTACATTCGGATACTATGAAGGCCTATTCAAATCATAATTTCTTGAGATGATTTGTTGTGGAAACAAATTTCTCAGTAATTCTATTGTAACAGTGGATGTACGTATAACCAGGGTAGACTACGTGGTGGAAAGAGGTATAGTTTAGATCCACCTCGTGCTATTCAAGAAGCGTACCGTGTCTCTGGGTTGTTTCGTGGCTAGGTCATTGAATTCGCTAACGTAAAGACTGCCGAAAGAGCTGTAAGAAGTCAAAGTAGAAGTTATTAATACTTTGACCAAAAATATTCTAATACTAAATATGTTCGGAAATGATTTTGTCTCTAAAAACCATGGACGACTTTCATATATTAAAGTTTTCATTCTATGTTTCGTTATTTTAGTTATATTTTTTATCTTAATCATCAGTTGAAAAATTTATATTGTTTGACTTATATTTTCCATCAGCTGAAAATAATAGCCAAGATTATAAACGAAATTTATTTTACAGATTATATTAACATACAGAAAGTTTAAGTTTATCTGTAAATAATTGCAAATAAAACTGGAAATATATTATCTTAAAATATATAAAAAAATATGAACAACCTTTGGGAAACTGTGAAATTAGGTTGAAATTGAATGGTATATAGCAGATGTGTCAAAACTAGGGTAAAATACTAGATCTTTTACTGAATGTACTGTATTATACTTTTTTCGAATTATTTTAGCAAAAAACGAACATTGAAAGCGTTAAAATCGTGCGACATTAAATCAAAATTAATATGGAATTGTCTGTACGGATTTATTCTACCTAAGAAAGTATCGATGCAAGTATAGAAATTAATTAGATTCTATATGGTGATGAATCTTTTGGTGAAAAAATAAACACAACATTACACTATATTTATTTGATGTGTTTCATTACCAAAGAGCTAGCTACAAGAATGAAATCGACATTCTAACTAAACTAAAGAATTAATATGCAACAAGTTTTAAGACTGGTGGCATTTCAAGAGCTATTTATCTCGGTCAATCAAAGAAAAAGAAATAAAATTCAGTAGGAAAGAGCTTTTATACTGTGGTAGAAAGACTTCTTAGTGATACTGTCAGCTTGCGTTCTCTATTTTAACTCTTCTACACCATGAGACTTTAGTGGTGGAATATGATTGTTCAGTAAGTTTGGAAATTCGAACATTTCAATGCCGCAATCGTCTAAGTCTAACTCATATTAGAGTATGTCATATCGCGGTTTCTATTTTCTTATTTACTTTCGTTCGGGGGTATTGAAATATGAAAGATAATTAGATTTTCGAAATAAATAATGAGCTGTTGTTATTCAGCACTTGCTGAAGAATCAGCAGATGACACTAACAATTAGTGTCCATCTTCCAAATTCGTTTTGAAGGAAACTAAACTTTCAGTTTATAATTATAATTATTTATATTTTATATATGTTGTGGGTTGAAGAAACCTAGAAATAAATTTTCTGCCATTTTTTAAATACAGTTTAGGAATTGTATTTTATCAAAATTTATTCAAATCCGAAATCAATATTTATTTAACTATGATATTTCATTTTATAATAATAATTCTCGAAATTATTTGATAGCTATTTGAACTTTTCATATGACATGTAACAATATTTTCTTTAATATTTAGTGTACTTATAAAAGCATATCTCGTGTGTCCAAATGCCTGGAAATAAAACTATTATTAATGTTTGTATATTATTCGAATACTTAATTTTCTATAAAAATGTTTTGTTTCTAATAGTAACGAATAATTATGAAGGATTGTGATGGAAAGAAATGGATTTTTATTTTGAATCAGTTTTTTGTTTATGTACTTCCGAAATTATTTATTTACATAACCGGCATTACAACGTATTCGTTTGAGCTGCGGTTTAATCTCGAGCTTCCAGACAGATTCAGAATTCTGTCGTCCACCTAAATTACATCTTTCTATTGGATATTAGGTCGTCCTCTTCTGCTTCTTCTGTCCGGGTGCGAGTCTTTAACGCTGGATCATTTTGTTCCTGATGATGTGCCCAAGCAAACCCACTTTGTCATAGCGCTCATACAGCTCTTGGTTGTATCTGTGTCACCATTGCCACTAGAAACTATTGGATCGAAATCTTACGTAGAATCTTCTTTTCTAAGGACCCTAAAAGGTTCTTACCGTAATTGGATATATTCCAGGATTCCGAACCATCGAAATGGTCCGTTGAGAGTTTTATAGGGTGTTTGTTTTGTTCTTCTACTTACCTAGTGTTTTGCGAAAATGCGTAATAAATATATTTACATACGCCTTTCCGCATGAATATCTCTTATCTCATAGTAATGGTTCCGTGCGCTAAAATATCTGAATTATATTTGATGTTATGAATAAAATTTAGCATACTTTTCACTAAACCTAATTTCAATACCTAATTTATAACCCACCAAATTTCAGGATATTTGTAACAAAGAGTTTTTTTTTTACAAACACTGTTATAATTAACTACGAGATTTGAGCAACCCCTTGTTAAGCAGCTTTATTTAAGTGATGCAAATAAGAATTTGTATGTGAGGTAAATAAAACTCTATAAGAATTTCGTATCAAAATATAAAATGAATTTATGTGTGACCTACTTTTTATACGAAGATGTTATGGAAATACTTAATATATAATTTTTCAAAATGAAATTTTTTGAGAAAACTATATAGTCTCAAGGACGACTGACGGAAAAACATCTGGTATTGAAAAAGAAATTACCATAACAAATGTTGATAAGTTCATATTTGAAGTGATGTTTTTTTTGTTTGTTAAATTTATGTTGTTCTGAAAATATGAGAGTATTTTCGATATTATTTATTGATTATACATAAAATTTAAAAAAATATTTTTGAATTAATATTAACAGGATTAAATTAAGGTAACAATGCTATATTTAAAGCATTGGTAGTCAAACTTTTTATCTCACGGCACACAATTGAAAAATTATGGTTTTATTTAATACACCTAGGTTTTATTTTTATTAAATGTCATTATAAATTTTATATTGAATGTGACGCTTGTTTTTGTTTACAAATAAATTCAAATCGTGGTTCAATTTAGCAAAAACATCATACACGAATCTTATGATCCTACATCAATATCTCTTTTTTAATCGTTGTTGTGAGTGCCGAATAGTTGAATTAGGAAAAATATGAAAAAACATCCAACGGAAGACAAAATTTGATAGATAGATCAGGTTAACAAGTTCTTAGTAAAATTCAAAATTATGGCAAAATAAAGTTTTAAAACCAGATCATTTCTAAAATCAATGAAAATTTCTTCTTCTACCAAAATCAGAGACTCACTTAATTATTGAAGCATATAATCCTGTCATATTGTGAAGCATGACGAAAGCCACATATTTAGAGAAGGACGAAGAAATATTATGCAATGTTTCCTGTTTTTAATTAATTATATTACCACTTTAGGTTATATACAAGTTTATATACTACATGCTAGCTACAACGCTAACATCTTTTCACTAAAGTAAATTTCTTTTTGTATTCAATTTTCCAAGAAAAACTATGCACAAATCCTTTTTTCAGTTTACTTCGTTTTGTCATGCGGTACACCACAGTTCCTGATCACATAGTTTGCATACCACTATAATTACGAAGTAGCGGATGAAATCGCTAATAATTGATTATATCTTCAACAAGAACCATCTGTGCTCGTTCATAAGCGTTACAAAACTATGAGACAACTCAAAAGATTAAGTCCTTACCAAAAACAAAATCATAATCCGCACGTACTGATTATCCATATCGACATATTTCCCGACCATTCTGGATATATACTTACAGAGCTCTTCTTGCTTGGTATAGACTGTAGAGCAAGGTCCCAGTGCAAAGTCATAGAAAACGTCTGTGTATACTGCTCAGAACTAGCTATAGCAGAAGGTGTTAGAAATGCAATAGACAGTAGTGAATTATTTGCGCGGCCAAAAATCATAAAATAAGGATAGATATTTATTGAGAGTCATCACTCATTTTTCAAACATTTGATTTCAAATTTGCTACTTATTTGCTGCCAACTAAATAATTTTAATTATAAAAAAAAAACTACTGGAGTTGTTTTGATAAAAGTGAAATAAATTAATAAATTAATTTTTATAAATCATATTAAGATTTTGCACATGGAACATTAAGCGAATCGCTCATATCGTCTTTGACATGAGCTAATAAACGTAAAGTGCAGTATTAGGAAACTATTCAAAATTGTTGCCATCTCATAGCAATTTTTGAATTACACAGCTGATTTTAATTTACTACATCACTCAGGTACGCAGTTGAATTATGTATCGCTATCTAATCCAGGGTTGGATAGTATAAAAACTTACGTAACTGCTGAAAATATTTATGTAATAAATTTACTTTTTAGAAATAATACATTAAAGCCATAGATTTTCATTAACATATATTTGATTTATTTATTTATTTATATAATCTTTTCGTAATATATTAAAGAATTTTTAAATTTATATAAATTTAATAGTATAAGAAATACAGCCATTTACTAATTAAAATTTGGAACATAAAAAAAATATGCTTAATATAAATATATGTAAATATTTTCTTTATATAATTATAATTTATTTAAATTAAAAACACAACAATTATTAATTAATTAATTCATTTTGTTTTCTTGTATATTAATATAAGTATAAATTGTAAATATGTATATAAATGTAATTTTATTTAAAAAAAAAATTTAATTAACTAAATTTATGATAATTTGTTTTTAGTGAAAATGTGGAATTTTATTAATTTTATTATTTATATAGTGCAATATTTTTAATATAATAATTAAAATTTTGTTTAAATATTTAATTTTTATTTTATATTTTATAATTTTTTAGTTTTTTCTTACACAATTTTTATATCTTTTTAAATATTTCAAATTCATGGTATGTAAAATTGAACTGTAATTGCCAATTGTCAGGACATTTTGACATATAGTATTTTATTAGGTTATATATTGAATTAAGAATTATTTTAGGAGTTTAAATTTGTAAATAATTATAAATTTAACTTAAAGTTTAAAGTTATTTTTTTAATCTGACAGATAGTAAAAATATTTATCTCAGTGACGAAACAAACGTAACCAGAGGACCACCAGGTAATGGAACCAATTTCAATCCGAAAATATCATTGACTGAAATTTCATTTCATGTTTACTTTCTAAATTAATTAATTTAAAACCAGTGTTGCAAAATGTAAAAAAAATATATATAACGTTACACATTTTATTATTGTAATGAAATATTAATTTTTTTTCGTTTCGTTATTCAATTATGTAACAAAACAAATTCTGATATCGTTATGTTATGTAATAATATGTTATATTAAATTAAATAAGAAGTAATTTAAATAGTAACATTGAACAGTGTTAGTGTTACTGTAAGATGAATATTTATTGTACATCTCGTGTCGTTATGATTATGTTACGTGTTATCGTATCGTTACGATTTTCGCTACTATAATAACATTTAATTTTTAAAACGTTATGTGACGTAAATTTGATAAATAACGCTAATATTTTTCGTTATTTTGTTTTAGCGTTACATTTTGAATAACGTTTTTTAACTCTGATTAGAACATAATTGTAATAAATTCATTATGGACAAAATTGTCAAGATCAAATACTACTTTTATTTAGCGTTACATTTTGAAAAACGTTTGAAACGTTGCCATGAAAAATGCAGGGATCGCTACAAGTAGTTTAGCCACTGATTGAACATCAGACCTACAACGATTATAGAAATTGTTGTGAACAAAATATTGAAAGTTAATTATTTTGATTTGAAATTGGAAATGTATACAACCCTGACAGCAATATTATAATTTTTATATTTGATTCCGCCGGAAGTATCATTTTGCTACCATGGTTTTGCAAAATATATTATGTTTTATAAATTACATAAAGTAGTAACTTATAAATTGTGTACATTCGTAATACCAAAATATCATTTCTATTGATTCTAGACCTATTCAACTAGAACAATTCTACTGAACACAATTCCCAATTGAACTTTCATAATTTAACTCGTAATGGTTCTTATATCTTATATCATAAATGCTAACTGATTTATGGGTCGGAAAAAGGATAACAACATAGAAAGTTGAAAAACCCAATTCCGCACGGTCTTTTTTTATATGATTTTTACTGGGAATTATTTTTCTGGAACATATAGTTTAAAAATAGAATTCGGTGTACTAACAAATAATTTATGAGTCCAACATAATTGAAAAATATTTTACTTAGTCACTTACATGTTAAATAATCGCCCAGTGGAATTGTTCCCAGTGAAATTGTTCCCAGTGAAATTGATCCCAGTGGAATTGTATCTAAATGAATTGTTCTGAATGAATCAGTCGGATACAATTTTTATTAATATAATTTTTTTATAATAATTTTTTGATAATATAAATTTGAAATTCAAATATATTTTTCATTTTTTTTTTAGAGCATGACGAGAATTGTATTTTAATATTTTAGGCTGAATTTTTCTTAATATTTTTTTTTTTTAAATTTTGTTTTTCTTAATTTTTAATATTTTAAGTTATTTTATAATTTTTTAGTTAGATTTTAATAATTTTGAAAATTACATTAAAGCTTTTTTATTTAGATTTTTCTCTTTATTTTTTTTTTTGGTACATACTTGACATTTATAAATTTAATTAATTTAATTTATTTTTAATATATTTTTATTTTTTAATTATTAATTTTTGTTCCCCATTTTATGAATTATATTTTTTATTTATAATTATTATGTAAATTTATTGAAATTTCTCAAAATTTTAAGATTAGCGGAATTTACACAGTTCAAGTTTTTCATTCAAGTTTCTGTAAAAATTAAATTCGGTTCCTATTCAAGTGGAACTTGAATGAATTTTTATATTTACACGCTTCAAGTAATTTTTTTTTTTTAATATTGGGAACAATACATTGAAATGTTTATGTTGGCAGCAAATGATTGGAAAAAATATCGAAAGTGTCAAATCGCAATAAAAAAAATTTTTTGAATTTTATTTATATGTAGTATGCCGTTCAAGTTTGAAAAAAATAGAAAGCATTTCTATTTTTATTTTGTGGGATTCAAGTTTATATAAAAAACACGACTTGCGCATTGTGTAAAATAATTCTACTTGAATGTGGAACTTGAACGATTATTTGAAGCGTGTAAATTCCGCAATTAGGAAATTCTTGACACAGAAAAAACATTTATTTAATTTATTAATTTATTTATAATTATTTATTAATTGTAGAAACTTTTAAAAAAAAATTGTATGTAATAAGAATTGAGTTTTATGGGATTAAATTTTAATTTTATTTTTTATTAAAATGTTTTAAAGCTTAATAGAGTTTTGAAAACAGGAGCATAGCTAGTAACATCACTGCAAGGTAATGTCAAATTTGAGAATTCTTTTGACATTGAGTTTCCATTGCAGGCTTCAAATAGTATTGAAACTTGTAATGAAGCTTAATTTGACACCGAACACGTATACTTTTAAAAAGGATTAAAGTATCAAAAGTGATAATTCTGAATGAACTAATTGCCCGGAAAGTTTGAACTCGCGACATGTCTTCAACATTTTCAAAAAACCATTAATTATGTTAGGATTAGGATATCGAAATAATTCGGTACTTTAAACATAAATTCGGTCAACTAAAAGAAGTAAGTTTACTGGTAAAGTTGGCAAGTAATATTTGTGAAACTGTACTCGTAATTGCTATTAAATTTAACATTTACTTCTATTTGGTATTCGGATAAAACTTATCGAAAACACAAATCGAAAAGGCTGAAAATAAATTGACCGAATGCATTATTATCCGAATGGACAATTGACCGATTGTAAATTTACCGAATATGTGAAAGTTTGTAGGTTAAGATAATTATTAAATAAATATATACACAATTTTTTGGAAATTATTCAAATATTATCAATAAAACAAGTTCGTGTAAATTTCAAATATTTAATTTTAGTCTTCAAAAAGCATTTACGAATCGTAATACTTAACAAGTATAAATATTAAAAATTGAATAAAAATATTTAATTTACCTTAATATATTAAAAGAATTACATTAAAATTAATTATAAAATACAAATTAGAAATTAAAACCATTTTTATTATATTTACATTAAAAATGTCTGTAATAATTTTTTGCCTTCAATATTTTTTGTAAAAATTTAATTTTAGTTTAGTAGTAATTTTTATTTTAGAATTGATGATAAGATTTTTTTTTGTAGAAATTCATGATGTAATAATTTTCAAACAGCATAAGAATTTCAGCATAAATTTTTTTAAAGTTTTTTTTTTTTTTATTTAATATTTAATGAACATTTTCGATAATATTTTTTTAATTTTTTTTATTTTTTAATATTGTAAATAAATTTTGTATAATTGTTTTACTCAAAGATCTTTACCATTAACAGATTTTGTTTCTGAATCTTTTGGATCATCATCATCATCTTCTTCATCATTTTCTGCATCACTTGTTTTATTAGTAGTAGTGTTGTTAGTAGTGTCTTTGTTTGGACTTTCTTCTGTTAAATTTTAGTATTTTTTATAATAAAATAATTAGTAAGATTCTAAATTAGGTAAGTTTGTTTTGTATATGAATTATTTTAAATAAAATAATAAAAAAAATATCTAGTTTAATATAATATGTATAGGTGTTTTTGAGTACTGATCGCTTTAAGATTTACCAGCTACAAAACTTTCATTAGTGTCTCTTCGGAATGTAACTGGTAGAAAAACAGACGAGTTATACGAGTAGAAATATATTTTCGAAAACTATCAACATTTCAAACCGAATACAAAAAATCGGAGTATGTTTATGCTTTGCTCGACAATCGGTGAAAAATTGAAACATAGCCCCTCATCTCATGGACATTAGCACACCGAACAATAACCCCGGTGAACAGTATAAATCCTTGCACAAAAGGACTTCGTAGCATGTTAATACATTTTACAAATAAATTAGGGAGGTAGTATAATATGTAATTAACGAGGCAGTGACCTAGAACCTTAACAAACAGAATCTAGGGTTTCTTCTATGCCACTATCTAAAATGTGGAGAGATTATAAACCCAGTGTGGTATATAAGAGATTCCGAGCAACATAACATATTCCGAGCAACATAAGAGCAACATAACATATTCTCTGTGACTGCGAGACAGTCGCAAGGAGAAGAAAACATTTTTTTAGAAAAAATTTCCTCAACACCGAACAACTGGATAATATGGCTCCACCATACAGCCTAGGATTCTATTAAGTTTTTATAGGAGCTATAATCGCATAACAGATTAGGTCGCAGTGCTTGCTTGCGTTCCCATTTAAGAAAAAAACTTAATATGACCATCTGCCAACACTATAACCTAACCTAGAACATATTTTTTTTTTTTTGCCAAATACAAATTCATCTTACGCTAATTCGGGACCCCTAATTGTCTGTACAGCACTGCATTTAAACTAAACAAGCTTTAAAATTTGGTTTAACTTCGTAATTTAAAATTATCGCCTAGCAATTTCCTATACTTTTGAACTAATTTCGGCCGAATTACAAGGATTCGAAAATAAACTTTGACGAAATCAAATTTTCCATAAATATGTAATATATTTTACAAAGTGTTAAAATTAGAAATGTCTTACTAGAGCCGATATGATGCCATGCTTAAAAAATGACACCAATTTCTACTCTTACTTGATCTACTCATAATAATTGGAAGGAATTACAATAATATCTCTAATCTAATCTTTTCAAAGATTAGATCTTTTAGGTTTGTTTTTAGGATTTTTTAATGTCTGAAATACTGAAACACATATAGAAAATTCAAATCCATCACATAGCTTCATGTTCCATTTGAATATAAAGCACAAAGAACAAGGCAGTATGAAAAATAGTAAAATAAATATTTCTTATAAATCTGAAATGGTGTCACCATTAATTGAAAATAAATAATAATTAAACAAAATAAAAACAAATTAAGTAAAAAAAATACATTTTTATTAACAAAATATAATAATAAATTAGTGAACAACGGAAACTCTAAAAAAATTGTACAAAATAAAATTAATTAAAACTACATTAACGAAAATATTAAATTAGAAACACTAGTGAACTGTTCAAATATTATCTCCACAATTCACTGGTGTTTACCAAACTAAAATACAAAATAAAAAAATCAACTTATATTTCAGTTTCTAATAAGAAACCATTTCTTCGTACAAAAACAATTCGATTTTTATTCTTAATATTCTTACTTATCAGATCACCATTACTACGAACTTTCCCAGACAATTCAGATGATGATGATTGTGTTATCGAGCTAGCTCTAAAGCTACGACGTGCTTGTTCACATAAACGAAATGCTTCTAAGAATTCATTTAAATCAACTAAACCATCTTTATTAATATCCATTAATTTGCACATCTCTAATAATTGTTCACGTGAATCAGCACCTGGTAAATGTTTTTGTAATAGTGCACATGCATCACCAAATTCTTCTAGCGAAATGTAACCTTATTTAGTTAAGTTGTGAAGAAAAAAGAAGTTAACACATTTATTTTTTAGATTATTTATTTAATTATTTATTAAATAATAATTTAAGGATGTAAATTAAGCGTGCAATTACCTGAATTATCTTTATCTAATATTCTAAATAACGCTTCCAAGCTACTCTTATTTCTATAGAGTGAGTCGGCAACTGATGTTAAATCGAGTTGTGTAGTTTTCTGGAAAAACAAAAATTCAATTTTTGTAATGAAAGTTACTTCATTAGACATTAACTTACAATTGCGTCTGTATCAAGTAGTTTAAGTGTATTACGATAATTGACTTCACTTGCTGAATTAGGATCATGATCACCTGGTGCCAATTTGTCACGTAATAAACGCCAAGGAAGTGGTAAATGTGTAGCTTCTTCCATAGCTTGACACCATTTTGCCAGACTAATTTTGCCTATAAATGAGAAGTTGGAAATTCATGATAAGAATAGTAAATAATTTAATGGATAGTTAAAGACTCAAGGTTGATTTAAGGATTCACTACGAAAGTGTTCTATATAAATTTAAAAGTTACAGTCAATTAATTGACGAAGCGTACTGATTTTTCTCACCAATTCCGTTGCGTTTATTAATATATGTATTTATACTACCAACATTTCATTCATTAGCCTCTACTTTGCAGTTTAATGGAAACCCAATTTGCATTGAGCAAGGTTTCATTAATACGTATTTCGTCTATTTATGTTACCAACAAAGGCAACAGACGACACATATAAGAATATTAAATATTTTCGAAACCTTATCACCTATATAGCCACAAAAATAACAAGATCATAAATCAAGGTCTGTAATGTATACTCTGATTGCCATCAGCCTGAACTGGAGTCTTGTAAGCAACGAAGTGTGAAAATCATTACATCTTTAAGGTTTAAGCACGGATATAATAAAGACATTCCGCAATTACTTACAAATAACTTACAATTATCTTTTTCGAACAGAAAACTTTAAGAGATTATCAAAATATGTAATTTATATCTACATTAATTAATACCTGTTCCATTTGGATCTCGTTTAGAAAACTCCTCTTCCAATTGTGGTCGACTGTCACGTATTTTTGCTCCCAATTCACGTAATGCTGAACTCTCAATTAAACCAACTTTCTGGCTAAATGTTAATTTTCTGGTTTTAGATGCAGCCGCAATATACTGAACAAAATGCGTATCTAATTGTGGATTCAATTTCAAATAGGCACCATTATTTGAACCGATTGCATAATAATTTGAGGCCGAAAATATTGTTATTACCTATATTACAAAATTAAACAAAATGGTATGATACTTAGTATAATTTGATATTATTTAATTATTCCAAACCTTTCCATTATGCACTAATTCATGACCATCTGGTTTACATTCATGAGATCGCACCAAAAATGATAATTTATATTTTTGTAAGAAATTTTGTGTTACATCTGGACCAAAATATGTACCAGCACCACGTAATGTATTTGGTTCACATCCATCAACTGGTTTTGGATCACTCCACATAATATCAAAAATCTAAAAGATTTAATTAAAAGTTTTGTGTTTTTGAAATTTTTTACGTCCTAAATATTCAAATTCGTGATAATCAAATTTTAATGGCAGGCATAACTGCAATGCGGATATAATTAATTGAAGTTAAATAATTTTTTTTTCATAATAAATTTAACCTTAACAATTTATTAAAATGACTTATAACTTGTGTAAATAATAATTTGATAAAATTCAATAAAATTAACTTGTTTGCATGTCAAATATAAAGAAATTACTTCATTAACACAAATTATATTTGCGTATATGAAATAAAATTTAACCTATATGTGCTCAAAGGGATTTGAATAGTCCTTGGTGAAATGGTAAAGTTTTAATTTAGGTACACAAATATAATTAAGAAGTATTACCTAAAAAAGTGGACCTGAGTTACCAAGGTACCATTTTAAACTCAATGTTCTAATTATGAGTACATTTTACTTAGCTCATATTGGTACCTATCCACTATTATTTTATATTCGCAGCCGTAATCCTTGGAATCAATCTTGAGGATACATGCAGTGAATTGTAAAATTAGGTTCACTATGATAAAAGTGTACTAGATTTTATTTTGTTTTACAAGAAGAAGCACAGAATTTACAAAATTGGTCTTCCGATAGTCCAAGTAGAAAAATCTACTAAAACATACAAGTAATAAAAGAGGTACTACAGTAGTACAAATTATTTAATATTGAAACATTAAATTAAAAATCTACAGAAGATTCACAATTTAAGTTCCTAAAAGAACTATTGACTATCTTCAAGCTTACATTCTTCACGAAAATTCGTAAATGTTCCAGAGATTAACTATGCGAAACGTTAGTTTTCAGTTATGTGGTAGATTTACGACCAAACCTGATAGCTATTTCATATTTTTATTTCGAGAAGATAGCTCCAAAAATAAAGAACCAAAACATTTAAATAAGTGTATTAGATAAAGGTTAATAACTCAAAAATTTAATTTTCGCTGATGTTTCAACCAATTGAAGTTATTACACACATCAGTACTAATTTACTGAAAATCGGTACAAAATAATATTGCAGCTAAGTAAAATGAAAGTAATGGTCTACAAACATGAGTATAAAAAATTTGGTACTTATATTTCTAATCTTTTAGTATTTGAAACGTCAACTGCTAGAGACAATTTTGGCAAGTTCAGTTCCAGTGCCAAGTCTAGTTAAGGTCTCCCACATTAATTTTATGTAAATTTTTGTCATAAATCGTCAGTGACATTTTGTATATTTAATTCTTTACTAGTTGGCATTGACGATATAGTTATCATCATCACTGATGGCATTTAACGTGTTAAAGTACTTATGTACTGTAGAATATATCATTAATCAATGGAAATATCAAGTAAATAAATTATATTTATTTTAAATTGAATATATCGTGACAAAAACACATAATTCAATAAATTCTAATATTTTAGTTTCACAAAAACTTGTTGTTCTTTATTATCCTTTCTACATTCTTTCTATCTACAAAAAACGTATAGAAAATAGTGTAATAAATTTTCCAGCTATTTCTAATAAATATACATAATTAAATAAGAATTACTTACAAGTTTAGGATATCATAAGTTTCCTATAATATTTTATTTAATATACAATTTCTAGCACCGGAAATATTTAAATAGTTTTCAAATTTTCACAATTTTCTATATATCATTTCACTTTTTATGCGGTTTTGATATTTAAAACCAACGAAATAACCAAATTTGTGGGTCGATAAATAAAATTTATTATTCATTTTAGCAGATAGTTTTATATAGTTTGCCATGTTGTTTTTCCACAGTGGTTAATTTGTAAATGGTCTGTAAATTGTGGTTTTTTGATAAATATTGTCCTTTATTATATTAAGTTTTATCCACAAAAGAAAAATATAAATTATTTTAAAATATTTTATTTAATTTAACTTATATAATTATATAAAACGCTCCAATTATAGGTTACCAATGTGTCACAAACCAAAGTAAATCATTTTGTGGAAATCTAGAGATTAGATACAGAATGTCTGGCATGTTAGTTGGAAATTACAAGAACTTCACTGGATTTTAATATGATTTGTAATACAAAATAGCTTCATATATTAAATTAAATTTAAAATAAAATTTTATTAGATTAAATTTTTTTGTACATCCTGGAAAATTTCTAAAAATAGGGTACATCGAATAATTCCTCAGCTAGAAAGGTTCTAAAGGTTGGATACCACTGCTGTAGATTATACATTTTCCATATTTTAATAAGTTTTTAGAAAAGTCAAACTCAATTTTATGGAAATAGCAATTAATATTAATTTAAATTTAATTTAAAATTGAGCGACAACATTAAACTGTTAAGCATCCAATTGGAGAAATTCCTATTATTTTAGTTTTGACAGAAGAGGGAAAATCGATGTGGCGTTATTATAAAAAAAAATAGGTAGCCTTCACAACGACAACCGCAATGACAGAGTACTAGTAACAGAACCTAAGACTACTATGCTTACACCTCTTCACACGGCTCGATTTGAAAATATTTGATCCCATGATAATATTTTACACATTTGAATATTTTTAAAGTTAAGTTCAATGGACAGGAATTTCGAATTTTTATATAAAATTGTTCCTAAAATAAATTAATATTTTCAGAATAATGAAATTTAAATAAAACTTACTTGTTTCCATTCAACTTTATCAACAATATCTGCACCTGGTGGACCATTTTCAGTAATTGGTGGTCGTAAAATTGAAACATACTGAAAAAAAATATAAACAAAATATTAGACAATTTATTTAAATATCTTTACTGAGTTCGTGGGGCAATTAAATAATTGTTTTATTCAATGTCTATATTTCATCTTCAACATAAAATCTTTTCATCAGCATTGAATGAACAGCTTTATAGCATACGCACATCATTCCATAATTTATTGTTATATAAAAATTATTCATTAATCATTCCACTATTCTATTAAATTTCTTTATAAATATTTTCCAAGGCTATATAATTAAAAAATCAAAATTATTGGATTGGGAATATTACATCAATTATTTAATACGTGAAATATTACAGCACAGTTCAAAATAGGTATTGCTTTATAATTGAACCATAGACAAGCTTTAATAGCGTTTTTTCTTAGTTATTATAATTAGTTAACTATTTTATTCAAAACAAATTGAATGATTTCTTAACTGATCCTGATAGATGCAGTAATTATAGTCAGCGTTGAGCTATGTAGCCAAATTTTGATGGGGAAATAATCATATTTGAATGGATTTCGTTATCCTGATGTCTTTTGACACTTTATCGAATTTGAATTAAGTCTGTTTCTTTAGAATTCTACAACTTATCTTTCTGAGTGCCGGCAGTAATCTAGAACGTTATTCTTGGTTATGTGTCATTTATGGTCTCTAGGATTTTTTACTGGTTAATTTCCAGTTTTTTCGTATATAAATGTTAAATATTATGATAAGAAATTGTACTGTCTCTCTTCTAAAATGTTTAATCTTATTTAAGATCAAATCTACTCAGTTTAATTTACGAATTACGTGGATATTAAAGCATTACGTTACAAATACAAAATATATCAATTAAACTATTAAAATCACAATTTTAGCTATCATTATTTATATAAATCAGAAATAAAAATAATGTTACATTGACCAAATTGTATTTATTTCGGACAGTGATTTTTCAGTTATCCTTTAGAGGAGATTAAGAAAATAGTTTAGTTTTTCTGATGAAAATTACAAAAATAAATCGTTAAACGACTACAGAAAAACTAGGTCAATTCCGTTTTTTTTGCCATACAACATCATTGTTATGTTTTTTTTTGTTGGTATATTTATAAACGGGGGAAAAAAATATCCTTGTTTGTTATCCTTTGTCTGCTGTATTGTAGTTATTTTCAGTTTTGTATTTTTTGTTTGTTTTCAGAGTGATTGTATGTATTTAATTCTGAACTTTAGTAGAAAAACGTAGAGAATCGTAGTAAATAAATATTAATGATGGTCAGATTTTTTATCTTAAAAAAAAAATTCATGACATTAAATATAAATCGCGATGATGTTTTGCTGTAAAAGAAGCCATTAATCATTTAAATGTGAAGGAACAGAGTCGAATGATTTTTTTTTTGTTTATAGGATTTGTAGTCAGACTGACAAGTAAATATATCAGATTTATTTATGGTTAAATAGATAGAGACAATCATACTTAATTTGTCATCTGAACTATTTAGTGGCGATATGTTGACAGAGGAGATATATTGGATACATACTTAATCTGATATATTTTCTTGCACATCTACCGCAGCGTGGGTTAGAACGTTACTGTTACGAACTACATCTTTGAGGTGGTCAAGGATTTGATGTTTAGTGAAGATAATTAACCAACCATTTCGTTATTTGGGGTCAAAGATCAAAAAAATTTAACAGAAAGACTAACTGCGTTAAACATCTTTCGATCAATTATAAACATAAGATTTTTGATGCTATTTAAATTGAAGGTGCATGCATGGTGTAGCCAACGTTATAATCGTAAACTGTATGAAATATGTGACAAAAATGTGAATAAATAACGACTGCACTGCTAAGGTCACGTAGCTGAGATTAATGACTTCTGCAAAGGTTTTCCTTAGGTCAAAGGTCAGTATTTGATAGAATTATGGAGTCCAAGCGAACGTAAGGATATTGAAAATGGAAGATTAAAAAAATGTTTTTAATATTTTCACATTATCTGCCCTACAAACTCGGTACAACCCTGTATACTTAGTTAGCTGTTTCTATTTAAAAAAAAATTAATGGTAAAATGAGATATAATAACATAGAATGAAAATGATTCTTTAATAAATATAAAATATTGATTATATTATCTTTAATTTTATTTTTAGAAGAATCTATTATCTCAATTACATCAAATTTATTATAATCAAATCAATTATTGGTCTGTTTCGAAGCGTTTAGCTTTAGCTCTTGCAGCACTGCACAGCGGATTTGTCGAAAGTGCAATTTGCTGTAAAATTTTCAAAATATCTACAGGATTATATAGTATTGAACCGATTCAATTTAATAAGCGACCGTATACAAACAAACAATAATTTAGAGCCGCCATTTAAACGCCATTTACTTATAGATGAACACAATTTGTTAGTTTTGGTAATAATTAGGTAAAAAGTCATAATTAAAGCTTAATTTACTATCCAAATGGTCTAAATTTTGATCAAATAATGAGTACGATTTAAATATCAGAAAAAATTAAATACAGTTTATTCGGAATGCAACAAACGCTTGAATAATTGACGAATTCCTAATAGCGAACTTATATTTTCATTTCGTAGACCCAATGATTTTACTCGAAAATCGGCAAACCGAATTGTATGTTGAAATAACGAAATCAATATTTTGAAATTACAATGTTATAATTAAATTAATAATAATATTTTTTCGTACTTACTTTGCCTCTATCTAAACTTTTAACTAAATCCAAATCAGTTGTATCGGAAATACCACCATGTACAATTAGTACACGATTATTAACAATTGTACCTAATGGTAACCATCGATAAACTTCATCAATTAATTTTAATAATCGATCAGCATTATGCTATAATAAAAGATATTTTTTTAACAATTATTTTTCTTTAAAAAACTATAATTCTTAATTAATACTTACACGATATTTTTGACGCATTTCTTTAATGAAACCATAACGTCCATTCATTACACTATCCTCATGATTGCCACGATTTAAGAATACACCACCAGGAAATACCAAAAATGTTGCTAATAATAATAGAAAAACTTCAATACTCTTTTTACCACGATCAACAAAATCACCATTAAATACATATGGATTTTCAGTTGATGGAAGTCCATTCTATATTAAAAAAGTATCAACGAAAGTTAATGTCAGTAAAATTATTTAAAAAATTTAACTTTTGTTTTGTTACCTTATAAAATATAACTAAAAGATCATCTAATTTACCATGAAGATCACCACAAATAGTTACTTGTTTTGATATTGCTGTTGATGCTTGATTTAAATTTGGAAGCCGTTTTAAACTTTTTGTTGCATCTCTAAGTATACCAGCTACATATTTAGCATGTAATCGATTGTACTGTATAGAAATATATTTATATAATTAAAGTTAGTTAATTATTTAATATTATTTACCTTCTTCTTTCGGAATAAATCAATTAATGAGTGTATGTCCTTTTTTTGTAATGGAAATTTTAAATGTGGTCCACGGTATGTACGATCTGATGAACCATCTTCACCATGATCAGATTCATCAGAAAATTTTGTATCAATATTTTCTGTAATGGAAAAATTTTATTTTAAATATTTTAATATATAAATTGTAAATATAAATCTTGAAATAGGTTAGATATTAGGTTAGATTAAAAAGAGTGCGTTAAGATCTCTGGTTTTCCCACACCACAAGAAAACTTGATCGATCAATTTCATTGTGGTGTATTCGCCAGGTTTCAATAACTAAACGCTAATCCTAACAAAAATTGTTCTTACACTTATGAAGAAAATAATTCTCAGTGTTGAGGGAACACAAACCTTGCACAAAAGTGACGACATATTAATAACTGAAGTACGTATGTATATCACTATCAAACACTAGATTCTCCAGTGTGAGTGTGGGTTCTATATTTTCATCTTCACAAGTTCATAAGCTTCATTGAGAATCCCAAGGTAGAGCCAACAAAGAACAGTAATACTGCAAATGATACAATGCTGTATTTTTCTTCAAAATTTAAATTGTTTCTTAGCAATGATTATAAAAAAAAGATTGTAAAATAAGGCTTTAAATATTACTCAAGTCTATGCTTTTAAATCTGTCTATTTTTTGTCTTATTGAAACTACTTGGATTCTTGTCTTTATAATGAAGAGATATTGGCAAACTGTTGAAATTTGGACTTAATTATTTAGTAATTTACTAGTAATGGCTGAGGCTGACCAATCCATATATATCTTCGCAGAATCAAATTTACTAATTAGTATCCTGATTTATTAGAGCTGTCAATTGAATTTTTTGGAAACTAAGTTGTAGTTTCTCGTATTCGTTCTTTTAAATTTCTATTTTACTTTTAGATATTTATTTCTTCCGCAGAGTCAAAGCGGGCTTTTTATTGTATTTCTCCCGCATCTTTAGAGAAGAATGGGATAACATTTTTGAAAATGACGATTATGTTGTGATGAAAATTTGAATAATCTTGCGGACTGTGTGAAAATGTTCCCCAAATTTTAGTAATATAATTTTAGGTAATCCAGTTGTCGCTAATAACACTAAAACAAAGAATATAAGAAGCTTGTTGGGCAGGTAATAAAACATGGAAAAACTAAGTATATGCTGAGATCTCGTTCAAACCGTAACCCATATGATTTTATTAATCGATGGTGATAGAATTCTAATATCTGGGGATGATTCTAAGTAGCTATATGAAGATAATATATCTAAAGAATTGAATTTGCAAACAAGATCCAAAAACTAAGCATTAACCAAACCAGAACCAGCTCTTACATATGCTTGCGCAGAATCCCTTAAACCTGCCCTTACTGAAATGCGTCAGATGAAACATTCTAATTACATTGTCTAATAGAATATTATATTAAATTATCAAAAAATGTGCAGAAAGAAGCAGAGGTAAAGATTGATTGCGAATAAGATTACTTCAAAGGTTAGAAGCAAATATTGAGAAAATGAGATTAAATGTTTGCATAAATTGAGTTCAATCTGGAAGAAAGTGGTTACAGAAGTAATGGTTAACTGCAAACTCTAAACCTGAGATAAGGAATAATAATCGATGATCCATTATTACTAAAAAGATTTAAAAAAATCGATATTGCGTTAGTAACGTACCACAAAGTGTGTT
This sequence comes from Rhamphomyia laevipes, assembly GCA_963920725.1. Taxonomy (NCBI): domain Eukaryota; kingdom Metazoa; phylum Arthropoda; class Insecta; order Diptera; family Empididae; genus Rhamphomyia; species Rhamphomyia laevipes. The sequence goes on from OY987255.1 coordinate 132,822,780, forward strand.
AATAGAAAAGTCATAAAAGAAAGGAAACCGATTATTCTGTGTTTGCAAATCATGTGATCACATTGTTAACATTTTAAATATACCCAATTATATTTATACATAAAAGTATCGATTTAGTATAATATTATCCAGGATATATAAAAATAGGAAAGCATTTCTTCAAATTTTATATTGTTTATTTATCAATTTTTTATACGCCATATTAAATTTATGATTAATATTTATTTATACTGAACCAAAAAAAAAATGTTCCTGTTTAATTTTTCTGTCAACATTAAATTTTCCACTTACTCTAAAACATTCACAATAGAAAAAACCACGACATCATATTAAATTTCAAAATAAACATAACGACGACAAGGACTAAACATTTTTTGTATACATTTATTTATTATAACAATTTTTTTTTTTAATATTTAGATCACGAAGGATTTTATGATTAGGATTTTTTCGTTTCATTTTTATGTAATGCAATATTTTTATTCAAGGTGGAATTATTAATTTTTTTTTTCTCATAGGTAATAATATAAAAGAAAATCTTCATTATGACAGTGATAAATATCCTTTAAAAATAAAATACAAACCTTATTAACAATACAAAAAAAAAAAAAGGAAGAAATCCAGGAAGAATGTTTTTGACGTATCATTTTCACAACAACAAACAAACAAACAAAATAGGAAAGGTCGAAAAAAATGTGTCTCAAAATAGATTCATCAAAAAAATTTTTGAATTGAATTTATATAGATTTATAAATCCTGAAAATTGTATTAAGAAATCAAATTGATATTTTCAGATTGATATTGAGAATAATTTTAAACGAAAATAAAAGAAAAGGATATAAATAATTTTCACTTTAGTATGTCGTGATTCTTTCAGCTGTCAAAGTATTAGATGATTTTGAGATTTTGAACGTGGATTAGAACGGGTTTAACTATAGGCATTTTATTGATGACTGTTAAGAGATTATTAACATAATAAACGAAATTCGAGAAAATTGGATAGCACTTACAAGGTGTCAATTTAGGTTTTAAACTCTGTGAGGTTATGATTTTTGGGAAATAAATGTGTTCTACCCCTGATGACGTTCACAGCGTTTCTGCATCAAGAAAATTGCTTATTGTGTTTAGACATTCAATTAATTTAAATATGTATTTTCTTGGTGCAGAAAAATTGTTAACGGTTGGGTGAAATACACTGAGAAAATTAATTTTGGTAAATTACCTATATTATATAGAAGTAAAAATTATAGGAATATTAGCTAGATGTGTATGAATAAGTTCATTCCATATAGTATAAAAACTTTAAAAAGTAGAACATTTTGCTATATATTATAGATGTGAATACTTAATACTTTGTAGTATAAATACTTTGTGAAACTTTTGCGAAAAATATACTATATAATATTATTGTTGTGTTACCAAACTTTTATCCTTCTCTATAAAAATGAAAAATAATCAATCTAAGAAAGGGTTTATAACGATACATTTAATTTATATAGGTATTTAATTTTTAACATAATTATAAAAAATATTTGGCACTTCATAAGTGCTGCTGCTGCGGCATTTTTTGACTGACTTCCATACTTTAATTTTTGTAGACACATATTTGACTTTTAAGTTTAAGTTTTGTATACAAATATTTGACTTAAAATTTCGGTTAATTGATGGTCCTTGTAGTCTATTTTTTGACTGACTTCCATACTTTAATTTTTGTAGACACATATTTGACTTTTAAGTTTAAGTTTTGTATACAAATATTTGACTTAAAATTTCGGTTAATTGATGGTCCTTGTAGTCTATTTTTTGACTGACTTCCATACTTTAATTTTTGTAGACACATATTTGACTTTTAAGTTTAAGTTTGGTATACAAATATTTGACTTAAAATTTCGGTTAATTGATGGTCCTAGTAGTCTATTTTTTGACTGACTTCCATACTTTAATTTTTGTAGACACATATTTGACTTTTAAGTTTAAGTTTTGTATACAAATATTTGACTTAAAATTTCGGTTAATTGATGGTCCTTGTAGTCTATTTTTTGACTGACTTCCATACTTTAATTTTTGTAGACACATATTTGACTGTTGTTAAGTTTAAGTTTTGTATACAAATATTTGACTTAAAATTTCGGTTAATTGATGGTCCTTGTAGTCTATTTTTTGACTGACTTCCATACTTTAATTTTTGTAGACACATATTTGACTTTTAAGTTTAAGTTTTGTATACAAATATTTGACTTAAAATTTCGGTTAATTGATGGTCCTTGTAGTCTATTTTTTGACTGACTTCCATACTTTAATTTTTGTAGACACATATTTGACTTTTAAGTTTAAGTTTTGTATACAAATATTTGACTTAAAATTTCGGTTAATTGATGGTCCTTGTAGTCTATTTTTTGACTGACTTCCATACTTTAATTTTTGTAGACACATATTTGACTTTTAAGTTTAAGTTTTGTATACAAATATTTGACTTAAAATTTCGGTTAATTGATGGTCCTTGTAGTCTATTTTTTGACTGACTTCCATACTTTAATTTTTGTAGACATACGCTGAATATAATAAATCATATTCAGAGGGAGTGGAATAAACCATATTCAGAGGGATTGTAATATCCAGTTGTTAAGGAAAAGAGAGATAAGCTATTAACTCATTATGAGATGATTGAAATTAAATTAACATTTTAGGTTAATGATTGGAATTAACATTGTAGGTTAAATAGATATTGTAGTTTTTATATTTAGTTAGTCAGTTAGATAGATATAGTGTCACCCGTTTCTTCTAAGTAAACCACAGCTTAACCCACCATATTCCATTAATAAAAAATCAATTACTATATAAATTCACTTTTAGTAATCCCACATAGTTTCCTTTAATTTTCATTATTTGAATGTTCCCTATTTCATTAAAATTCATTTCTTAACAATCTTAAATCTACTTTTCATAATTTTTATACGATCACATAACAAATGACGTGTTTTAATATCGCTGTCTCTTTCGTATTGTAGAAAAAGGACAACTGTCAAAATGTGATATATTAAGCATCGAACCGCATGGAACTGCATTGTTTAATATAAAATTTAAAATATAAATTAAATTCAAACAATTTAGCTGTCAATATACTGTCAGAGTTATATAAATCCAGTTTACTAAAATAGCTAAAATTATTCCAGTCTCAGACTTTCTTAGTTTATATATTTAATATTCCAATTCTTTACCAGTTTCATTTCTTACCTTGTGATGATGCTCGTGATGTTGCCAATGAATCATTTGATCTTGCTGCAACATCTGGAATGTGTGTAAGTAGGGCATTAAAGAAATTGTAGAGCTGGAAATAAAATAAAATACCGAATTTATTTTTTAAATTTTACATTTTGATATAATCATGTACAAAAATATAATTTTACTAAACAAAAAATAATTTTTTTTTTAATACTTTTTTGGGTGAACAATATTTTTAAAGCACATAAAACTGATCATTTCATTCTAATTTAAGTTCTCAGTGAAGTGAAAACCTCCAAATTTTTAAAGAAATATTAAGGAAAACATTATTTTCTAAGGTAATTTAAGATTAAAGAAACCTTCCTATATGCAAATAGCCAGTGAGATAAAATTCAGTGAAATGAGAGCTTGGTAAAAAAGTAGCAAATTTTGATATTATTGTTCTCATGTTACTAACATGATTCATTTACAATCATGAAATTTAAATATATTAAAGAGTCCACATAAAACCCTAATCACTGTATCCATTTAGAGCTTAGTGTGACGTACCCGTATAAAATAATACAGCTGGCTATAGGGAAAACCACCACGAGTCAGAAGAAGCAAAAGTGTAATTAAGAAGAGATATCAATGTCGTTTAAATATCAAAGCTTCCTAATTCTGATGTTTCATCCTCGTGTAAATATAATTTATAATCGATAATCGATTTAAATTACCCCATAAACTGAAATACTTCCGAGTATAATCATAATAACAAATGAATCTCCATGGAATAAATAATTTTAAGTTTCAATCTTTCAATTTTCCATATTAAAAAAAATTCATTTCCCGTATTTAAATTACTATTAAAATTATATAAACTTATCATAGAATAAATCAATTTTGTCCGACCCTGAATTTTCCACAAAAATTTGATGAGTTTCATTTCTGGAATTCCATTTGTATAAACTTTGATCTTTATTTGATATAAATTTCTAAAATCATTTTTATTATATATTAAAAATATCCATTACAAAATAATATGACCTTTATAGAAATTTTATGGGCCATGTAATTTTAATGTTTTGTTGTTTTGTTGTACTTGAGTTGGTCGAAAATTGAACATTTTTTTGGGAAAAGTCATTAAAGCAAAAAGTTTCGTTATTGTTGTTGGAAAATTTATATTGGTATTTGTACGTGATTTTCAATATTTTATTTGATTTTCATTAAATTACAAAAAAATATTCTGTTTTGTAAGCAGTCTATGATTAACTTTATGTACCATAAAAATAATATAGTTAACATAGGTCAAAATTCAATTTAGATTTATAACATAAAAAATGTACACAAGTCTAAAAAAAACACTCCTAACATTGGGACAGACCAAAACTCGGAGTTTGTTAAAACAGGTTTGTAAAACAAAAATCGAAAATATATTATCAAAAATGTATTTCATGTAATTTGGAAGAGAGAGGTCAGGATTTGTCCATGAAGAGGCCTAATTTTTAATAACCATCAAGGCATCAAGAAAAAAACCCCGAGCATAAAGTATTGTAGAGTCCATTTTTACCTGTTTTCTGTTTCGGAAGCGGCACGGAAATCTTATCATTCAAATATATTTAAAAAAAACTCTAGACAAATCAAAAAATTCAGGGATTTGTATGTTTTTGTAGCCTGTAATGCATATTAATCTTGGATAACAAGGCTCTAGCTTATTCAAAGAGACGGTGTAGCAAAAGCACTAGCTCCAAAATTACGTTTGATCCAAATAACAATAATAAAACCGAGTACATACTCACTCGGAATGCAAGAAAGAAGTTGGCATCATAACCGATCACTGCTTAATCGGCAAGCATGCGATGAAGTTGGGATTGAAATTGACAACTAGCAAATCTTTGCAGGTTGTCAATTTCAAGAACAAATACTTTAGGATCATCTATGAATCTATGTCACTCGCGAAAAAAAAACTCTTCTTTAAACTGTAGAAGATTTCGAAAATCGCAATCAGGTGACAATAACACGTAAACTTTTTAGCTATTTTTCGATACCTCAACCTCATCACAAATTTTTGGATGAACTTAACATATTTTTTTTTTTAAAAAAAAATCAACAATTTAATTGTCTTAAATTTAAAGGATTTTGTTTTTCTCATTTTTTTTTTGTTTAAAGGATATTGAATAACGAATATAATTTTGATAATGGAAAAAGTTTACAGGAAATTTTCTGAGTAATTTTTAAGTTATGCACAACAAAACAAGAAAAAAATCAGGAAACATTTTTAATATTTTTAATGTCTAGACTAAAATAAAATTTTTGTAGACTAAAATAAAATTTTTGTAGAATTCGTTTTTATAAATAATTTGTGTATAAAAATAAATTTCAAGAAAAAAAAAATATCCTTAAAAACAAAAATAACGAAAATTATTACCAAAATAGATTTTTATAGTTAAAAGTAATTTAATCTAAAATTAGATATCCTGTGAGTAATATTGAGTAACCGCGCAATAAGGAATTATAAAGAATTTTTATAGTAAACAATTTTAACAAAGTTAGTAAACTTATTATATTACCGTGTCATTAATTAATTAACGACTAACTGAGTGTCGATTTACCAACAAAGATTACCAAAAAAGTTTAATTTAGATTGATTGGTTAATTCCTAATCCAGACAACTTTGTATGTCGTTCTAATAAAGTAAAAGGGACACATATAGTTGGATGGCAAAGTGGAACCCTAAATATAAAAAGTACTAGGTACAAAAATGACCTAAAAAATTAAACTTTATTGCAAATTAAACTTAAAGATGTAAAACAGTAAAAAATAATAATATTTTAGATTTTGAATAACTTCCTCTAACTGTCTTAAAAACACTAAGTGCACGAACAGAGTGACGCTATGAGCGGTGCTGGAAGCTGTGCTGTAGTGTGGTTGTTGTTGCTTTTTATATAAAAATACACTTCAGCACAGCTTCCAGCACCGCTCATAACGTCACTCTGTTCATGAACTTAAGGTATTAAGGTTTTGCTTATAGTTACGGATGATGACGAGAAAACGAACTTTGACACATGAAGAAAGGCGAAAATTGGATGCAGTGTCATATAATAAGTCATATCATGCTTAAACCGACCTAAGCTGTTATGAGTTTTTAGTCGAAAATTATGTATGTCAATTAAAGTATAATTTTCAGCTTTAAATTCTTAATTTGTGACACTTAATACAAAAGTGCATCTTTTCAATTTTTATGTAATTACCGACTAATTGCTTACGTATACGAAATGTAATGTATTAATGTATACATAAAAAGTGACATACCAACAATTTGTCAAAAAAATTTCTAGAAATTGAAAAAACTATTTCCCATCATTACTGGAATATAAACTTTAAGAATGATAAAGACAATAATGTGAATCATCCGACATGGAATTCATTCCATACTATCTATACACAATTCATTCATTTTTGAAATTTAACCTTTCTATATATAAAAGTATTTTAGGAATGCTAAGAAAATTACATATTCATGACGTACGTTTTACAAAAACTTTCCACATTTTTGAATAAACTAAATTTACTTTTGTATATATGGAAAACTAAACCAGAGAATTGTAATTAGAAATTTAATCAATAATCTTTTACAAAAAAAAAAAATATTCTATAGATAATTCAAAATTTAATTAAAATTAATTAGGAAATTTCATTTAGGGTTTTTTTTATCAAAAATAAAATATATTTTCACAATTTTATGTTACGCAGACAGTAACAAAGTGTAACAAAAACTAATAAATTGTGAAATTAATTTTCTTAATGGATAAAAAATAACATTTTAACCCACCAGAGATTGTAACTATATATAAATCGTTAAGAAAATCCTGGATATTCTGTATAAGGATATTGATAAATAATTATGGATTTATGTAATAAATATCGAAATATGTTATTAAAAGCTATGCTGTGCATGTCGTGTGAAATAATTTATGAATGTCATCATACAGAGATTGCAGATAATTATGTAATAAAATAAGTATAAACTATAAAAGTTTAGTAATTAAATATTAATTGGTAACAATGATAAAGTAATTTAGGAAAATTTAACTCATTTGAAATGAGAATATTAGTTTATTTCTATGTTACTACGCGTACGAAGACCTAAAAAATCCGTTTTTTATCCATGTCTTCTTCATTTAGTCTATACTTTTCTGAAGAAAAGAAAATCAGTTTAATCGCTCTAATTTTACATACCTCCGTCAAATCACTCAAGAAGTAATAGTTGTCTGTATGCTTAAATGTCTGATGGACTGAGTGACCAAATGTACTCCAATGATTCCTCATCTTCTTTGCACAGACATTCAAAAACGTTCAGCCATATTTGCTCAGTAAAATGTTTCTGGTTGGAAAAGAGTAAAAAGAGTAATGACCCTATAATTTTAAACACTTTTATAAAATGCCACTTTCTCCACCTGTGAATTCATCTCCGTATTTAGAAGGACTATAGAAACTTGGAGCTAACGAAACTAAATTTATTATTTAATCCTTGGGTACTTTAAAGTCTCCGAAATGGTAAGTACATAGTTAAATATTTTTCTATTTAAATTTTGAAAAATCAAGACTGTGTGCTTAAGCTTCGTATCAGAGAAGTCTCTTAAAAAGCTTCAATTTTTTGAGATTGACACGTCAAAATAATTTAACAACTTTAATTAGTAACTATTGGTTTTTCGTAATTAAATATTAAATTATTAAATAATTATATTGCAGTTTTATATAATTAATTTAATAAAAGTTTGTTTTATTCTATTTCAATCAAATGACAGACAGACATTAATTTTTATTTCTTTATTATTTAAAAACATTTTATTTTGTTGCATACAAAAATTGCAATTCTGATCACGTTTAGAAAATATTTACTTAAATATTAAAAGGATTTTATCCAAAATATACAAAAATATTTTTTAATATATTATATAAGTTTAAAAGTTTTTAAATATACATTATTAAATTGAATAAATATTTGGTATTAAATATGGTATTATAAAATATTCAGATTAAAATGTTTAAAGTAAATTTGCATATTTGCATTTAAAATAAATGAATTTGAAAATGGAAATTAATGTTTTTCAATCTGTGCAATGTTAAAACAATTAAATTAATATACAAAAATGAACTGAAAATGATAATACATAAATTTATAATATGAAATTAAATTTCTGCAAACTTAAATAATGAAATAAAACTTCTGGACATAATTAAAAAATGAAACAGAAGGTGCTAATCGTTCCGGCATTTTAGGGATACGTATTGCAGGGGTGCAAAGAGGAATCATTGGAACACGTTCTTTATCATTTTACATCTGTCGGTAACAGAAGATTTTAGCATTCAATAAAAACTACCACTATTTGTTGACTGATTTAATGGAGGCAGGCAAAGCTATGATTTCGTTCATTGGAAAAGTAGGTTGAGGCCATCTTCCATGGATTAACAATAATGTTCCATCGTTGCAAGCTAAATAATCAAGATAACATCGAGAGATGAAGTGGTGAATGAATGTAATTATAGTTAACTAAATCTTTAATGTCTACCTTTAAAAAAATGGAACCACTCGGCATTATTCTTCTCAGCGAACATTGAATCAACATCTTTACATCAAAAATAAAAATAAAAGAAGTAAGGCTTGTTTTTACATATTAAAGCCGCAACGTAGATTCAATTTGAAGTAGCCGTGAAATATTAGACTCACATGTGCTGCATTCTGACATGATATCTTATCAATCATTTTGAGAGATCAACTTGTGTTCACTGTTCAAGTGTGTCTTGTGTGTCACATTTTCGAATATTTGGTTTTGAAGAAAATCTCTACAATAATCAAAATTTAAATTTTAAATATTTTAAAAAATTTATTTCTTGACTAATAAACATAAGCGCTTGCTAAGATTTTTTCCAGTGGAGATTAAAATTAAAATTTCAAATTGATAATTGACATTTTTCTTCAAAAGTTTTCTGTGGACAAATAATTCTGAAAACTTAATTGCAAGCTCCTCTTTTCTAACTCTTAAGAACGTTTATAAATTATTGTAATTTCGTCTATCGTCACTCATAATGTAAATGTCTTCAGTCTCTAATTCTCTACCGTAGCTGATTGTAACCATGTTCTAACCCTGCGTAGAGTACTAAATAGCTCCCTACTGTACAAGACGTAGCTAAAATTATCAGTGCAAGAATATGAGAAGGATAAAATACGGATGAATGCTGTAATTTGTTTTCACTTTTAACGATGTCTCAAGAATTAAACGAAAGGAAAAATAATTTTTCAGACCGTAGTATTATAAAGTGGTTCTTCTGAAAAGCATTGCTGACGTTTTTTTTTAAATTAAATGTTTTATTATTGTATTTCTAGGGAGCTGGACATCTTTTTATTTTGTAAATTTATAAAATAAAATGAAGTCTTTTTTAAAATTTTCTTTAAAATCACAAGGTGGCAAGTGACCCAGTTTGCTTCTACCTATGGGCGCCTATGATAAAGTAAAAATTTACGTGTCAATCATTACAATTTTTCAATAAATCTTTTTATAACTTCTAAAGTCGAAAATTGATTATAATTCTATTAAAAATATTTTTTTTTACCTTCATCCTTTCCTTATACAACTCTGTGTCTTACACTATTCCCAATAAATTAATTCAATTATTAAAATAAATTGCTGTCCTTAATGTAATAACAAAAAATACTTAATAAAACTTTCAATACAATATTTAATATTCGGTTCAAGTTCAAGGACATTTTTTTTTTTTATTAATTTCGTGTTATAAATGTCGCCATTTTTCTGCTTAATTTAAAAGGCAAAGTGACAAAAACAATGTCTGGACAAAACATCCTTTTTATAATTTCTCGTTCTCCAAAGAAAAAAAAAATAGAAGCTATTAAAGTATCCGTTTCAACATTAATTATTATTTATATTGTATATCCTTCGAGAATACACAAAACAATTAAGATAAATTTGATGAAAGATCTTCTGTTCTGTAAATAATTAATTTGAAATTAATTCATATTGTCACGGTCCTGAGAGTTTTTCCTATATTTATTTTCTATGTAGAAAAAGTCAAAGTGAAAATAATTATAATGTAAAGAAAATAAATTGACGAAAATATAATTTAGTTTGGATCTCCATTTAAAAAAAAAGTAGAAGAAAAATCTGAATTACTTAATTTGATAATAAAAAAAATGAGAAACATATCAAAATGTAAAGTTGATGAGTAATGAATTTTGATGCGTCATCATTGAAATGTTGATACGTCATCAGTTGAATTTTGATGCGTCATCGATTCATTAGTATTCAAAATAATTTTTTAATGTAAATCAATAGATGAATGATGAACCTTTTATTTGTCATTGTCCCTATCTATGCACCTAAGTCATAAATTTTTTGTTTCGTACTTCATGAATGAAAAGCGTGAGGCAGGAGTTATACTTTACACTTAAAGAATAACCAATTCTGTAGGTGTAAACAGCACCAAGGCGAAAGCGAAATGTCAAAACTAATTTCGTCATCAATATATTATTTGTGAACCCAGTCGAATTTCGGTGTCCAATTTTCCACTAGCTGTAATTTAATTTTTAAATTTAAAAAATTGAATTGCTTATTCAATCGCATCTGAATTACATAGGATTTTTAATAGGCTTAATTTTGTCCCTGTTGCACGACACCTTTGCGACAACCCTGCCTATCAAATCCATCGATATATTTTTTTTAAAGTATATCTGTCTTTCCATACTCTCAATATTTCCGTCTACAGAGAAACTTTCTGTCTACGTACAAATATAGTAAAGACCTCAAGACAGAAGATAATTCTCAATCTATAAAGCATACGTTAATCTAATTACATAAGCCTACCCTACTAATATTTGGACAGTTGATTCCTAGGCTTGGCTTCTGTAGAAGCGCCGAATATTCCTGACGGCCAGAGCACTGATTTTGTGAGGACTCAGAAATCCCTTACCGATGTGTGTTAGGTGTTAGCCTTTTCCGGGCTATACAGTATCGTAATCGTTTCTTCACCATCCGAACAAAACCGACATTCACTATTTCCATTCCAAAGGCTGATACGCGATAAAGGCTGATATGCTTAAGGTAAAGCTAAATGTAAATCCTTAAATTTGATTTGAAGTAGATATCTTTTAGTTTCAATTACGAGAAGCTCCAAAATCCTTAAATTAGAATATGATTTCTGAGTAGTAACGTAAGATAACAACTCTTCAATATATTTTGATAGGAAATAATAATAAAGGTAATTATTCCTGTCGTCCGTCCAAATATATTAGTTTATATGACTAGATTTCTAATATTCCGGACAATTCCGAACAACTGATAACCTTTTGTCCCTTGGATCTTAAGTGACCTTGTATTTCAAGATTATATTAATTTTTCTAAACATTATTGCGCTACTTAAATTACATTACACTAAAGAAAACTTTTATAAAGTTGGACTATAGTATAATTAATCTTTTATTATAGCAATAGCAATTGCAAACTTAGCCGAAGTATCTTCAGTAGGTTACCTTAACTATAGTAAGTAAATTATAAGTGTCTCCTACACGCGGTCATTTTTATATGAATAAGTGGAAATACCAGTAAAGTTCATAAAAATTGTCGTAAAATTTATGATCCTTAATATTAAAATAAATCTTTTACCTTCTATACACACTTAAATGTTATAATAATATTTGGATCATAAAATATAATAAAAAAGAAAATTCCTTTTCAGCATTTTCCTTTTGTAACAAACCAATGAAATTTTTCATATCTTTATATATATAAAAAAAAATCATCATAGAAATTTTATTGAAGATTATTTATAAATGGAATTAAATTAAATTGGTAGGAAAATTTATATTTTAGGTAATTAAATAAATAAATTTAAATTTGATTTTAAATTTTTGGACTTTTGGAATATTCAGAAAAATTAATTAAAGTTTATTTTTCACAAAATTTTATTTAAAAATGACTTTATGTTTTGTTAAATTATTCGTTTATTCAATCCCTCCCCCCCAAAAAAATACTGGGCCAGAACTGCATATTTGTCTGTTGGTATAGCGTTATTATAAGGTAGTTCAAATCCTTGCTAGAATCCTTGCTTACCTGGCCACCAGTATTTTTGAAGGGAATGAAAAAGTTAAAAAAGAAGTAATTGAATCAATTACGATTACCTGAGCTGCCAGATTCTATTACGTAAATCTCTTAACAAACCAGCAATTATCATTGGATTTGCTTCTAGTCATATTATTTAAAGGAAACATGCCGTACGACAGTCGAGTAATTCCAAACTCCAAAAGGAGATGATGTGTTGAAGAGGAGGAGTCTTTGGAACACCCCCTCTGTCATTGGTCTTGTGTGCAAAAGAAATTTAAAAACGGGCAGTGGTACGATGAAGCGTTAAAGTTACGTAATTGATCTATGATTACTTTGAGAAGAATGAGTTCTATAAACAGGAGTGTACAACGGACTAAGAGATGTCATTTTCATTCCCCTCCGTCTGAATCAACCAACCAAAGTGTTATTTATTACTGATGGCAATTTATTTAAAGTATCAAGAAAATTATATTTTTATTCATTAAATTTGTAAAATTTAATATTTCTTTGGAGATTTAAAATAAATTTTTAAAATCGATTAAAATTATACCAAGTAAATCCATAATAATTTCCCAAAATGTATTTTAAATATAAATTTTTATTCTTTGGTTCTTTTATTATTATTTATTGTAAATAAATCTTTGCTTTGCGATTTGAAAAAATCTAAATAAAGTTTACTTCAAAAAGGATTTGTGTCATTTTCTTATATATTCAAATGATATTTAAATATAATCTATAAAAGTAAGAGATTTAAAATCGATTATAATAAAAATCATATTATGGGGGGCTATAAAGATAATATAAGATACTAATGAAATATAAAAAGACTAATACAAAGAAAGACTCTGAAAAAATATAAAGTTAACTATAGCATTTGACTTTCTGTAACTTAGGATAAATTTATCCAAAATGTTTGTTAAAAATTTCGTACAAGACTTAAATGTAAGTAATATTTTCGAAAGATAAGTTTGCTCGGTGCAGACAGAAAATTAAATTCATTCCATTTGAAGCGGTTAACTTCATAGAGGTCTGTCCGTAACGTAAAAATATCCTTAAAAAATAATGGGGCTCAAAATATGAAAATCTTTAATATGTCTTATTAATTTCTTACTAAATTCTGAACTTATAAATTTATAAAATTTAAGAATTTAATATTCTTTAGGTGAATCTCAAAGTCATTAGGAAAATAACTGAAAATGCAAGTTTATTGCTGCAATAAAAAATTCAAATGAAAATTTTTGTATTTTGACAGTAATTGGACGACAATTAAACAAAACAAGTTTTAAATTTTACTAATTTCTTATGTGTCCTTTTAATTAATTGTGTTTTCGTTTAGTATTCGCATGAGATGAAACTTATTCTGCTTTTGTTTATCTAAGATAATTAAATTATACAGAGTGTCCTTGCTATTAGTAGACGTACCATATACATATTTTATTATTTGCAAATATATAATAGTGCCATTACGACAATATACAAATATGTTCCTTACTAAAGGACTTTACTTGTATTTATTTTTGAAAATTAAAAAACTTTTTAATATACCAGAGAATATGGTTCCGTAGTACCAGAGATTCGAAGTCCAAAATGGATCATTTATTGGTACTACTTAAAATGCTTCGAATGGCGTTGGTTTGAAGTGTTTAGTATTTGTAGTTCTAAGAATAAGCGATAACACACTAACTGATAAAGTAAAACCTTAAGATAAGTGTTGAAAGTGATAGATTCACTTCATGTAAAATATTCCCTCTATGCACTATAAGGACATATCCGGAAATCTTCCGGTAAACAAATACAGTCTCTTTTAAATTTTCGTAATGTGACTATTATCCCAAGTCTTACCTTATAAAATAAAATTATAAAAATGTTATAAATTATACCTGCCATCTCTATTCTTTGCAATGGCTTTTAAATTAATTTGGATTCCGAACCATAAGTTTCTTTATGTAATGAACAAACATTAAATTGCAACAAGCTAATAACTTTTAATTGTAAGACATTTGTTATTAACAGTCATAAATTCACCATTACATATTGCAATTACTGGTACTCATTTAAAGTCATCTTAGAGCAACATCGATGTCTCGGCCTGGAGTTAAACCCGAGACCTAATGCATAATAGCATTGCATACTAAAATTGCGCCACTGCCACGCTGCCATTTCTATTAACTAACACTAATTAACATGATTTTTGTTATTACGAGAAATATTTTTATTACCTGAACGTAATTATCTATAAAGTATTCGGGACACCCTGTTTAGTCTTAATAACATTACTGGACAAAAACTAAATTTGTGGAAGTGATGGAAATTTTTTTATATCAGATTATCAGATATTATTTTTCATAAATAAAAATCCAGTAATTTGTATCTATTATAGCTATATAAAAATAAAGTTGTCAACATTTAACAAGAAACCCCCATAGCTTAAAACTTTTTGGAAAATGATATTTTTGTGAAATTAATATTAAAAGTCCCAATCATCAAATTTATATGGAAAATGTTTACTGATATATTATAAAAAATGTCCTTTCTAATATGAAAAAGAATTATTTATTCCTTATTAAATAGGACGCAAAGTTATCTCTTAAAAGTCTATGTGTATTAAGGAGTATAAAGTATAATGTTAACGATCTGTATACAAATCATTATCCTTTAAGCTATTTTTGTTTTTGTTTTAATATAACATTTCATTTTGTTGGTCGTCTTCTAACAATTTTATTAATAATTTTTTTTATATTATGATGATAATAATATTTTATATTCGAAAGAAAATTATCAAATTATATTATTTATGTTATCACATTAAAATTATGAAAGATTTTTTTACATAAATATCACATGATTAAGAAGAGATACATTTCATAATACAGAAAAAAAAACATATATTAAATATTTGGTTTTACGTCTTAAAATTAAATTTTAATTAAATTTAAGAAAAATTCATTCAATTTTTTATGCTCCCAGAACAACGCACTTAAATTATTAATAAGTTATCGTAAATTTCATGTTACAACGATAAATTTATCTAATCGGGATATTTTTTTTTAGATATAGATTTGGGATCAAAATAAAAAATTAGGTTACATTGGTGGGTTAATTTCAATTCCGGGCAAATTTGTAGTTATTTCAATTTAAACTCGTATAAGAGAACCTCTGATTAAGTAAATTCAGTCTCAGTCGATGATATTTCTTAACCGATTTCATCGAAATTGGATATGAAATAGTTTAATTACTTTCAACAACAAAAAAAATCATAGGATTTACGTTACGTACCAATGATTTGAGGGCTTATAAAGCTGAAGATACTCTAACCATTGCCGTTGTACCGCTGTTACTTTGAAGTGTTTTTAAAAAAAGTATAATCATAGAAACTTCATGTCAGAAGAAAAAATGTAGAACAAAGTAGCACCACCAAGCGGCGAGTTTAATTACTTTATAAGTTTCAATTGTTGAAAGTGACAGCGGTATAGCGACAACAGTGAGTTTCTCCAGCAGAAAGGGTAATAATTACTGGTTAAAAATTCAGGATCATCTAGCTAGAAGATTTTAGTTTTCGAGTGGCACTAAATTGAATTTTCTAGCTCTTCGATATCAGAAGAATAAACACACGGACGGACAATTACATAATAAAGTCCACTATCTAGTAGAAAAAAGTGCCTATAAATATGGATACGATAATAAGATTAATCAGATAAAAATTCATAAAAGACCAGAAAATTGGATTAAGTAATAAAATGGTTTTACTAATATTTTTGTAGCCTTTATAAATTCGATTAATTTTTTTACGATAGCAAAGAATTTTATGATCAAATAGTAATTAAATCATTTTAAAATCAATTAAATCAATGTGAATGAAGTCATTCGATGTATAGTTATTAATGTAATGATATTAGATATAAAATAAATTTATTGTGATTCTGTAAATATTTCTATAAATGTAACAAAATATAAATCAATATTATGTGAGTTATATAATCACTAATAATGTACGTATAAAAAGTGATATCTGATATGAATCTTAAGCCTGGGCTACATAGTTTCTATCAGTTCAGTTCAGTTCCGATTCGATTCGACTGATTAAGTAGACGGAGCACATAGTTATCGATTGCAACCGATAAAATTAAAATCACAT
Source organism: Rhamphomyia laevipes (assembly GCA_963920725.1). Taxonomy (NCBI): domain Eukaryota; kingdom Metazoa; phylum Arthropoda; class Insecta; order Diptera; family Empididae; genus Rhamphomyia; species Rhamphomyia laevipes. The sequence continues at coordinate 132,839,232 of OY987255.1, forward strand.
GTTAATATTTTTTGAAACTGTCAAATTCCATTTCTGTTGCCATTTTTTTCAGTTTGGATTCGCAAAATTCTAATACTTCCAAACTCTTTTGATTTGATTCGTTGTATGTGTGCACTCACTCAATCTATTTTCCATACAAAATATATGAAGAAGTCAAATTTCAACTTTACTGAACGATTCGAAACTGAACCGATCGAAACTATGTAAGACGTAAGCTAAATATTTTATGTCTACGAGGCCAAATACTTAAAAAACTGTTGAACTTTAACTTAAAAATCGGTATAGGTCATTATATGAAATCTATTGTATTTGCACTGGCTTTCCATAATGAACCGTATAGTAAAAATACGAATTTCTTGGTCGTAAAATAATTCTATTAGCAGAGACTCTCTTTATTTTTAATTTTCATCGAATTGACAGTTGACAGCGGGGGGAAGTAAAAGCATTCTTTTCAGAACAACTGCGAAGACTAGGGGTAACTGGTAACCTATTTTCTTATTTGGACCTGTCATATTTTATAGAACTAATTTAATTCTGAAATTTTTATTATTTTCCATTTCTAATGGCTTGAATGAGCAGTTGACGACGGAGGAATGTAAATGTAGTAGCATTATTTTCAGAACTGTTAACCCTATGGCCAATGTAATATTTTATTTGTATGTAACCTTTATTTAACAGCTCAATTACTTTTGGTCAATCGTAAACTAGGTCAATTCTTTTCGGATACCAATTTATAGTGTTCTTAATAATTTATGAATACTAATTTTTTTTATAATCCTTAATTTTTAAATTCTTTGTACAATTTATTTCACATAAATATTTATTTACCTTAACTTGATCCTGTTCAGCACTATACTCAATACTCTGAAAAATAGTCCATGTATAACGACGCCGTACTTCCATTCGAGCTAAATACGAACGATACCATCTTTGAATTAAAATTGCTGCTTTCAAGGCTACAAAGAAAGGAGAAAAAATTTAAATATTTAAAAACAAAATGATGTTTTTTTTTTGTAACACAATTTAAATATTTCATAAATATTTATCTTTTTTTACAAAAGATACAAAACAAATAACTAATTGTAGTAATACATTTGGATTACAGATTACATACATCAGGACGAATGAATTATAGTTAAATGTTTGTGAAACGTAAAATATTTCTCTTTTGGGAATAATAATAAGGATAAACGAATTATTTTATGATTATATTTATTATACTTTTGTAATATTTTTAAATATCTTTTTTAAAGCTTATTTAAATAGTAAAGTATGAAAGAATTTTTAAGGAATTTAAATTTGTTTGCCAATTTATTATGTATAAAAAAGTTGCAAACTATGAGGAACACACAACTCGTAATGCCTACCGAAGCTTTGTAAAAAACACTAATTTGTTAAAAATTTAGTATCCTTTAAGACACCATTAATCAAATTTTGATTGGAACCCACTGAAATTAATTTTATAGACACGCACTAGATCATTATCCCAATTTAGGTATACCAAATTTCATTAAAATAGGATAATAATTAAATGCTGTAGAACATAAATCAAAAATACTGCGGAAACTAAGCTGGTCATAATATTATTTTACCATGAACTCACTGAAACTATACAGGTTATAAATTTCAGGAGCACCAACAGATGTGTGTGAAATGTCATTTAAATCGTGTAATAATTATTAGATGGTGTATTGTTACTGTAGGTGTAGAGTATTGAAGTTATAATTGGGGATTGAACTTATAATTTCATTAAACTTCAATGGTAAATTCTAGCATGGAATGATCAAAATCACTCACGTTAGCTCGTATAACATACTTTTTAGTATGATTATAATTCATATTAATACTGCGGCACCGCAAAACGTCGAATTTAACTATTCTTATATATTTCAAGTTTTTTTTATGACATTTCAAATCGGGTCCGCGACCCAGCGGCACGGCTAGACTTTTTGGTAAAACAAGTATATATTGAGCATACTTCTTAATTTGCAAAAGTCAGTTCGAAAAAGTTAAGGTGTGAGAAATTGTGATAAGAATTGTCAATTTATTATTGGTAAAACGTTTGAGGCCACAATTAATTCTCAAAAGAAAAATGGCGTGTTAATGTTAGGATATTTGAGTGAAATAGTTCATTTTTAGATTAAAGAAAAACTGCGTGGGATTGCTTTTTATTATCAAATAAGATACCACATACTGAACCAATATGTTATCATACTATACTCAGGTCGATCTGGTTTTACGATTTCAATGATAATTATTTAGTATAGAATATATAATTAAAAAATTATTTATTTATTTATTTTAAATTTGTGATATATAAAACCGCAAATTATTTAAAAACTTTTAATCAATCATAAATGATATTCCTAAATTGTATATTTCTCGTGATATTATGGTCTAAATTATTTGAATATGTACACAGTATGACAGGCATGTGCTTGTCATTTAAAAGGTATTAAATTAAGTTAATGAAAAATTATTAATTAATATAAATATAGGATAAATATTAAAATTTATATAGTTAAATTGTGAATAAACAATTTTAATTATTTATATAAATAGAAAATCAATTAGTTTTCAGAAAATATTAATTTTATTAACCTTTTACGAAACTTTCATTATTTCATACGCTAAATTTGATGTCCTTTTATAATCAATTTCTTGACTGTAAAGCACATTTAAACAAAATATAAATCTTATAAGAGGATTAAAATTTAAATATATATATAAAACTATTATCCTTTAATGGAATATTTCGAATCTATTTTAATATTAAATTCCTTTAAAGCCTTTTAAGTTCAACGGTTCACCAAGAATATAAATATAAACACAGAATATACAAACGTTATATGGTAACATTATATAGTTTAATAGCCCTTTAATAGTTGTTTAGCGTGTTTAGCTGATCTATATAGATAAGATAAGAATGGAATTGTTGTAAACATTATTTTCTTTTCCTTAAAGGATTATAGTTCATTTGCCATCAGATAACTTAAATTGAGGTTAAATTGCAATTTGCTGTTGCATTAAAATAAATAGAAAATTTTTTTTTTTTATTTAAAACCAGAAAAATTTAATTTTATTTTGCCCAGAGTGATAATTAACCAATTTTTTTTTTATAGCTGATGCTTATCTTAAGATATTTTTGTATATATGCAATTAGAATTCTGGTGGTAATGGTAAGAATTAAAATATCAATTAAGAGTTTCATTAAATATAAAACTATTATTTTCAGCATATCTGTATAAGAGTTGTTAAATACTTAATGCATTATTTTCGTAGTGCATAGCAGTACTAAATAATTTAAAATGAATTCCTATACTGTAATATTTGTAATTGGGTATTAAAAGTGTTTTTAATTACTCATTACAATACTGGTAATTAAGTAGTACTGGTAATAAAGTGGTAATTCACAGTACTTCATTGAAGTATCAAATACTTTAAAGTAAAAAGTACTTAAAAATACCATTAAAATGTGAAGTATTTGTAATGCAGTAAAATAATTTGAAAAATTCATTATATTTGGTGTAATGCACTCACAACCACACTTACCGGTATTGTAATGGAGTAATGAAAGTTTAAGTACACAGTTCTTCAAAATCATGAACTTTATGGTTGAGATGACAGGAAAAATCCGGTGTTGGTAACCTAGTTTACCTTTGAAGGTATTTTGTATAAAGAATGTTATTTGAATATTTTAAAACAATATTAAAAAAAGGGCTGACAAATTGGTATTTTATACATTTTTAATTTTATCAAGATAATGATCTTGGATAATTGCTATAACGTATTGGAAATACTGCCGCAAACACCTACACCAGATAAGAATCCCATGTAATATCTTAGGAATGAACTTAATCGCCGCATTCGCAATACCTCCGTAAGTTCAAAACAAGAATTGAAAGTAAGACTGAAAGAAGAATGGGATAAAATAGACCAATAATGTCCATAAAAACTCATAAAATGTGTACCAAAGCTTTTGCAATTCGTTATAAAATAAAAGAGTTATTCAAGTTAATTTAATGTTTTATGCAACTGACATTAGAATAACGATATTTTTATCTGATTCCTCTCCGACTTCACAAATTCTGCATAAATTAATTAATTTTGAAATTTTGGTTTTCTTAGATTATCTTAGATTATTACTCATTTCTAGAAATTTCTTTTGATGGCGCTGAGTAGCTCATATCAAGCTTCGGCCTTCTAAAAGATAGAAGTTTCGTTACATTTTTTTTTTTAAATTTGCACTGTAAGCTAAGATAAATAACTTCTAGAAATTGGACTAACTTTTATAGTTTTAACATTATTCCCAATACAGAGCCTGAATTTGTTAATTCATATCCATTCATTTATCGCTGTTTTAGCAGTTCCTAGTGATATGCTACAATAAAGGAATGGATAATTTCATTTCTAACTGGCTAGTGTAATATCCTTTCCTGAATTGAAAAATAATTAGGATATATTAAAGTTTACAGAAACTATTAACCTTTAAAAGATTTTCGTAAATGATAACATTACCAAAACAATTCAAAACTTAATATATATTTAAATTCCAACAATATTTATTTTAAAATACCTTTTTCAAATTAAAATTGATGATAACTTTGTATAAATTCATTTCCCCCCTTTCGCGATCACCAAATGACTATTCGACCTTAATACATAATTTAAAAATTAATCCTTTCCAAACTCTAATAATAAAATTTCCTTTCTCTTATATCATCTACAATTTATCAATATTAAATAAAGTGTTAAATGTTAATTTTAACATTTCTCTTTTTTTTGTAATGCAGATATAATTTTTCAGATGTAGGACCAAAATTGTAGCCCACACAAAACTTAATCAGGGATATTAGATAATAGAATATTTTAGCAAAAAGAATTTTTGAAATAAAATCTTCTATAACACCAAAAATTTACTCAAGGATTTTAATGTGAAATATTAGATTATTTTTATATATTAAAGGTTTAACTTTGAAAGGATAAATTTTAAAAAAAAAATATTTATAAAATAAGAGATTATAAAAAGATTTCAAGGAAAAAATTGTGGCTGTCATCATGTAAGGTGATAAATTTATAAAGTAAATGTTCAGTTGAGGAGATTTATATAAAATAAAAATTGTGTAATTCTTAACTTTATCCAATTTGTCGTACAGATAAAAATTTAGGTGGAAAATATATTTCAGTTAAATGTCCTTAAAAATTATTTCATATAAAATGAAATAAGTAATAACAAAATAGTACGCACTAATAAACCCTCAAATCATCATATAAATACAAAAAGTGTTTTTCCCCTAATATGATAAAATCCATTCCTAAAATGTGATTAAAAACAATCTCATATTTTGCTAGTAATATTATAGATTTTGACAAATGACATGAAATTTAAAGAAACTTTACAAGGAATAAATATGAACTGTTTTCATGGAATATTAATCGGAAATTTTAACATGGCGTCCCTGAAGATATTAAACTCTACCTGGGTAGACAAGTGTACAATCATGAAAGCAATCTATGTAGCATATTTATTTTATAAATCATCGGTTGAACAAATAAAACAATGCTCATGTCACTATAGTTATATGTACGTAGTACAATTGTTGGTTGGTGGGTTGGTTGATTTTAAAGGAGTGGGAAGTACAAGACCCCGACGCACATAGGCCACAAAAGAGTGAGTCCGTTGCAAGTCAAACGTTGCATAACATTTACAGCGCGTCGACCCATCTTACTTTTTTAACGAACGATATCATCCTGGCCGGATTTATCTCACCCGCTTCGTCGAAATTTTCTAGAAAGAAACTACCAAATTTCCTAAATCTTTTTTGTTGCACTGATGGGCAATGACAAAACAAATGTTCCATTGTATCCTCCTCCTCCATACACCCACGACATGTGGTTGATGTAGTAAGACCTATTGCATGCTTTTTAAGAATCTCATGTCCTATTTCAATTGCCGAATATAATCTGGGTGTTCGCTTGTTCATTTTTAAAATTATCTTGGACTTCTTGTGCTTAGGAATACTCCAGAACATTTTTGTATATATACAACCGTTCTGTTCATAATTGTTACCATAAAAGTTCAGTGTGTCCATGCCAATAATTTCGAATTATATATTTAATAATTTTGAACAACTCCTCTGACAGTTTATCATTTAGTATAAATAATTTATTGTTGGATCGAAAAGGTATCCAGCATCATTAGTAAGTAAAACTATATATAACAGGAAACTCTGCAAAATTAGAAGAATGGGTCCACTGTAAATTATGCACAGTGCATTAGCAAAAAAAAATATTTCGATATAATTATTGGGAATCAATAGTAAATTAAAATCATAAATTACGACGACAATTTGAAAACATTGACAGCTTCCTATTGGTGCGGCGCATCATGGATTAACGAAATTTTTATAAAATAAGTTTCGAAAGAGTTATCGGGTAAGTGCCAACAATTAAGGAAATACAAAAAAAAAAATTATGATAATTTGTTACATTGGTAACTAAGGATTAGATAATATATTTTAAATAAAGAGATTTTACAATGAAATATAATTCGGTCTTCATACGAGTGTCTTCATAAGATCAAGAAATTAACTATAGGGTAGCAAACTGATCACCTACTAGTGGTGCTACCTGTATTAAAACTAAATGATCCACAGTACAGACGAGCTTCCCAATAAAAGATAAAGAGATCTAAAGAAAACTAAACAAAATCCAGCATCAATTAAAGAAGCTCAAAATCAAAACGAAAATTAAATTGCGAAATAATATTGGGAAGCTAGAAATAAACTAATGGATAATTTCCAAATAGTTAGTAACTGAAAAACAACAACTATTTTTGATATTTACACAAGAAAAATAGCCTAACAAATATTTTGTAAAGACTATACGAAAACGTATCAAACTTTCTTTTATTTCTATAACATTAAAATTTAAATGTACTTTAATACAGGTAAAAAAAATTATAATTTGATAAGCCCTTACAAGACCTATACCTTTAAGACACTTACGTAAATATAGTGTCACAGATTAATAATTCATGACTTGAAAAAATTGTGTGTGGGCACGTACACTTTGCTCTGCTCTTAATAACAGCAAAAATGATTGACACATTTATAATATCTATAATTTTTTTTTAGGTTATAATACAAGTTTATTTTTATAAGGAAGAAATTTTATCTTATTTCATCTTTCTCACACTCCATGATCCAGAATGTAAGCATCTTAAGGGTAGATTTATTTATTTATTTTTTATTATTACTAGCAAGGGGTATAACAATCCAAAAATATTTTATATTTTATGTATCCTAAAAATGTGTTGATATTAGTAATAAATAATCAATCATTGATCAGACAAATATGACATCTGGCTAAGAAGCACAACAAAGTTACAAAATTGGCCACACTGATTTTGACTATTTCAAATACGAGAAATATTATATTTCATTTTTAGATCGATAAAGTTATAAATGTGAACTTCAAAGGATTTATCAGCTAAAATTTTATACAAATTCAGAATTTTTACAGGCTATAATTTCTCAACAAACATTTACTCCAGTTCACATTTTCTCAGTTTTTCATCTATAGCCATTATTGTAATCTACTTTTTTTATTAGATATCATTTGATTGAAATTAGTATCATTCATTTTACGTATTGTAAGATCCCCTCATGAGACTGTAAGACCCCCTGGCCAGTTGAATTAAACCATATATAAAGATGTGTATAAGTAATTGTTTGGTATATTAAATTTATATATAAAAATAACGTGTATGAATATTATATACTATTTCAGAAAATAAGAAATATATAACCTAATTTAGAGTATAAATGTTCTGTGTAAGTTTATTACATTTATCCCCACTGGAATCATTGAGTTCTTTAGGTGCAAAATGAAATAATAACCGAAAAATGATTACTATAAAAACAACGTAATCGACAAATTACCTTAAAGATGTTAATGAATGATTTATTGCTTCAGAGTATCAGTTATTTTTGTGGTTATAATGAATTCTTGAAAGTAACGATACTATAAACTGTAGATTAGATTATAATATCAATAACCATTGGTCCACAAGCACATGTAATCAAAGCGACCTCCTAAAACATATGTGCATATACACTGTTACAGTATAGAGTCGTATTAGATATATCGTCTAATATAGAAACTTAGAACTTTCCAGAGGGCAGTAACCCTTGAGCGTTTAGAAATCCCTTACCCTCAGCCATTTTCCGACAGAAGCTTCACTTTCGCAAAGAATATACTGTGTAGTTTCTACTTAATCTTCCAAAATTTTCTGATTTTGTTCAGGTGATATCTCAATGAGTATTGTGGCCTATAAAAAGACCTGTAATTGTATTCATAGCTCGGTTTTACTTCTTTCAAAACCCTATTTGCTCTTAAACTGATTACCCTAATGAAGTTTATATAACTGCTAGTTTTTCCAGTTGTAAATTTCATTTGATTTTCCATGATTTTTTCCACTTCATTGATAAATTTGTTTTCTCAAAACTTGTGTAAAAAGGTACAAATATTTATAGATGAATAAATATTTTCCAATATTTCAAATTTCTGACTTAAATTGCTAGTGTGAGTCAGTTATTTTACAAGATTTAATTTCTGACTTTTAAATTTATAAAATATATGTTTAGGTTTATTTCATCAATTTAAATATTTAAGATTTCGGAAATTATTTGTTAAATCAGTAAAATATTTCTTATTAAACCTTTTCTAAAAATTTCGAACATAACCAATCAATTATTTTTTCTGTTAACCCCTATAAACATATTTTAAATGTACGAAAACCAAACAGTTTTTAAAAACATATTTTTGTTAATATTATTTCGGGTGTAATTGATAGTATCAAATAAATACAGCTTATTTAAATAACTAAGTACTAGAGAACCTTTTTTAAATGACTACTTAAATAATTTTATTCTTTCTAAATATTTGCATATTTATGTTCCATTGGACTACGTGAGAAAATTGTTGATTCTTATTGCCAAACACCAAAGCAAATGAAAATCTTACACGCCATTCTACTTTAACTTTTATGAAAATATAGGACAATAATTTTTTTTAAATATTATACATAATAGAATCTATTAGAAAATAAGTAAAAATTCCTAGACCGAATAATAAATCTGGCTTTCTTCAAAAATTAAAATACATTTTGATATAAAATTATATTCTTTTCGAGTAACTTCTAATATGCGAGACAAACAGAGCGATAGAAGATCTTGTTTGTGGTCTATTATCAATTGTGGTTCTTTCGTAAAGGGTCCGATTTTCTAACAAACAATCTAGTCACTAGCAAAAATTTTTGCTTTCTTTCAGTAAATATAATTTAATTAGTTTCTGGATGTGGTAGCATTGTATTCAACTTTCTTGTTGTACAATACTACCACATCTTCTCCTTATTCTACATGAATGCTGCGATATTGTCACACTTCCAAATCAGGCAGAAGGACTGCCATACACAAGATTGGAGAATATTGAATCCGATATACAATCGTATTTAGTATAGTTAAGAGAAATAGATTTTTAGCATATACCTAAAGCATTGATTTTATGGAAAGTATTGATTTTTTGCGAATGAATTAATAATGTAACCCAAAAGCCCGGCATTTGTTAAAATAGTACTAGAATGAATTTAATATCATTCGTAAATTTGGATGTTGCGGAACACCGAGATTTTCAAACTTACAGACCAATTGTTTGGAAGTAAGTATAGGGATGTCCTTAAATTTTACGGAAACCCACTAACTTTGACACAGATTTCATACGATATTGTGCAGAGCACAGATTAAGGAACAATTGTCAATTTTTTTTTAAATATTCATCACCCTCGAAAACGCAATAAAAAATTGATTTGAGGAATTTCTATTTTTTCAACCAAACTTTGAATCACAACCATTCCATAAATCCTCGTTATTGAATTTTTCAAATTTTGAAATTACCAATTATATTTTTAATTAATTATTTACACAATTGAAATGGAAATTTTTAATTAAAAACTTGTGTTCTTATTGGTAACCTAGATAAAATATTAATTTATAATTATTAATTATAATTCAATGAATCCATTTTTTTTTTATTTTTATATAAATAAATAAAATATAATATAATATTTTAATAAGATAAATTTATATTTCATTATTACGATTTATCACACTTTAAAACTTATCTAATTCTTTTAATGACAAATTTGTATCTATATAAAAAAATACATCAAAAAAATTATTAAAGCCCACTCTCCACTAGTATTTTTTAAATTACTTTTTTTCTAGAAGAAGTTACGAAACATCAGAAAAAAAGGATAAGAAAAATGATTTTTTAGAATCTTTTTACCGAAAAAAAGTGTTTGCAATAAAAAAGTCATTGAATCTAACAATTGCTAATACCTATTTATGTCCAAGTGGTGTTTCAGTGCTGATAGTAGCTATTTTTTAACAACATCGTCACCAGTTACGGTCAACGTTTGGTATTGCAACTGATGCTTAAAGACCAGTTAGTAACAACGTAAATTACGCAGAAATTCAAACAATATAAAATACATTCAGAACACAATGCAGAAATCTGATAATTTCAATTTCCATCGCACATTGAGAACGCCGACAACTAATTTTGACAGACAAATTTATATATTTTTATCAAAATAATTATGTTTTCGTTTGAAGATAAATTAATTGAAATGCTGAAAGAAATCAAAATATTTCTCATATGTCAAACGCAACTTTGAGAATATCTACTATGATGTTATGTTCTAATTGTTGCGTCTGCGTAACTTGCGGTGAGATTAATTCCGATATTAGGTATAAAGCTGTCAAAGCGACGGTGACGGTCACAGTAGAACAATGATTTCAACTTAACCATATGAAGAAGAAACAATTACCAAAATTTTCTTAAAATATAGTGGGATATTTTATCTCTTTCTGTACTGTAAAATTTTACATGTTGTCTCTTTTTATTTTTTGCTAGAAAAAAAATACATTAACACTTTCAAAAAGACTAGTAGAGCGTGGGCTTTAAATATTAACAATTCTGTTGATAAAATTTAATTCTAACGTAATAAAAATATTTTATTTAAAACTTAATTAAATTGTGGTATTCTTCTGATATATAAAATAATAATAATTAAATTAAATTTTTTTCTGATGATATTATGAAATATTAAATTTAGCAAAATATAATTAAAAATTTAATTAAAAAGTTTGGTCAAAATATTTATTTATATAAAAATTATGAATTGCAGATGCAAAACTATACAAAATTGAATAAAAAATTTGAATTTAATCAACTTTTTTTTTTAAGCAAAATCATTTTATTCAAAGTAAATTTTGATTTGTTTATGTAAGTTTTATTTTGTCACGTTTTAGTAATAAATATTCTTTTTTTAAAAAAAACAAAATTTTCTTTTAAAGATGTTTTGAATATCATTTTTTTTTTTTTTATTTTTTAGATTTACAAAAAGATAAATCTGTTAAGTGGAAAAAATGAATTTGTAATTTATATCTGTAGGTAGAAAGGTTAATTATGGCTGTATGAATGGAAAACCATAGAATTTAAATTTTCTAAAATACGTACAAGAAGTTTGTAATATTGGTAACACGTTGAAATTATTGTGATTGTATACGTTATTATAACCTTGAAATATTGAAACAATACAATAAAAACTTTGTCATACTTCATTAAGGCATCTGGTACCAGTGATACGTGATATTATATAATTTTGTGATTTACGCAGAAACTTTTCTATACCTTAAGGTATATTTTTTTTGTCGGTATGTTCTCCAGATTTATTTGCTTCTGCTGCATAATGACTTCTGGTTATTGGCGATTACATACTCAGAGTTTTCGTATTATATTTGTAAAAATGTGAGCGTATTCTTCACAATTTCTTTCGACTTGTGTAATTTCTCCAATGGTTCTCAATCCTGTGTATTTGCTTTCTTCCTATTCCACGTGTACTTTAGATTTTTCCTTGCACAATAAGCACAGCTCGTACTTAGGAGCTTAGTATCTCTGATTACATTGTGTATAGAAACAGATCTCTTCCATTTTGTAATCTATTTAAAACTTCTAAATGCAAGACGTCATCTGTCCATGGTATCATTAACGATGCTAACACAACAACACAAAGCTTCAAGTTCATGCATGGACCATGGAACATGGTTGTTATCTTAAGCGTCCACGCTTCCATGCCATATAAAAATACAGACCAAACGTAAGAATTGCAATGTTAAGACCGCAATTGCTGAGTAACGTTTTGTATTTGTCGATGGCATTTCTATCCATTTCTATCCGACATTTGATTTCTTTCATTTAGCCAATATACCAATGAGTTATTTGAAATTACCAACACGTGCGATGAGTCATCATTAACTGGATAATTGGTTGCTGTATGGTCTATCTCTACTTACAGTCATAAATTAATTTATTTTTATCCGGATCTTTAAAAATCTCATAAATATATTATGATTATTTCAATATAATTTGCATAGTTTTTATTACGAAGTTCTTATAATATGAATTTCATCATGAATCTGTTCAATATATGAACGGGTTCATGACGCTCTGATATTATAATAAGACGATTACGATTTCTTAACAAAGAAACAAGAGCGTACTGCAATACGTATACGTTTTCTCACTTTCATTCTCACAATGAAAATCCCAGATTATAAGTCCGGAAATCAAAATCTTGTCTAATATTCTCAACAGTGTTGACTTTTCAAAATATTGAAATTATCGAACTTCCGACACATTCAAAATTGCAATAATTTACAATGTTTTGTCGGAATTTTGAATGTGTCAGGCTTTTGAATGTATTTATTAAAATTTAATAAATTACAAATTAAATAAATTTTTTATAGTTATATAATTTTTAAATATATAATTTAATTGAAATTTTAGTTAATGACTTACTCGTTTCGGCACTTGGTTTCTCTCTAGCTTTAAAGCAGCCAAATAAATGTGATAACATTTTTGTAAAACTATTTTCTTTTTTTTATATCTTTATCATTTTTTTTATTTTGCACGATATTAAGCTGTTTTTTTTTTTTTTTTTTGTAAGTAAAATTATTCACCAAATTTGATTAATTATTTTGTCCTTATGAAAAAAATTGAACACTCAAAATTGCAATTCTATACAAAAGTGTTCAAACTAATTAAGAATTTCTAATTTAATAAAATATAATATAAAATTAATTTTACAAGAGAAATAGTATAATTTTAAAATAAAAGATTTACAAGCAGTAGCGCGCTATTTATAGGGGCGGCAACGAGTACTTGGCACCACGGCCAGTTCAATCGTAGGGGCAGCCAACAGATACTAAACCGAACAAAAAATTTAATTGTGCTGGTATTTACCGTATTATATTTTATTTTCATATTTTGAAGCTAATATAATTAAAAGTTTCTTCACTAAAAACCTTCGGGTGGACTATTAATATACCTGCATAATTCCTATTTTTACGACTTAAAATTTATATATATCCATTTGTACATTGTACTCTATATTTCGAGATTTCAAATCCGTAGCTCAACTAAGCAAACCAAATAATTTGAATAGAAACAAAAGCGAACAAAAAAATATTCTTTCTAATTTTGACACTATATATTTACTATTTAAAGCATAGCGCCCTCATTACGAATAAATCAGAAAATATAATCTTATAAAGCCAATCACAATAAAAGTCATTCACACTTTGTTAAATATTATTTTACTATCTAAAATTTTTTTATTTTTTGTAGAAAATTTTAACAGTTAACAGGTAGTGTGAACTATGCTGTGATGTATAAGGACCCGGATTCAACTCAATACCGAGGCATCGATGTCGCTCTAATTCGACTCAGTTTTAAATAAGTACCATAGTAAATAAAAATTGTAATATGTATATAATTGTAATTTTAAGATTTAGGAATTAAAACATTCTTCGCTATAAAGAAACTTATGATTTGGAATCCATATAAAATTAAGTTAAAAATTGCACTAAAATCTCATGAAACTTCTATCATTGAATTCGAGTAAAGGTCAAAACTAGATTTGGATTGTATTTAACCATAGAAATGAACGAATGATAATATTATAGACTGACTGACAAATTCAGCATAACATAAAAATTATCGATCTATATCCAAGCTAACGAAACAGCTCCGAATATTTCCTACGACTGTGACTCCGACCTATTGAATGTTTGGAAATATATATCAGTTTTGTCTATATAATGGTTTCACATTTAGGCTCCGCGCTCCATAGTTTCTTCCTCGTTCAAGCAGAATATTCAGTCTCTATTTTCTGACTCCGGATTTGTTCATATAATATCATCAGGAAAGAGCCGTGGCCTGATATGAAAAAATAGTTATTGTACGAGGATTTGTTTTGCTAAGTATAAGTTCTTCTTCAGCTATCTTTTCCGAGGAATTTATGAACTTATTACTAATAATTCCACAGTGTTTTGACAGTATTTTTATAATATGTAGTTAGTAAAGGTATAATCTCTCTTATTTATACAACAACTTATACTTCCAACTTAATCCATTTCGTTTCTCTTCTAACAGTTCAAAATACTTCTATATTATTTTAGGATTTTCATCACCTTGTCCATGTCGATGCTATATTGACATCACAATTTTAAAAATTAACTTTTTCCATTTTTATATAGAAAATTTCCTAAATCTTAATGGTACTCCAGAAATACATTTAAAACGAAAATTGTGATAATATTTTAAAATATTAAGGATATTTCTCTATATAAAGGACATCAGTAATACCATTTTAAAAATTGCTTATACAATAAAATTATATTATCTTTGCTCCACCTAAAATAAGTTTTTGTCTTTTAAAAGTGACATTTTTTTTTATATATTGTGATCTTTAAATTTTTATAATCCACATTTTGTGTACTATATATACACAAAATAGCTTTTAAATCTAAAAAAAGACATAAAGTCCTTCACATAAAAACATTAAAAAAAAATCCATAAAAAATGAATGTACTTTATCTGTCAAAAAAAAAAAGAAATTGAGATTTTTATTAGTGGGTGTTTTAGGACACAATTCGATGTTTTTTCTTCAAAGTTTAAGATATCACAATTTTTTGTTATGTATGCTTACAACATTTTAAAACAAAAAAATTTCACATTTTTACTTTAAAAGTAAACGATTTTTTCGTTTGAATAACTAAAAAAAAACGTAACCCAAAGAACCTCCAGCTATATACATAAAAGTTCATCATTAATTCTTTGTCAAAAAGAATTATTTTTTTATTAATTTAATAAACTAATTAAAAATTAAATAAAAATTTTAATGGATAATTTAAATTAGGAAAATGAGACACTGTGTATTAACCATAAAATTTAATTTTCATAATTTCAACGCTTTGATAAAGTTATAATAAATTTTAATTAATTTACAATAACATTTTTGTTTTGATTATGTAAATTTGTTTTGGAGATATCCATTATAAATTCGCAAATTTTTCATCAGATGTAGATGACCAAGATGTAGTTGAGCTATTCAGCCATTAGAGGGACATCAAAATTACATTCTGAAAGAGTGCCAAAGCGACGCTTAAATGAAGTCTTGTTACGAGCAAGCATTAATGCAATAAAGTAGTATGTCAAAGTTTGCTTCATATCTTTGTTTAATGGAGGTGCGACAAAGGCGTTGAAAGCACTCGGTTCGGCCCTGTAAATTGTATTGCTTTACGTTAAAACCTATAGTCTACAGAGACTAAGTATTACTTTTTCCTAAGACCCTAAATCTAAAAGTTTCACTATAGTTTACTCAATGACGGTTTTTAAGGCACATCAAGAGGCTATGTAAAATCTTCTAGATAAATCCTAAATGTCAAGCAATCGAATAGCTTCGGATTTTCCGTGTTATTGGAAACGAATTTCATTTTTTATAGGAAAACGTTTTAATTCGCTAGATATACGTTCATAATTCCAAGATATTGAATCGTGATGTAAACATTACCGACATACCATTCATCATTGATCAATATTTCGCAGTACTTTGTTTTGAAAGGTTTATATCTTATTAATATGGATACAATTCTAGAATTTGTTTCATGAATCAACGCATGGTTAGGTGGTTGGTTTTAAGTGGCGAGTCCACAGCGACATGTCTGGCGGCTCCAATTAGCGCATATGCACCGTTTTGTTACCGCTCATACTCATGAAATCACGTTAGGTTTCCACCTGCTGCTATTCAAGAAGCGTACCGTGTCTCTGGGTTGCTTCGTGGCTAGGTCGTTGAGTTCGCTAAAGTATAGCCTGCCGAAAGAGTTGATAATAGTTTTATTTCCTATCTATAAAGTGGTTAAAAATGCCATAATCACGTATCGACCTTATGTTACAACACATACGAGATATAAACTCATAGTTTTTGGGAAACAAGGTCATTAAAAACTGAGTGAATCTCACATGACAATTGATTCAACTTTAAATGAAAAATATTTCCGCCAGGGTAAAATATTTCTACACGTTAAACAAATCGGCACAACACGCAGCATTGTACGCGTTGTTTGGCAAATAATTGCACTAAATGAATGTGGAGTTATTCGCTGCACCAAGTTATACTATATTCGAATACGCAGTTAAAACGTAAACAATTTAATACAAAAAATGCCGTCGAGAAAAAGAAAAAAAATATATTAATGTATAATTTAAATTATTAAAATATATCATATTCGAAGTCACGACAGGTAGAATTGTCTAGTTAATCAATCACTGTAATCAAAACCATAATTGTAATACGTACACGAAGTACATAAGTTATTTTTACTCTTTGCAACCAATTGGAAGCATAATTTGTACATAAACCTATCCAAAACTAATAACTTCCCTATTTCAGTAAATTATTTAACGGATGCTGTACAGTTTCTATACATATCCATCAAACCAAAAATTTATTATTCATATCGTGTCTGTATAATTATATTACTTTATGTGATGTTTCTATTTCCTTCCAGTGTATTGAATTACCTGATAAACTTCTTTCAGTATAATTTACTAAACACTATGAACACCAGTCATCGTACGCTACGTATTACGTTGGCTTTGTTGACGATTTTCTATTCAATTGTTAACACAATAGTTTCCATATATCCTTAGGTTACGCCGCAATTTAATTATTACGTTTTTATTTTCATTAAACTTTCTCTAGAGAATTTTAAAACCAACAAAAATTAAATTTTGGTTTCTTTGGCAAGTTTGAATTGTTTTTTTTTTATCACAGAAAAAAAAAATTTAAATTTAATAAATACAAGTTTCGTCCTTAATTAATTTCCGTGACTATAAAACCAACAAAAAAGAAGAAAAATTTAAAGAACAATTTTTTTTAACCTTACGCTTTTGTGTTCTTTATTTCCTCTTGATTTTTTGAAACCAAAATAAAAAATATCAATTTCAATCAAATTTGGGTTTCTTCACGTTTTCCAAGTTGATGACTTTGAATCTATAAACAAAAAGCAGGTGAAAGTACGTACCTATAAGAACATTGGTAAGTATGGGTTTCTCGTAAATTGGTACAGTGGGTACAAGTCAAAATTTCGCATTTATGTTGTATTGCAGCACAATCTGTTTCATTGTGGGTGCTTATGTTTGACTAAATTATGATCCGTAACTTCAGTAGGTTCAGTGTTGCCGAAATAGAATATTTTTTAAAAAAGACACTATTTAAATTAAAAATCCTCTTAGAAAACTTTGGTAATGAAAATTACGTTAAAATTCTGGATGAATACAATAATTTAAAATTAGTTAATTGGAAAAGAATTAACAAACGGTTATGATTTTTGGGCTGAAGTACTCCACTAAAGATATTCAAGATCAAAATCCTTTTATAATTCAGTAATGCTGTATTGAAAGAGTTTTCAGTTATATAAATTTCATTAAAACAAAATTAATGAATATATGTTGAAATCTTAGCTTCTGCATAGCTTAATTCTCTTTCGTACTGGTGTCAAGTTAACCAGAAATGTTGTTATAATTTTCCAATATCTATAGACTTAATTCAAAAATACAAAATACAGGACGGAGGGGAGCAGGAGCGGACCATTTTTTTTAAGGAGCGGAGCGGAGTAGGAGCGCTTACTAATGGAGCGGTGTCTGGAGCGGAGCGTTTTTAACCACCGCTCCGAATCCCTGCTTAAAATCAATACTGAAATTTCCGAAATATTTTTCATTTGCTCTAGAGCTAGACAAGAACAGATTGTAATACGATTTTAATGAAACTAACTAGTTTTAATTCAGAACAAATTACTGACAACTTAAAAATGTTATTACAACATTTTTGAAGTGCACTTTATCAAAATAGTTACTGCAACATGTTGCTAACAAATTAATGCATTATAAATGTTAGTGATTCGAAATATTCAACAAAACACTGTTTGCTACAAAGATACTATTAATTACAAATCACTCTTTTGAACATAAATCACTATTGGATATAACTACGAGTTATCTGTTCCCCTAGATTAGCAATTTTTTCCCTTCATATCCAAGTATATCATGTTTCTTCTTTTAGATTTCATTCGTTTTTTTTTTCGGTTTTGTGGAAATGGTTAATTTTACTTTATTTCATGGAAAAACTTTTTAAGTAAATTAAAATAAATAAAATGTGACAGGACAGTTTGTTTTTAGCTACTATAATTTTTTTTTTTTTTTTTGGTTAATTTGTCCACATTTAATTTGAAACGGAAGTGGGAAATTGTCAACTACGTTTCTGTTCTTTTTTGCATATAATAAAGCTTTAAAATTATTTTAAATATTTATTTTGCTGTACAAATTTTTTTTATGAGATTAAAACTCTGCTATTTATTTAATTGTTCTATGTCCTCGTATAATTTATTTACGTTTAAAATGTTGGAAATTGTGGATACCATAAACCGAATAAATGAAAATTTTAAAGTTAATTCAAATTAAATTTTAATGTTTTTAAATTCGCTATATGACAATTTAATCGAATTTTCTGGAAATATAAATTTTTCATTTATTTTTGTTTTAATTTTATTTGATTTTAAATTAGAATTCCTCACTTGTCAAACGATATAACTTTTATATGGCCTTAATATAAACCAATATGAACAAATAATGAAAGTGTCACACACAGTTCAATTTAAATTTGACAGCATTAACAAATTTTATACTAGTACTCACTGACAGTCAAAATTGACGATGATGCCAAATAATTCTACTTAAATTATAACTTTTAAAGAATTTTAGAACTTGAAATTGTTACTATTAATTAAATAATTTTATTTGTACAAATATCATAATATCAACTGAAACGACATTTGGAAACGTATGGACAATCTGTCCTATTCATTTATAAATTTACTATTTACAAATCGTCAGCCGAGTTCTGAAAAGCCTAATACGCCATTTTCACTTTGTTTGATTTAGGAACTGATTCTTGAATTTTGTAAATTTCTCATTATTTTTAGTGTTATCCATATTCCGCTAT
The DNA here is from genome assembly GCA_963920725.1 of Rhamphomyia laevipes. NCBI lineage: Eukaryota > Metazoa > Arthropoda > Insecta > Diptera > Empididae > Rhamphomyia > Rhamphomyia laevipes. The sequence continues at coordinate 132,858,700 of OY987255.1, forward strand.
ATATTTTTTCGTTACAGAAATATTTAGAGCTCAATTTCCCCATATCCGATTTTTTATTACTTTTTTTTAGTTCTGAAGAGTCTTAGTTCTCAATACAGCAATTTTTACGAAAAACATGTCAATTTTAATATTACGAAAAACTTATCAATTTTATATGGTTATGAATTAAAGAAGAATTCCAAAGATTTAACTATAAGTGATCTATATACAAGGAAATTTAACCTACGTGTATGGAAAAGTGCAAAATCTGGTTCAAAAAATTCCACATATGAGTAATTGATACCACAGTCAAAATTGTTCATAGCTATTGAGTTATACAAATTTTGATTAATAATTGAATAATTTAAAAGAAAGCGTGCACTTTATTTTCCTTAAATTTAAATTTTCAAATTAATTTTACTCGAAACGGAGTTAATGTCGCATGGTTCATTTCAGAACTCAACCGACTAAATTTATTTTATTTTCCATTGTTTTTTAGTAAACAAAATTAAAGAAACTTAGTAAGTTTTTTTTTTACTTATAAACAATTAGTAACAGTCCTAAATAAATATTATTTTATTTCTATGGAAATTTTATGTTTTCATTACCACTTAATAATATAGTTTTGTTGTAATTTTGTTGTAGAGGAAAAGTAAAATTCAAAGAAAATGGCTTACATTATTAAATAAAGAAAGATACAGAAATGTAAATATTTATTGTTATTGTTGTTACCTTTGGATATGAATGTCTGATGACTTTTTAGGTCAAAATGAATAATTTAATTAAATACATTGCATTAGTAGAGGCTTTAACGAAACCATATATTTATACATATGCTACTTACTAAACATATTTACATAGTTATACACATACTTATATATATTAAATCATCGAAATTTGAAGGTTATGTAATATATTTTCATATGGGAACATTTCGTGGTCACAATTTAATATTTAATTTTCGACGACTTTGTTGTATACATCTTAAAATATTAAAGCTGAAATAATACTGAATCGTACGTAACAATATATAATTTTAGGAACGTGTAAACGAAGATCGCTTAAGATAATAAGAATTTATTTTATATAGTTTTAATAGCCACCTAATATTTAAGCCAAAGCTCTGAATATAAAAATTAAATAGCAAATTATCAACTAAAAACCACTTGGAACTGATTCTTAGGTTTAGGGACTTACACATTTTTTCAATGTGCAAAATTGCCCCTTATCCGATTTTTTATAATTTATTTAAGTATGAATAGCCAGTCAATACGCCAATTTTTGGCTTATGGGTTATATGGAATTTTTGAATATTTATACAACTTTATACAACCTCTATTGGTCAAAAATTTAAAAATAAGAGAGCTAGTTGAAGTATTTTTATCAGATATTTCGACATGAATTTAGTGTGAGGGAATTGAACAATCCGTTCTCTTTTATAATTCTGTAATCTACAGAGTTGGGTGCAACTTTTCAGGTGTATCAAACCCTTACATCATAATGAGTCTGAAAACCCCCATTTTTAATTTTGGAAACCCACTAGAACTAGACGTTTATAATGCACAAAAACTAATACTATCCGACCTCCGAAGAGCTCCCATACAAACTTTATCTCAGTGTGAAGGACAACACAGCGAGTACCATTTAATTATAGGAGTGTCGTAAAGAAGGATTTGTTTTACTTAAATAAATTCTCCTAAAATTCATTATTATTTTTAACAAATGACTTAAATGCATTTCAGGTAATGTTTATCGTACAGCAACAAAATAAAACTATAAATTAAAGAAAAGGTTTTCTTTACTTTAAAATTTTTTGATTTAGGTCGTATGTAACATACAAAAATCCGTATAAGCCAATAAAATGACTACATTTATAGTATTTTTTATATTAATAAAATACGCCAGCTAGAAAACGTAGCCCAATGTCGCTAACAACTCATCGGTTAAAATTTTATTATTATATACTTTCAATATGAAATATTAGGTAACCCGACATTTTGATTACTACAAAAATAAAATATTAGCTGTAATTAGCTGCAATTTTTCATATAATGTTGCTCTGGTCTGGCTAAAGTGGTCAGGCTAGCGTAATAGATCTTTACCATCTTGTTATTTCTTATTGAGGTCGAGTTCTCATCTTTTTACCTGTACCCTGTACCATAGAAATCAGATTATTACATTCGGGATACAATTTTTATACAAACTATTTTATCTGTTGGTTGGTTCGTTGTGTACGAACTATTTTATCTGTAGTATTAGAAGAATATCTTCCACAATTTTTTTTCTTTATAATAAATAGTAATCCTTAATAGCTTTCGATATATTAATCATATTTCATTATCTATTATAAGAAATTCAATTGTCTCTCTCTAAAATCTTGTAAAATTCGACGTACCCACAAAAAATACCATTATTGAGAAATGGTTCAGTACTGGCAGATACACTAATTTATCTGCGATTGCGACACAAATTGGATATCATGTGTACCTTTTTTATTAGTTTTTTATAAATTTCTTTATTTTCAAAAGAATGTTACACAATTTTCGTAATAAATTTAATCAATATTTTTTATTTAAATAATATAATAATAAAAGTTTTTCCCACTAAATTCTTAGAATTTTTTTAACTAAAACTCTTTTATTTAAATTTATATTTGAAAATTATTATTTTCTTTGGTAATATTTACTTATTCAAAAATTATTTTACTTATAGGATATTATACAAAAATTTTAAATTACATTTACTTTATTTTTTTATTTTTTTTGCTGGGGTAAGAAGTTTTTAAAAAGTTGACAATAATATTTACTTTTTCAACAAAACTTGTAGAAATTTCATATTTGATTTGATATATTTTATTACATAAAACTAATACAAAGTATTTTTTCCATGTTAATAAAATTCAGTATTACGACGGATAACCAGCCCGTAAGCAATAAGTTTTTTTTTTGTATACGTTGTCGCAACAAAATGTAAACTTTTCTTTTTATAATTTTTCGTCTTCAATTTTTGCTGATATGGCTTTAAGAACTTTTTAACGATAATTGTAGAGTTGATATGAGTTCAAATATAAATTATTTGAATATATTTCATAAAGTTAAATAAAACTAAAATTAAATTACAAGAAATATTGACGTTGCTGAGTTGGAATGATGAGAACGTTAACTTAGAATTTTTGAAAATTTTCGGCACAAATTGGGACTGGAGAGTGGAGACAAAGATACAAAGAAGAGACATGGACAAGTTAACAAATTCGTGCTTCTCATCGAATCCCAATGAAATACAAAAAGAAGAGGCAGACTGCGGAAAAATATAGTGTCAATAGTAACTTCAATACAAGACTTTGCGTTAAGAATTATCAAGAGGAGATACGAAATCTTAAACAAGGGAGAGGTCGCTTTAATTCTACTATATAGCATAGTGGCCAGTAACATCATGGAAGTAAGCGGCCTATAAAATCATGGATTGCAGAAAACTTAAAAAAAATCTCTACAATTTTAAAGTTTTACTAAAATTAAGGAACTTGAAGTTTCTAAGGTATAACTTTTATTTAAACGCGTAAATCAAAATAAATTTAATAATTTTTTTAGACTGATAATGTCGATTTTATTATCCATTCAAAAAGTACAAAAAATTTAACATTATCGTTTTTGTAACCGTATCAATTTTAAATGAAAAAATGAACATTTTAATAAACATTTCCGTCAAACTTTATTTTCCTTAAACATTCATTTATTTACATATGTACTGTATAATATCAACCAGAATGATTTAATATATTCTACAGAGTCTACGTCTACATCATTATTTGTTAAATTAAGACTTTCTACGAAAACGGCTACAGTACAGACAAAGGTAAGTTTCAACTAACCTAGATATTAATCTCTGATATGTGATCAATAGAACTCAAGGCTCCAAGCGAAATTAGTCAACATAAAATAGAAAATTTTATTAGTATTAGACAATTGTGAGTAGAAATGGCTAATTTATACTTGAATTGTCTGGCAGTTTTAAGAGCGTTTTTTTAACAAATTTGTCAAACCGAACCGCAAGTGGAAAAATACAGAGTTAATATTACCGAATTCATAATATCACTTGTTAGCCTTATGATCCCAGGATCCCAGATATTGAATGACAAGAAATAGTATGAATGGCAAAAAATAACAATGTGACATCTCTTCCAGTAAACGAAACAATTAGAGGTCGGACCAGTAGAATCGCTTATTATTAGATAGGCAGAATGAAATGGTTGTCAAACACCAACGTGGCATGCGGAAAGATCAAGTTGTTATTTCAAGTACTAAGAAAACATTATATACGAAGACGTGCGAGGAGACGCAATGATAATGTTCTGTAGCAATATACAAATTTACATGGTCTCTTCAAGCAGGACTGAAGAAACTAATTTTCTTAATGATCTGAAAGTTGCAGCCAAGCTGACCAATAACATAAACTCTGAAATGTTTGATAAAATAATATTTGTATTTGTATTTAGCTATGAAAAAGTGCGTAGTTCATTGTTCATATTTAACTAAACTCACAAACTCATTGCTTTACTGAGAATTATTTTTCATGTCAACAAAGTGAAATTTGAAAATGGGGTAAAAAATCAATTTGCATCAGGAAATTTGTTGAATTGGGATTTTTTGTAATATTAAATTTGGGAGAAAAAAAAACATTTTTTTGCCCGGGAAAAATATCTTTTTTTTTTTATTTACATATTTTTAAAAATAAATTTATAGTGGAAAAAAGAGGAAAAATTTAATTTTATTTTTATGGGAAAAGATTTGTACAAATTTTGATTGACATTTTAAGTATTTTTTATATTGTCGAAATAATAATTTCACATAATTTATTTATTATATGGCCGTACTCTTTGATGTTACATTTTTAAAATAAAATTGATTCGATTGTTTTTCTCAAAAGGATGATTTTTTTTATGTTAAATTTTATTATAATTTTAATTTTGGTAAATATATTAAATATTTCTACTTATACTAAGATAGAAAGTTTTGCGATTTAAAGGTTTTTTCAAATTTGTTTCAAGTTATTTATTTATCCGGTTTTACGATAAGTATTATAAATTATCCTTGGAAATTGATTAAGAAAACGAAATGTCAAGGCAACTTCGAAATGATTATGATTGAAGCCACAATAGTAATCGGTTTTGTAATACTACACTATGTAATTAAAAGGCTTTCGAATGAAGCACACACTGAAACTCGCTACAGACTAATTACATATGTTGATTCCGACAACATGAGATCCGAACTATAAAAGATTCTACATCTGTGAGAATGAAAACGACCTCGTTTCGTTTGCGTTTCCTTATCGGATACATTATATTGTCTCTTCGGATGCAAAGCGATTTAACTAAAAGAAAACTGCGTATTACGATTTTGTAGCAGTATTGGCTTAAGAGTTTACACTTTTATAACTTAACACTTATAATTAGAAAAGACATCCATAACAATAACCACCAGAATAAGTAGACCTAATGGCGGACTTATACTTATTAACCAATTTATTACTAATTAACCTAAGTTTTCTGATAAAGATAATCAATATTTTTATCTATATAAATAAGTCCGAACACTGACCGAATCTTCAAGTAAAAGTACGTAAATCATAAAACATAAATGGAATTTAATGATTTCATTCGATTTAAAATTTACTTACCAAAATTGAAATTAAAAATATGTATGTACATTTATCGAAAAAATTGTAATTGGGAAAGCAAAAAAAAATGTAATAAGAAAACGTATTTATTAATTTTCAATTTAAATTCATTATAATCAAATATTTATACTTAATTTAATTTATGAAATCAATATTTTCTATCAGTATAGCGTTAGAGCACAGAGCATTTATCGTCTGTGGTTAGAGTTACAAACAATTTATACGTAATCAGACCATTTGCTTTGGAAGTTACTGAAAGAGAAATGAAAAACGTCTAGAAACTTTAAGTGGCAAGCAGTGAACTAGCTTTTATACTGATTTTCATGGTTGATACCAAAATTTCATCCATGTAGTGAAAACTGATATTTAATAGGCACTAGCTTCCTAATCATTAACCAAGAGCTTGATTCGTTTGATCAGTGTATATCAATATAAAAGACAGTGCTAATAATAATGTAGAAGTAAATAATTATCAGTTGTTTATTAGTTGGTTTTAAATGAGTGGAAACTTCGAACTCATACGTAAGTAGACCTAATTTTAGTGAGTCTATTAAATATCAAATTCGACTACATGGATGATATTTTGGTATCAACCATGACAATCAGTATAAAAACTAGCTCGAACCCATTACACTACGATTATTGACTAATTATTGCAACGAGTCGACCCATTCCACTACGTTAATGTATGAAATTACATTGGCTGTCTTCAAAGTTTTCTATATAGTAAGAACAAACTATCAATTTTCCTAAATCTTTTATGGTGGACTGAGGAATAATTGCATAACAAATGTTCATTGTTACCACCTCCTCCATGTATCCACGATAAGTAAAGGATGAAGTAAGTCATAATCTTATTGAATGTTTCCTAAGAATCGTGATGCCTGTTGTCAGCTATTACTCTACATTAATTTCGTAAAATACGAAATATTAATTTATTTTTTTTAGTTATTACTAATGAGTTTCTTAATTTTTCATTGCCCTTTTTGTTTTCCTGTATAATATTTTGTTAAATTTATGATTAAATATTAATAATCTATTCCATCTTCAAGATGTATTTATTATTTATATATTTATTATTATATAAAACCAGAAGAAATTTTGATCTAAACTTTTAGATTCATAAATTTTACAAGTTATAAGTGAAAAATTATACGTCCCTAAACACCATAGAGAAGCATAAACATTGTTAGATAAATATAACAAATGATTCGTATAAATAATAAATTAGACTATTTAACATCTTCTAGCTTTCCTAGGGGAAAATGATTTCCTCAATTTGATAATAATAATCGATTGTATATTTCTAAAATAAATATTGATATAAATATCTTCAACTCAACAACAAACATAAATAATTAATAATAATTTATTCTTGAATAATTTACGTCTGACATTTATGAAATGGAAGCTTTTAGACTCAAAGATTATAATAAATGATATTCAAAATTATTAAAATTTTGATATACAAATTGTAGCTGTTGTAGCTGGAGAATCTGAATTATAGAATTGTAAACATGCGGTCATAAGGTAAAACGAGGGTATAAAAGCTATAGTTCATAACTTAAATTCGAAATTTTATAACCAAAAGTTATGAAATGAAGTTTATTAATATTCGGTACAATCGAATTTACCCGTAATCTAAAACATTTATAAGTTCACATTTTAATTTACTGTCGGTAATAATTTCACCAAATAGATCTGGAGGGTCACCAGCAAAAAAAGGTGTTTATCATAATATCCCTTACAATTATACGTGACTAAGCCATTACTGCTGATAAAGCAGTAGAGATGGTTCAGTGAAAGGGCGATACTATGATGGTTTTCGAGGTTTCGAAGCCGTTTAGACACCAACAGCGTATTCCGATATTTCATTGTCATGTTCACAGGACCTACAACCTTAATCCGCTGATGGTTCAATTGTGTAGGTGGCTATGATGGGTGCATATAATTGTTATGGCTTTCTTTTTGTTTATTTGAAGGAGTTCTGTTGTTCGCTTTTTTGATGGTCGAGTTATTAATCTCTTTGAATGTCTTAGCATGTTCCACTATACTTCTTGCGAAAGGGCAATCTGTTACTTTTGTATTTGTAACGTCTTGAAGTAGCATCGTACTGAACCTTTAATGTTGCTGGCTTCTTATTTCTTCAAAATATATTCTAATTTTTTTTTAGTAAGAATTTAATCTAATTTTTTGTGTACAAGGGGAAAATTATTTCTTATAGGAATTATTTCCATTCTAATGGAATAATTCCAACAAAGGGGAATAAAAATATTGTACAATTATTTCTGGCCTCTGCCTATGCGCTATGCAGTAGTAGTTGCTGGAAAATACTCTCTTTCTCACTTACGTGAAATAACTTCCGATATAAAATACCACACTCACTTATAGTAGCAGGTAATCGCGTAATGAACGCATAAAAGAAACTTTCAAATATTTTAGCTTGGTTGCTTTATGGCAATGAGCACTTCTTTTAGCCTAAAATAACAATTGAGCTTCTCGAAAGTATATAAAATATAATATGATAATCAGAAAATTATTTCAGTAAATCTATGAGAAATTAAAGAAATTTGGTTAAGGAATTTTTAACACTTTTTATAACGATTGAAAAAATTACTTATTTAATTTAAACAATAAATAAAACCAATTTAGAAATGCCTATCAAATAGTATTTTAATTAAAACTAAAATTAAATCTTTCACATTATTTTACCACCTATTTGGTTGACCACTTTAAAATTTCCTTCCAAATAATATTCTGCAATAGAAAATTTTGTAAATTCGAAATCAACCACCTGAAGGAAAATATTTATCAATTGGAAATTGTTTTGTAATATTTATAATCATCATGATTATATATATAAAAAAAGCTTTAATAATTAAATTTAATTGAAATATTTAATAGAAATAGTAATAGAATTTTCTTTACCAATAAAATTTCCAATCAAAATTTCAATTTTCTTATACTAAAATTGATGAATCTTTAATGCAATGATAATGACCATTACAGTAAAGAAACGACTTACAATTTAATTTACAAAGTAATTTTTTCAGATGTCCTTAGCATAAGTAGCAAAAATGTAATTATAAGACTGCAGTTAGAACCCCTCTGTTACCCAACTTTGAGATTGAGCCAGCTTTAGCTCAGAAACAATTTTGTAACCTCTGAAAAAATATTGCTATTAGTAATGATTTCTAATTAGACACAGACGAAATAAAAGGAAACTGGGAGCTTGTCCCAGCGTAGCTGCTCCACCACAACCACCACCACAAAAATAGCGGCCGGCTGGCCATTGCCGGGTGCTCAGGACTGGGCGTGGTGAGTGGACACAAGCGCTTGTCCTGCACACACACTCCACAGCAGCCAGGCAGTCTGCAACCAGCAAAAAAGCCGGCCGCCATTTTTGTGGTGGTGGTTGTGGTGGAGCAGCTACGCTGGGACAATGTTATCGTTATTAAATCTCCTTGAGTGCATATAGATCTTGCCAGATTGTACCGATTTTTCATTTTTTGCAGCATCATACGACACCATTTATATTTTTTGGATAGTCAACAATTCTGATGCCTGAGGGTTTTCAATTCAAGAGCATGTTTAGCTACTGAATCTTTATCAAGTAGCCTCTGTATATGTATGGCCTACATCTCCATCTGATAATAGGTTCAATGGTTCGGATAATAGGTTCAATTACTGCATTTGTTTACTATAGCACTTGGATTTGTTAAAGTTCTTCTTGTGCACATCCATGTACAAAACTACCTGATAAAATTAAAGGCCATTCAAAACGCGTATGGATACCACAAAATTGAAATATGCCCCAATACGGATCGAAGACATATTCATCTTTTATTTCCAAGTGGATGGTATTAGTATTATATAAAATGATTTAGTAAAATTTGTGAAAAGTTTATTAAAAGTTTTCTTAATAGAAATTACTTCACATTTTAATTTACTATTGTTCATAGCAAATTAAAAATTAGCCAACAATCGAAAATATTTTTTTTTTTGAAATATAATTATTTGAAATATTTATACCAATTAATTCAACTACCTAAGAAAATGTTCATTGATTATTTTCCATGAAAATTGAAATCGATTTATAATTTTCACAATCAAAAATTCCCACAATAATTTTATCTTTTTTTTTTTTAGAAAATTATATAAAATTTTCTCTTTTTATTATTGATAATCATTAATGCCACTTTTAATGAATAGAAAAACCTTTTAGTGGAATTAACAAGATAAAAAAATAAAATTCCAGGAAAAACCATTAATTTTCATTTATATATTGTTATTAAACCCAAAATTAACGTTAATTTGAAACAGCAGTTCGGAAAAAAAAACTCATTTAATGGTTAGTAGGAGTTAACTATGTTGTGAATTGTGTACTGTTGGACTGTTGAACTGATTATCCGTAAATACGTTATTTTGTATATCAATAATTAACTAAAAGAAGGAGTGCCTATAGAAATATCGCGTAGAAATTTATAATTAAATATTAAATATATAATCACACTAATAAAAATTTTAACGAGTCTAGTTAGTTATAAAAAAAAATAAACTTTCAGCGAGAAATAAATTAATGTAGAGTTGTTTTATGATACCAAGCACCAAGGTTAAATGAAATATTTAATTATAATTGTCAAATTTAAACCAGATCAAAAATTTGTATATATTTATTTTAAAACTTAAGGAAACTTAATCTGGATAAAGCAGCGGAAACAGATGGACAATGAATAGACCTTTCTTAAGCATCTTGACCTCACTGACTAAATCTGTCGAGCTGCCTATCATATCAGATTTTATGTTAAATTATTCTGCCAAATCTTTTTCGCTAAATTGATCTATATATCTTGAACGAGAGAGTGGTCTAAATCTACGTAGCATAAAAATAATTGCCATCGAAAGCCAGGCTTTCAAATAAACATTGCTGTTGGTCCACATTACATTTTAGAGCTTGAAATTAAGTTTGCTAGACAACAAGTAGGAACCATCATAAAGAGTTTATTTAACTTAAGATAAATTATTTCTTCAGGCGGAGGCCTGTACTGTGTCCTGGATTGTAATACGTGAATCTGTACGTTGTATGGGTTGCAATACACGGAAGGTGATCCATTTGATTTTCATGATAATGCAAACTTTCGTCAACCGCTGTCTACAAAAATATTTTTTACAATACATTTCGAATAAAGAATTGTTTCGAAGAATATGTCATTCATGAGGCAGTGTTAGTCTTGAGGTCGGGAAGAATGACAATACTATAGTGAACCCTACATAGAATGGAATCCGAATGTTGATCTGCTTTCGTAGGAAGCATATTGAATATACGTAAACTCGCAGTTACTTAAAACAATTATGGCATATTTTACCAAACAATCCACACAAATTGTGCTACATTTTTTATGTATTTTTATGGAAATTTAGAAAGTTTCAAATAAGAGATTTTTTTTTTGTTGAGATACATAAAAGATTATTATTTTAAATTCCCACAGGAAAAATGGCGCCAAATTTTGAAAAATCGTAAATTTTTTTCAATAGGAAAATTTTAACAATATTACGACGTATATTAAAAAATTAGAACGAACAATTTGAACAGGAATAAAAATCAGTTATGTAAAACACACTAAATTGTCAGCATAATTGTTAAGCGTTCAATGTCCTTATATCTAAGTGCAGGGAAATTAAATTTTAATGTTCAGTACCAAAATTATTGCACAAATTCCAATATTTCTGAATCTTAAGTTATGACTTTTAATTTATTTTTCGAATGTAGGGGTAAAATATTTCGATATTTGAATGATATGATTTGGAGTAACCAAACCTCTCGAATAAACAAAATATGGAAAAGAATATTGAAGAATTTATTAGATATTGTGCATAAATAAACAGTGAAAAGGAATTTTCATTTTGTCCACCAATATCATAAAATTTTTTAATAAAGTTTAGATATTACAAAAATAACCTCTAAAAATAATTTAAAATATTATCTTTTATCTCAGAATCAATTTTATAGAACAAAACAATTTCCGCATATATTTCTATTCACAAGGCATAACATCTTATGTCAAAATTACCAGTTTTTGAATATACTTAAATTATGGGATTTTTTTTTTTTTTTTAAATCATTTTTAAAGCAAGACAAAGTTCCTACCCCAAACTGTAGTAACTGCAGTTTTAAGTAAAATCCAGGATTTCTCACTTAGTTTTGGATCCACAATGTTACTTAAAATATTATTTTATTTTATATTTTGCAACAGCTTCTGATATGTGCACATCAGTTATTTTCAGAATACATTTAGACAATTTAAGAAACATAAAATATGAATTTACCAATACTTTAAATGGAAACAAGATTCTAACTAGTTTGTTAGCTCTCTATTCTCTATACTAAAATTACTTAATATATTTTTCCAAATGAAAAACCAATCTTAACTAACATAAGGTGAATTAACTTCGGTTATATCTAAAGAACTGTTACAGATATAAATTTTTAGGTCAGACCAAACATAAGATAATATTTTCGTGAATTAAATAAAATACTAATTTTTATATTTATTTATGTCAAGTTAAGATGTTATGTCTTTGTGATTAAAGATATAACTCAAATTTGTCAAAAAACTGGAATGGCGAAATCTAAAATAATGTTTTCCATTTGGTACTTCGTACATTATAAACTTAAGATTTTGCCCAAATTTGATAGAAATATTCTTAATAACAATTATTATTCTTAATATCACAATTTAACAATTACACAAATCTTGTAATTTCAAATTCTCAATACTCAAATTAAATATAAAGCCATTCAAAATTTGGTTTATCAATTATATTACAAATCCTTTTTTCACAATTTTAGCTTTGTCATAATTACAAAATAAAAATTCATTTTCATCATAAACTTTTAAATAACAATAATTATCCCTAACAATTTTCAATTAAACTTTCAAGTAATTAATTATTTCTTCAAATACCACTTTATTACCATCACTTTATACTGAGCACTTCGCACTTTTTAGTATATACAATATTAATTCACCAAATTTTTTTTTTTAATAATATCCTTTTTATTCACCCACCAATAATTAAAATGACATAATCTGATGGGCGTGAATATTAAAATTATACTTTAAATTAATTTTATATAAAAATTTATGAATTTAAATTTTTGCACAAATCCATAATTTTATAAGTAAAATCTCATATTTCACTCTTAATATTCTATAAATTATGATTTTATAAATTTTTGAATATTATATACATAAATTAAAAACGATTGAAATAATTTAAATTATGTTTCTTAAAGCATAAATAATTGATTAAAAATTTATGTTGTATTTATATAATATTTAGGAAAAGAAATTTTTATTTATATATTAACACTTCTGTTAGCGTTATAATCTCATCGTTGACTGAATTTTCATTTACTGAGACTTGGAAAAAGGATAATTCTTTTGGTCGACACAATGTTTTCATTATATAAATATTTTATTTGTGTCTGAAAAAGAAAAAAAAAACAACAAGAAAAACCATCATAAAAAAAAATGAACTTGAGCTTTTGAAAAACATTTACTTAAATATAACAATATAACAAGAAGAAAAATGGAAAATAATTTCAAGAAATCGATTTTATTTATATGAATTTTATGTAATACTATTTAATTTTTTTTCAATAAACTCATAAAAAAAATACTTATATATAAAAATTGGTGAATATTTAATGAAAATGAATTTAGATTTTGTTATTAACATAATTATAGATTGAGAGCTCTGGCAGAATTATATCAAGCTGATAAAATCATTGCAAAAAATGATTTATTATAGATTCAGTAAATCTTACTAAAATTATATCAACTGTTCCCAGTATAACAGATAACGTTAATGCCTTAAAAACTCTATATACAAAGATTTACCGCCATCTCTTAGACTACTTTAGAAGCTTTTTTAATATTTTTAACAAAATAATAAAGATGATTCTTTTTCTTTCTTTTTTTTTGGTAAAATTTCAATTAGGAAGGATGAACATATAAATTATATAGCCTGGTGGAGCCTGGCGTGTTATTGATTTATGTTATTTTAATAAAAAAGCTTGCAACCCAGATAACTTGTAATTATGTCTGCCCACCAGTGATTTTCTAATTAACAGAAGTTTTGTAACAAACACTACGTTATAAAAAAAAACACGCAGCTAAAACTTTCAAATCTTTTAAGGCACGAAGAATGTATTTTTATAATTCGGAATTTCATTAAAGACAAAAACTATTTTACAGGTACAAAGGGAGCACAAGACTAAATTCGGTTAATAATTGATATTTGTTTTAATACATTAATAAACTGTGCATTGGTTAAATTGTAATGAACCAAAACCATTTACTCATCTCATACCCACAGTATGATATTGCCCCTAGTTGGAGTCCTTAGCAATATCAACATAAGTATTGTATGTATGGTGTATGTAAGAGCATTGAACCTGTGAAATATAATTGGGCATATTAACAAGGTTCCATAGTTCCATTACAGTTGCTGACCCCAAATTAGACATTCAAGATTATGAAAACAACCTGTGTACAAAATTTCATCCAAATCTGTAAAAAAATATCAATATCAATCGGAAATTTTAAGCATGGACTGAAGCTTTTACGATCCAATTTATGTTGTGCATCAACTAGAAACTCCAGCGAACCTGTGATAAAGTTTCATTAAAATCGATCATTAAAATTGAGTAAGTAGTTCTAGGAGATATGACTGGGCACAGGTTTTTTGTATTTTAGGAACACAAACGAAATTACGTTTTCAGTTCTCGAAAAAGTAAATAAAAATATTTTTGTGCGAAATTGATTTTTTTCATAGTTATTCAATAAAAATACGTAAAATATAAGAGATTAGATTGACGAGTAAATGGGTAGTTAAAAAAAGGATTCTGAACCAAAATCTGAAAACATCAGCTAGAGACATTTATCTTACGAATGACGACTCTAGATCCGTAGACAAGGTGACAAACAGATGGACCAAGAAAGTAAAGCGTTAAAATATTTTGCATACTTACTAGTCCAAAAATTCTTTAATTTTTTTATATATTTTTTACTAATAGCACTTAAATTTTTTGTAGCCCCTGGTTATACGTCGAGTTTTTAATATTTCAGTAAAAAGTATGTTGAAAATTTCAGAAAAATTACAAATAAAAAGTACATTCTTTATATTTGTTACATATTTTTTTAATCAAACCCTTTGAAATTTAAAAATATCCTTTGAAACTATTAATTTTCTTGCTAAAGTTTCAACTGAATAAATTTTCAAAAACTTTATTTTCTAATCCAAGTATACAAATTATCACACTTTTTACATAACTTAGTTAGTTATTTGAAATATATCTATTGAAAATCTTTAGAATCATTTCATTGGGCAACAGGGAGAATCAAATAACTAAAAGGGATTTAGTTATTTGATTCTCCCTGTTGCCCAATGAAATGATGCTAAAGATTTTCAATAATAAGGATATTGGTTTCTTCATCTAATAGCTTGTCAAATTGATAGTTTTCCAGAAATGTTTGTCTTCATTCTCATAAGAATTGGCAAAGCTTTATGTTCTTATGTTCATATACCTCAATATCCTCGAATTACCAGCACATATTCACTACACTACTAGCGATACCCAAGTCCCTTTGGTATTTTACCCGCAGAATAGTTTCAAAAATCAAATTATTCATCATTCTTCATTATTCTTCTTGCTAGACAGATACAAAGTAACTTCATTCATGTCACATTTTTGTTATCTAATATATAAATTCTGAATATGTCACAGGGAAGAATACAAATAGATTGACTTAATTTATCTCTGTTTTGACCTATTTACCTTCTATAAATCACTTAAAATTCGATTTCTTTAAAAGTGAATGTATTATAGAATATTATGTTACGTAAATCTTTTCAATCTAACTACATCAATACATACGAAAAAATTAATTATTTTATATAGTACGAAAGTGATTAAAACACTATTGGATAACGTTGTCGTTTTTGTTTAGTTTAATTAATTTAAAAAGTTTATGGTACACAAAAATTACAATATCAACCAAATCCCCAGGGAGAGAACAACTTTTAATTACTTGTTTTTTTATTTTTTTAATATTAAATATCTGGGAAAAACAAATATGTCATCGTAGATCTAATTTATTACTTAAAAAGTTTTCTAATAATTTGTATTGCTGTACAAATTTTCAAAGGCACGTCATATAAATGAATAATTCTGTTGAACGTAAATGTGACTGACTCATCCATTTATGATAATGATAACTTTAACAACGATACGCAACGCCTCTAGTGGTGGCTATAAATTGTCAATTTTATTTAATTTGTTATTTAACATGTTTACCTAAAAGTAGATTCACATGTGATAATTAAAATTAGAATTCAATTGAAGATAAGGTTATGATGAAAAAAGCATCCGCTTGTTGGCGCAGTTTCACTCGAAAGGTTTTTTTTTTTAAAATTACACTTCTAGTAAATATTTAACGAAATTTAACGATTAAAGTTGGAAAGGTAATAAATATTGGAAATATTACAACCAACAATATAGAAATTGCTATAATGTGTGTTCCAGCCGCTAGAGGCGCTAGCCTTTTCATAATGAACATTCATTAAAATTGATGTTAGGAAAAAGGTATTAAATAGTACAAGATAGAAGTTACTACAATTTAAGTTTCCACCACTAGAGGCGTTGTTTCGAAAAATATTTAAAGGAAATTTATGATATAATTTAATACACAAGTTGACAACTCCCACAGCGAAAAGCTTCACAAAATGGCGATAGTGTATGCAATTAATGTTTTATCACTAAAGGTTGTTTGTTGTGTGTTCAGTTTTTTTTAAATATCTATTGATGATGTAGAGAAAGCGCCTTATTTCAGCAAAAAAAATGAAAATGGTCTAGATATATAATAAATATCTGATAGATGAAATTTTTTCGGTGGCGCCATTCAAAAGGATAAATAAAAACATTGTTTCCCATATTCCAAAAACACAAATGTATAAAATATTTCTACAACCATTGACATTGAAGGAGTTAAAAAGATAAATTCGTTCTGGTGAAGAATTTATAAATACTGGATGTATTAGGAGTTGCGCCACCTCTACTACAAAATGGAATAATTAGGTTAGTCATGCTAGTTTCTTCAATACCACGCATGTGTAATTTAGATAATTTAACGGAACATCATGCTATGTCGGGGAATGTATTTGCTCTTGAAAAGTGTGTGGCAGGACGTAAAGCAAGCTATTAGCGAATTATATTTTACCCTTAAATATTAACATTTTAATTTAAATATTATAACACTTGAGATCTGAGATGATTAGATGATTTATTAATTCTTTTATATGGCCCCACCGAACAAAATATAATCTGTCAGAAATTAACTTTCAGTTTTTGTCACCAGAGTACACGATAATTTTTTGTGAATTCCCGGAAATGTTTCCAATAAAATTTAGTCTTGAGAAAGCCTGAGCCACATTTAATATAGCTCATAAATAACATAAGCAACATTTAAAATTAAGCTATTGCAACAATTTTTTTTAATTACACATTTCTTTATGTTTGTGTATATACAATTAAAAAAACATTTATACATGAACCTTAAATTTTATATTTTTCTACACCATAAATAATTATAATAATAAAAACTATACAAAAAAAAGGACGAAAATATAAAAAAAATAATCCAAAATTAATTATACAATAAAAATTTACAAGAAAATAATAAAAAATAATAGGGTCAATAAAATAATCTTTTAATGTAATAATTATTTACATATATTTATATAGAAATTATAAGGTGTAAAAAAAAGGATACCTACTTGTGTATTCCATTTTATTTTTTCGTATAGTAGTATGTATAAATAAAGGAAATTTCTATATTTAGTTTAAATATCCTTTTTTTTTTATAAATGTGTTAATATTCCTTTTTTGTGGCCCAATGTTTTGTATGTAGTTCGAGTTCGGATATACACAATAATTATTTTTTATAAAATTACTCGCCAGGTCCTTTTTGGGTGGTTTTTTTGTTTTATAAATATCGCACAAGACAATAAAAATATTTACGTGTGTGTTTTATTGTAAAACTATAAATAAAAATATTATATACAAATATATATAAATAAAATTATGATTATAGAAAAATTAAAAATCATTAATATTTAATTGTTAGAATTCTAAATAGTATTTTCTAGCTCTCTAGATTTCTTGGTTATGAAATTAAAATAATGAAGCTAGCAAATAAATTTATAAAAAAAAACTATATATTTTATTTTTATTTGGTGACATTTTATTTAGCCGACAGAATTTATAGTAAAATGTTAATATTTAAAGTCTCCACTAAATAATTGCAGTAACAATGATTCTTTTTCGAAATCACGAATTTCATCCTATAGAGAACACAGAACAGTGAACAGCGGAGAAAAATAAAATAATCTTACAAAAACGTCTCTGTAACTTTATAAATATGATAAGAATTGGGTATTTTTAACAATATATTTTGAACCTCTGGATGACCTCCGGATAATCGTTACAATACTGTCGTTATAACTTTTGGTTTGTATATATTAGTTTGAATGGTCGAATATTTTAAAATATATAAAGTTTAAATGTGCATATTTGTGATGCACATATTTTATCATAATTTATCTTACAATTACTTGCAATAATTTTAAAAGTTGTCAACTATAAAATTTTAATTCCATAAACATATATTTTTTTTAAATTGCCAATGAATTGACAGGTGACAGTGACATCGGAAGGAAGTAGTAGCATTTAGTTTATTCAAGCTTTAATGTTTTGTTTAGTTGAATAATTAAGTTTTTATTAAGTAGTTGTGTTATTAAGTAGTTGTGTCTAATTACTAACATTTGATGGTTTTCGGGAATAGAAACCTAATTCATTGTGGATAGTAAACTTTTTCTTAGCATGTGGAGAAAATTCTTGAATTTTAAAGATATTATCTTCTTTCTAATATCAAAGATATTATTGTATTCTTCTCTTTTGTAAATGGACCTACTAACTAATATCTTTCTTTCAGTTTCATTCTGTAGCCACCATTTTCCAGGAAACGAGAGACTGATTAGGATTAGAAACTTGCAGTTGCAGAAATAATAATAGTATAGTTCAACAAATTGCGATGCGATGTTATTGTAATTTATGTAAAATAGATATAACGCTTTTCGTTTTATTTATAGTTATAATAAATTGCTGAAATAATCCACACAGTACATTCAAATTGAAGGACCGACACGCCGGTTCGGTAAGAGAATCCTGTTCGGTAGAATAATATTATTAATGTGTTAAAGTATAATCGTAGCTACATCAAATAACCCAAAATTTTATAACCAAACGTACATAGTTTTAGTTTAACTCCAGGTTAAGCTACTCTAAATATAACAATATAATTTATAAATAATTAACTATAGAGTTAGGTTTACGAAAGTGTATTTCTAGATTAAACATGATTTTTTCATCACATTTCTCATCACAAAGTTATACAATAAAGTTTACGATTTATAAGTGACATTGTAATTATTCGCTGCGGGCAAATAATGGGAATGTTTTCAAAAGATATTCCGTGCTCTGGTTGGAATAGTTATATTTCTACAATTTCTCTTCCTAAATTTAATATTTAGATATTAATCCAGATATCAGGCTTAACTCGAGAGATCCATACATAATAAAGTAAATATTTTCTGTATTATTATAATATATATAAGGCACAAAAAACGTATCAGTATAGCAGCACAGAATTGCCACCAAAAGATTCAGAAGCAAAAAATATAATTATTTTTCAGAGATAAACTATACAACCATCTGCTTGGCAGTTACAGTTCACAGACATTTCTTTTACCCTGTGGATTCTATCCAATTATCCATCCAAAAATAATACAAAATTTTGATTTATTTGTGATAAGTTCAATTATACAGAATAAAATTTAACTATTTTTATACAATTTTCTTTCAAAATACTTTTATATTAAATTTTTATTAAATTATAATTTTGTATTATTGTAAAATTAATTATAAAATTATGAAAACGTAAAACATTACGAAATTTATATTTTCAATATATTTTTTTTTTATATTTTTGAAGTCACCATTTTCTAATTTATAATAATATTGCCCTCGTAAAAAAAAACTTTTTAAACTTTTTAAGCTTTCTCGTTTTTTATGTATACATTACATTATTAAAAGTCGTCACAAAAAAAAAATCTTACACTTTATTTTTGAAAATTTAGAACATCACTGCACTTTTTGTCTGCAGTAAAATAATTGATTTTTTCGTCACTTTTTCTTTTAATAATCATGAAAAAAAAAAATCATTGATTTTCTTTAAAAAAACAAAAACAATTTATGCTTCATAATATTATGAAAAAGAAAATTACTATTTTTTTTATAATATAATCACATTTTTTTATGTTTTAAATTACTTCATTATTTAATTTAATTCTTTCAATTCAAAACAACGAAATTATTTAATTTAACAAATCTGTAAACGATTTAAGTTTACTTAAGTGATAGAAATATGTTGAATTCGGTAACATCCTAAATGTTATATCATTATTTAGAACTTTTTAAAATATATTTTAAACCGGATAATAAAATTTCATATTATGAACTTGACACAATGATGGCCAGAATTTAACTAAAACTAAAAAGAAAATATTTTTTTATGATTATTTAATAAAATACAATTCAAAAGTCAGAGACATAAAAACATAAATTATTTGTCTACATAAAAGAAAATATCCTATTGTATGTTTTGTTAATGTGATTGATTTTCATGGGTCATTTTGAGAAGAAAAAACATGATTTGGCGTCTGTCTGTCTGTCGGTTCGTTGTAAGCTTTTGCAATTATGAATACATAAATTATTAGTAGATAATGCGGTAGAAAACTTAATACCCAATATACTACAACTGTTGCCGCTGTACCGCTGCAAACATATATAAATATTATAAGTAGTTAAACCCGCCAAGTTCGCTCCTCGATTTCTACTTACCCGCTCTGTCACTTAGAAATATCAAGTAATGTTATGAACAATTTTATATGATATTTTTTATGTAACAACATTTTTTGACATTTCAGAGCTGAAGCAATGGCCAGAATATCTCCTACATAAGAAATTCGATATCAGACTTTGTTAATATACAGATATTTAAAAATATTACACTAGGTGGCACTATAAAGACACGTTTCTAACAAGAACGTTTTTCTTAACGCAAAAAATCAATTTAACCTAGTAAATATGAATTAAAATTAATGATAGACTATGTCCACGTTGAAAAAGTAATTTAACATAATGTTAACAAAGAAGAGCAGAACGAAATGGTCAAAATTTAATTCAATTCTTATCCGCTATGTGGCACTACAATTAAAAACAATTTAAAACATTAATTGCAGATTATTTTATTCTCCAAATAATCGTTTTATAAATTTGTTCGAAGAGTTTTTTTTTTGTATATTTTTGATCTGCAGCACCACCTAGCGGAATTTTTTTTTTCATATTATATCTTCAGCTATAGATAACCCTGAAAATAAAATATATTTTAAATACTTCATCTCTAGAATATTAATAATTAGTAATTATATATCAAAACCGCTTCTAACTTCAACTCAAACCCAGCTTTTGCTATTACCAAGAAAATAGTTATTCAGATAATTTGTTTGGATCACCGAAACCAAGCATAAGAAGAACTATTTATTATAGTTTTAGGCTGTTCTTAGAATCCTACAACTACTTGCATTTAAAAATTCCCATTAATATAAAACTATTGCACTAGTAGTTCTACTACGTTACATTTAATTGTATTATTTTTGAAATAGGGGTAGGTATTAAAAGCTCATTTACAATATTTTATGTAAGATCAGCTGACTAAACATTTCAATTTATGTCATTCTATAATTGGTCGAAAACAAAACAAATCATGCATAAATAAAAGTTAAATACTTCAATTTTTATTACAAAAAGTTTATTGTCTTGTAGAGTAGTTTAGTAATTAATCAAAAAAGTTCATATTTTATACTGTAATTTATGAATATATTCTAATTTTTATTAGTATAAACGATGTAATTAGTTAAATTTAATTCAAAATAATTATAACCTCTACTATGTACTAGACAGCTATTTTTTTTATAAATTTATGTAGTTCAACGGATTTAACTATCACCATATTTTACCACCATAAATATTAAATTCGAATTTATATAACAAATATTAGATTACCAGTTGATATATGATTATACTGTCTGGATCATATAATTCATCGGTCGCACAATTGGTGGCCAATTCAGCCATAAATTATATGGCTAATTTAGAAATCAGTGGAAATTCGAATAATTATGTGAAATGAATAATAAATTAATGTTTGATGATGGCGTGGGGTTATCAAATATGAGTGAATTCCAATATGAAGATTAATTGGATTTTGTGTTATTATTAAATTTGATGTTACAAATCCAAAAGCATAATTCTTTACTCGAATGCACAGCTAGCCTAAGTCCGTTTCTTTTACAGAATTACATTTTAAAGTTATGTTTTCTTTTCTTTTTTCAATACAATGAATGGAGTAATTTATGAATTTGAGGATATGGTAATATATATTGTGCAAGGATAAAATTATTTTAGAAACACTATACGCGTTCGCGTATGAATAACTCTCTACAGCAAAATTATAAGACTAGAATATTGAAATTAACCGAAAGTGGACTTTAGGCTAGTTGATATTTATATTTATATTGACTAATTGATATTTATAAATTTATAGTTATAATAATTAAATAATCTAATTTGGTTTTACAATTAATCAAAAAAATTAATTTTACATATGGATTTGTTCAATATTTTACTGGGTAGTAAAGCTATTGCAAGAAGTATTAAAACACTAAAAAATTGCAATAGAAATTGACGATAATCCACATAAAACATTGTCTTATATCAAGGATACTCGTACACTCAGTTTTTTTCTCAAATTAAATTAAACAATATAATTTTGTGTACATAATTGTGTAAACTGATATTATGTGAATTTACTTATTGGAATTAATAGTAAATTGCATAAATTAGCAATTTTGTAGAATTAAATAATTAACTTTTTTCACTTCAAACGCAATTTAATTGAGCTAAAGACCGTATATGTCTAAACGTTATCATCAAAATGTGGTATATTAAGTTCTTATACACTTAATTGTAGTATATATAAACAAACAATATAGTATAATTAGTTAAACAAGAACCTTTTAATAGGGTGTCGTGAGTTAAGTCCACTGGAATTTTATCCATATTTTTACTATTTGACAACTTGTGTTTGTGTCCCATTAATATCCGACATTTGGTGTTTATATGCGTACTGTGTAAGACATCATTTATAAACAAATTATTTGTGTCTAAATTCAATTATATTAATTTATAATTTTACTTTAAATGACGACATATTAAATGTTATCAGAAATGTTTGGCATACATCCCAAAAAAACGAGATTAATTTTACGGGTCAATCTCTAATCGGGTCATATTTGTATTTCTTACAAATACATTTAGTAAGAGAACGATCCCAACTTTTTCAATTGCTTTACGAATATATTTCTTTAGAGTAACATATTTAAATTTGTACATGAAGCCATACTAGTTTTTTAAAAGGATCTACGTTTCGAAACACTGTTAATGTACCAATTCAAGGACTTACGTCCACCAAAATTGTTCAGATAGCAAAATTTGGATGAACGGATTACACACTTTTAGCTTTTGAATGGCGTTTGTTTGAAGTTTCTAATCTTTCTAAATCAAACAGGGCGCCAGGCGGACAAACGAAAGTACCGAAAAATCTTATTAATACTAAAATTTGACATTAGAAAAAGTTTGACATTAGAAAAAGTCCAGTGATCATAAGTTACGGAACGTTTCAGACTTGTCCAGTAATTAAAATAGATTACTATTGATTAAAATACAATTTAATAGAAAATATTTAAGGATTAAAGCCATAAAGTATGTAAACAATTTTTTGCAATTTTATCTGTAAATCGACATTTTTGTATGAAAAATTATTAAACAATTTGAATTTAATATAATAATATTAATAAATTAATAAATTATTAACATTTTCTTATTTTGTATGATTGAATTGTATATATATGAACTAAATAAATGAACTATTAATAATTAATTTCACAACTTGTTCGCATTACAGACTATTTAACCACTACAGTATGGACATTGTAAATACATAATTTTTATTTAATTTGAAGTATACTTTAAATTTATTTTCAAATATTAAAAATACTCAAATATAAATTCTAAATGCAATTTTTAATAACATTTATAAAAAATATAGCCTGAGAACCACTAAATAAATCATAAAATATTTTAAAATAATAGTAATAGTCTAAATTTTAGACGAGCGGAACGATTGGGACTTACAATATTTCGCTCGTAAAATATTATTTCATTTGCCGATTCGTTTAGCATCATGGTCACCGGGGTAGTTTTACAACGCTATAGCACTTGGAGTTGAAAATACCAGCTGGACGTAAAACCAGCTATAATTACACATTATGCATGAACTATCTATAATTTCATCAATTTTTCAAAATAAAACTATAATAATTAATTTTGGAATTCATTATTATGATACAAATTTTTTCGAGATGACCACAAAAATTAAATTTGATAAAAATTGTTCAAAGCAATTAAATAAATTAAATTTTCACATCATGAAATTTTCTTTCACCAATTATAAATTTTTTTTTTGAAATTTAATTCAATTATATTTTTCATCTAGGACAGAATTTTATTCACAAAAACTTATGACATTTTCCATTTTTTTTTATAATTCAAATTTAACAATTATAACAATTTTAATTATAATAAAAAGCTTTTCTATAATTTTTCTATTATATCCAACAAAAATAAAATGGCAATTTTAAATTACAAATTTAAATTCAATAATTAAAATATAAATTTTTTTTTACTCACTTCTTTCAATTTTTGTCATACTCATGCCACGACCAGTTTTACGCCACTGACGATACCAACCTTTCGAATGAAATAATTTCAATAAACTACTACTACCATTTTGATGTGCTTGTATATCATTACTAACACCACCACGTTCTAATTCTGATGACCGGCATGATGATGAATCCTCAAAACTAGAACTACGACGTTTAGTACGACGAAAACAAACACAACTTCGTAACATTTCGTGCATTCACTTTGTCAAAAACACGATAATTTTTATATTATGTAGAATTGTTTTACACACAAAATGAAAATGAAAAATCGTTTTTTTTTTTACTTTAAAAGGAAAATTATTATAAGAGGAAAATGCATTTAAGTATAAAAGAAAAACAACATAAAAAAAATTTCGTTAAATTTCGTGAATTTACCAAAACACAACAAAGCAACCGAACCAAATTATTTGTCACTTTTTCGTAACGACAATTGTTGAGTCACAATAGTGATTCCTGTCCCCCCAGTACACTATAAATTTTTGTTTTTCTACTGGGTGATTTGTGAAGAACACTGCAAATTTGGGATAGGGTGATTGGGTGGTTGGAAAAGGGAATGTGGGGTGGTTTTTTTCTATTTATTATTTAATTAAAAAATTGCATTTTCAAACAGGTTAGAAATTATTGGTTCATATAAAATTATAATTTAAAAATAATGTTTTGGACATTTTAAAATTTCCAATGGGACAATAATTTTTTTTTTTCTAGTCAAATTATTTTCTCATTAGAAATATTTTTTTTTTTTTTTCAATTTAAATTAATTGGTTTTTCATAAATTTTTTTTTTTTTTTAAATTAGATTTTACTAATAGAAATTTGTTGTTTTGGATTGGCACCTTAAGAAGAAAATTGATTTCTTTTTGGAGTTTCTTTTTTTATGGTATTGGACGACAGTGTGGCATGAGTTGAAGTTTATGAAATAAAGACAGTCAGCCAAACACCACAGTAGTAGTAGTTATATTATAGTTGTAGACTTAAAGATCGATGACTTTTATTATTGTTGTTTTGTTGGCTTTTCCTTTTATAAAGTAGTTTTCCTGCGGAAAATAAGAAATTATTTATTAATTAGATTAAAAATAATATATTTTATTTTATTTGTTTCGTTTTTGGTATTAAGTTTCTAACATATGTTGAATAAAAATAAATTTAGGTAAACTAGTATTTGTGCTTAATGGTAAATATTGTGGGGATTTGAAAATAATAATTTCGCAAGGCCTTGAGACGTTACTTAAGCTGGAAAAGTTTTATTTAATAAATCATTAATTTCTTTGTATAGCCAATACAAATTAATAATGACTTTCCGGATATTTCTTATTTATTGCTATTTAATTTAATTATGTCGGTTTACTTAGCTAATTTAGAAATAATGACGTAAAATAAAATTGGAACTGTATACTAGTAAGTTTGTAGATTTATAATATTTATAAGCTTATTAAAGAAAGCTGGGTATTATCTTCAGTGGTTGTCAAAGTAAAATATGCTCACTACAATTGTGTAAGAAAACATCATTAGTCCACCATTTGCCATAGCAATGCTCAACAACCAAATTCAAATTTGTTGAGTCCGCTAAGTTATTCAATTCACTAGAAATGTGCAAATTTTCGTCAATCGCTATCTGAGGAACATTATTCCTGACCAAATTATATATCTAATAAAAAATGGTTCCGCAGAACAGGCCACGAGAAAATATGTAATTTGATCAGGAGATCGAAGTGGCAGTGAATTCGTTACACGATCCGTAAAGACGACAATTCAATTGCAGGGCATGACATACAATGGAACTTACTTACCCAAAGAGAGGTACTATCTTCAGTGGTTGTCAAAGTAAAATATGCTCACTACAATTGTGTAAGAAAACATCATTAGTCCACCATTTGCCATAGCAATGCTCAACAACCAAATTCAAATTTGTTGAGTCCGCTAAGTTATTCAATTCACTAGAAATATGCAAGTTTTCGTCAATCGCTATCTGAGGAACATTATTCGGATCTTCTGACCAAATTATATATCTAATAAAAAATGGTTCAGCAGAACAGATCACGAGAAAATATGTAATTTGATCAGGAGATCGAAGTGGCAGTGAATTCGTTACACGATCCATAAAGACGACAATTCAATTGCAGGGCATGACATGCAATGGAACTTACTTACCCAAAGAGCAAGTAGGTTAGCTCGGCCTTAGCAAACTTGGCACGGATAACACATTGAAACACATTACCTGAAATCGAGATCGCTAGCGCGTATGCCCGCCCTGAAGATATTTAGCTGTTAAGTAAAGTAACTAGATTATGATACGCTATCGATACACAAAATATCAATAAACTGTGATAACACTAGTACACCAGGTATATTTAACCCATTCTCACTGCTCTCTAGTTTTAAGCACTTCTTCCCCAAAAGTATTAGAGCATTTAAAAATAATTTAACAGTGCAGAGATAGATTACCTTACTACCAAATCCTTTATACTGTAATTCAAACATTGATGTCGCCATAATTGAATTAAAGACCAATTACAGATATCACTATTAAATTAAGATTTACCGAATATTGCCCATGTCTCAATTTTCCCTATAAACAACTTCGCGTGTCCTACATTATTTACACATAATTTTTTCAAAATTATTCTTTGATAAACTAATTTCTATCCAATATTTAGAAAAAAACATTCGGGGAATAAGTCATTCGTTCAGCAGAATATAGTCAATTTATTTTCGATTTTGCATTCGTTTTTCGGCTATTTGAATAATGAATTCTATAAATTTGTGTTATATTTACATTTTTGGTAAACTGATTTTGGTATTAATTTAATGCTGAATAGGAACGACATCAAATCGTAATGCGGAAATCGCAAGATAATGTCGTTCATTCAACTTGTAATGCAGAATCTATTACATTATCCGGACTATTTTTATTATTCTATAAATTATGATTTTTTTGTTAATTAGTCGAATATTAAAAAGTAATGGTCCGGAATTATATAAAAATTAATAAGAAATATTTAAGTTAATATTTCTGCTACTGACGCATTGAATAAGTGTCCCTATTAGGAATTAAGGAATTTAATTTATTGAACAATAATTTAAAGATTAATTTATATAAAAATTCATTATTTTAGTATTTATAAATAATATACAATCAATATTTGTTTTTACGATAAATCAATTAAAATTATAAATGCCATTAATTGTTTAATAACCAATTTTCTCCAAATAAATCATTTAAATTTATATATTATTCAGATTTAAAATATATATTTATTTTATTTATTTAATTTTTAATTTAAGTTAAAATGACAAACAATTTAATTGACATGTAATTTAAAATCTCAGGATATGCAGTAATTTATATTTGAATTATTTTGGATGTCAATAAAATGAATATATTAAAATTTAATTGAAAATGCTTGTTTAAAAGAATTCATTATAAAAGTCATTTACATCAATTTTTATGAAATTTTTATGTCATGATGTAAATTTGGAATTTATGAAATCTATAAAATCAACCTGGCAGTTCATAAAGTTAAATTAATTGCTGTTTTAAAGTTAAATAAATAAAATAATTTCGATATTTTATTAAATAAAATAAGTATTTCCACAAAACAAGTTAAATAATTTTTATCAAAAAAAATGAAAACCTTTTTATATTTCAATAAAGTTTATATATTTTGTTTAGCTATATATTTTATAACTTAAAGATTATATATTTTAACATCTTATATATTTTAAAAACGATTTTATAATCAAATTGTGAAATCATAAAAATGTCTTAAAATTTGTAATTTTTTTGGTTTATTTTACTCGTAAAATTATGATCTAACAAGGGAATAAGTTAAATTTGATTGGGGGAAGACCATAATGAGTTAAAATTCATAAATTTAAGTTCATTTTTGTTATATTTTGAATTGCTTTACTTTTACTGCTTTTACGAGGGCTGATTGATAATTACGTGGACTACCTGTGATTCAGGTAATGCACAGGTATAAAGTAAGTATTTTTTACCTCTAAAATCATTTACTAGGCTATATATAAAATTTAAAGTCGATATCTTGTATACTTTCCATGTAACAGTCGTTTAAGTAAGTCAATCTCAGTGAATTTTTAAAAATGGATAAAAACGAATTTCGTGTGTTGATAAAACATTATTTTTTGAGGCAGAAAACAGCAAAGGAAACTAAAGAAAAGTTGGATAAATATTATGGTGAATCTGCACCTTCGAAATCAATGGTTTGCAAGTGGTTTGCTGAGTTTAAAAGTGGCCGTACCAGCACAATTGATGAACAACGTTCTGGGCGTCCAAATGAAGTGACTACTCCAGAAATGGTCGATAAAATCCATGATATCGTACTAGATGACCGAAGAGTGAAATTGCGGGAAATTGTTCACATCGTGAACATCTCATCGGAACGTGTTTTTAATATTTTACATCAATATTTGGATATGAAAAAGGTATCTGCAAGATGGGTGCCGCGATTGCTTACAATTGATCAAAAACGCAATCGTGTGACAACATCAAAGCTAGTTTTGGAGTTATTACAACGTAATCCAGTCGATTTTTGGCGTCGATTCATAATCGTTGATGAAACATGGATACACTACTACACACCAGAGACAAAAGAACAATCAAAACAGTGGATTTCTACAGGTGAAGAGGCTCCAAAGAAGGCAAAAACAGTTCCATCAGCAGGCAAGATTATGGCCACTGTTTTTTGGGATGCTCATGGTATAATCCATGTCGATTATTTACAAAAAGGAAAAACAATCACAGGACAATATTATGCAACATTATTGGATCGTTTGAATGAAGAGATTATAATAAAACTACCGCATTTAGCAAAGAAAAAAGTTCTTTTTCATCAAGACAATGCACCAGTTCACAAATCAGGAATTGCAACAGCAAAATTATTAGAATTGAGATATGAATTGGTTCCTCATCCACCATATTCTCCAGATTTGGCCCCTTCTGACTTTTTCCTGTTTCCAAATATGAAAAAATGGCTTGCAGGAAAGAGATTTGGGTCAAATGCTGAGGTCATCGACGAAACAAATGGCTATTTTGAAGGGTTGGAGAAATCATATTTTTTGGAAGGCATCAAAAAACTGGAACATCGTCTAACTAAGTGTATCGTCCTAAAAGGTGACTACGTTGAAAAATAAAAAAAAAAAACTGAAAAAAACAGTGTCTTCTGTGTCAGTCCACATAATTATCAATCAGCCCTCGTACTTCGCTGTAAAATTTTCGTAGATAGTTAAAATATCAATTTACAATGTTGGTAAATAATAATGAAAAGTATTTTTCAAGTACCATTGAAGAAATTTTTCGTAGGACCAGGCTTTGAAAATATTAAATTTGATTGAAAACAGGAACTTACAATATAAATTTATAGGTAAGAGTGATTCCGATATTGGAAGTTAAACAACGGCATGTAACCTACTTACAGAGTCAACACAGAATCGTGTTAAGATAAATTTTCTTTACATATTTATTCCCAGCGACAAATGTTTCATACGATAATTGTTAAGTCGTCCTCATCACGAGAAATATTTGTGGGAGACAAATGTTCGTAGCGACAAAATGTTATCCGTAATAATATTTCTTCAATAACAATTTTACTAACAAGTTAAAAACATTTAAATTTTAAATTGTCCTATAAAAGGCCAACATTATGAAAAGATGGAAACACATCTCTATATATCGTACAAGAATGGCATGCAAGTAAATGCTCCTTTAGGAGTTCAGGAAGAGAGGAAGGAAATAAGATGTAAGCGCGATAAATAAGTTGTAGTTATAAAGCTTTCTTTACTAGTCTATGATATCATAGATCGCAGAACTAATTTATTTTTTAGCTCTGTTAGGATATTTAAAAAAAAATTGCTTTTATATGGCTTCCATAAATTATTTATGTCCTTCAATTTTTGAAAATTCATAAATCAAAGTTAAAAATATATTCAGTTTTTCAGTTGAATTTCAAATATATTATATATTTACAAATTTACATATATTTTCCATTTATATATTTCCAAATGTCCTAACGTATATTTGGCCTCATTATGTCACCATTAATTTTCATAATCACCTGACCCTCCAGTGTAGCTAACTAATTTTCTAAAATAAATTTAATTTCTTAAATTCTAAACCAAAATAGACGAATATTAAATGCATTTAACTTTTAACGACCTTTTATAATATCACAAAAAAAAAGTAGATCCCCAATCAGAAAAATAAAATCAACGAATATTTTCCATTTCAAAAATTTTTGGTGGGCTAACAATAACATAAAAACGAAATTATGTTAAACTATGAATAATAGAAAGGAAACCGCAAACCGGAATAAAAAATTAATTCTTTTTTACATTATAGAAAACAAATAGAAAATCCTTTAATAATTTCTATATAGTTAAGTGCACATTTTTGTTAGGGTAAATGGGTTTCATATTTCATGTTGACACAAGGAAGGACACTTAATGTAAAGCTTTGATTGTATTACCAACACTTGTGGTGGAAAGTAAGCATATATAGTTAGTGGTATGTGTAACGATATGTATGTCAATTATATGCAGTATGTATAACAGTATAAGTGATTAAAGAAAATTTTAATAACTGACAAAATATACAAGAAAAATATTATATTATTTGTATATACACTAATGGTCATATAAATGTAACCACATCGCGTGAACTGAATTATTAGTAATTTATTGATAAATTGTTTTGAATTTAATTTTTCTTTTTATAAAAATTTTTGACCATTAAATATTACAAAATGTCGCATAGTTCATTACTAATAATTAGTTTTCAAGTTTTCAAAATTACTATATAAACATTGTTATGACATTTTGCATATATGAAAAATAATGTATGCATCGCAACGCCTACGGATTTAACGTCGTCTATAGAAAAAATGGTGGACTCAGATTCTGTTTCCAATAAAAAATGTTACAATAAGAGGAGCGACTCAACGTCTGCGGATTTAATGTCGTATATATAAAAAATCAGGGACTCAGGTTCTGTTTCCAATAAAAAATGTTACAATAAGAAACGCGACGTAACGCTACGGATATAACATTGCCCATATAAAAACAAATTCGGTTCAGTTTAGAATTTAATTAATGTTAAGCTATACGTTTCCTCTCGCAATTTCGTTGGTATATGCTCGTATAATTCACGGAACCATTTCAATAAACGAAACTTCAGGTTTAGAATTTCTGGTAGGTGAGTGGGTCTACTTTACAATAAAATTATTAATTACGTGATAATTATTATATATTTCAGTAAAACAGAGTATTGACATAGTTTAAATTTCAAAAATATCAAAACCAAAAGCTTTTACTTGTCCGCTACTGTATATTTAAATATTAATATTTCTTATTAATAATAATGACAAGCGGCAGTACAAGAAATTGTATAATATATCAAACATAAATTTAGAGTAGTGTAGTTAACTTTACTTATTAATTATACTTTTTGCACTCTTGAATGCATGAATTAATAACGATATATACAATTATTTTTAATTTATTCCACAAAACTTCTGGAATTTCTGACTTTCTGTATTCAGTAAAATAATTAAATTCATTTATATTTAACAACCAAAAAGTGTAGGTTTAAAATGTAACTTAATCAAACTTTCTACAAAATAGAGTTTTAGTATATAATTGTTCTAAATTAATTATATATTACATGCAGTTCTAATAAATCCTTTAAAATTGCAGTTCTAATAAATCCTATTGCTGAATAAAAATTAGTCCACTTTTTTAGAATTCGAAATGACAACAGAAAAGGATTTATTTTGGTTTAAATAAGTTAGATTATAATTTTTCCTTAAGTTATTTAATTGCCTATGATGAGAAAAAAAAAATGATTTCATAACCTAGCACTAACGCTTCCTTTCCTCCACACTATCGGAGTGCAATGTGTCATTGTAATAAGTCACTATTTAATTAACAATGTTCGGCAACTTCTAGAAAATAATTATGCACCCATGGAAATATTTGATATTTTAACCTCAAGTTTTGAAATCTAGAAAAACGATGCATGTTTTCTGAATTAGGTTAATTGGCTGGGTAAAAAAATTACTTTACCTATATCCATGAGATTCATAATCCGCGAGGGAATCAGCGCACCACTATAACCTAACCATATAAAATTTAAAAAGAAAAAGAAAAATAAATCTATATTTTATTTTAAGCACCTAAAGATATGCAATTTAATATTCAAATATGATTAGCAAATTATAATATATTAAATATTATAATGTAATCTATGTAAACCTCATTAACTTATTATCTATCACGGAGGAATATAATAAGGCTAAGGTGGGAGAGGTATTATTATAATATTATATAAGTTTAATAAGGCAAAAATGATGAAGATAACCTAAAAATGAAAAAAAAAATTATTAGCATTATCATAAAATGCAAGTATATTTTTATATTTATGGCAATGTGCATTCTTGTATATTTTAATAATGTTTTTAAATAATCTGTGTCACTTGCACTTCTGCTATGATTATCTATAAAAATTGTAAGTTCATTGTAAGAAGATCATATCGAAAAAAAAATATTAGAATAAACTTGTTCCAGGTTAAAGATAAAGTAGCATTCAACTCTAAAACTTTACGATAAATATTAAGTTACAAATTACTTAAATTCATTTGGAAATAATATAAGTAGGTTTTTAGTAGGGGTCAGTAGGTTTGAATTAATTCTACTTCAATGAAATTCTTGTCACAATGTTTTCGACTGTTCCGTAATTTCAAAAATTATTTGATTCTATATAGTTTATGTCTAGGGCAGGGCCACTTGACGAATGCATGTACAAGGTGATTTAAAAATAATATTCCATTACAAAATAAGAAATTCATTCATTTTGATTTTTAAGATTATTTAATTCACATTTAAGATAGAACAATTTTTTATCACTTTTCGAACGAATTTGTTCCCATAAGTTCACTGAGCCTTTAAATGATATATAAAATTGTATAGGATTGTCAAAATTTGAAATTTTCGATTAGAAAACGGATCGAAATTAACTCCCACTAATAGTTCCAGTTTAGAAAATATTAAATTGCACTTGCACTGGAAAATAAATAATATAGTAAATTTTAAATTTAATTTTAAATTTAATTTTAATTTGCGTTCTTTGAAATATACTTTCTATATAATTTCAAAATTTACTGAAATTTAAATCATTTTCAAATTTTAAAAGTCTATGGTTTTAGTGTAAAGTCAGATAATTTTTATTTTTCAAATTAATCTATAAAAGTTTACCAGAATTGTATAGAATATCTCTTATGTATTTTAGATTGTTTTAGAGACCTTTTTAATGACCTTTTAACATAACATCGCATCTCTGTAAAGTTCCTGGTAATATCCTAAGAGATTTTCGTATCAATTTTTGATATGTTGTTTAATTTTACTTACTTTTAAAAACTTTCTAACAAATAGAAACAACAATAATACTCCCATAAGTCATTATTATGGCGTGTTGTAATTCTTTCGACTTTCAGATGTCTTGTAGTATAATCCTTTTTAAAGGATCCATGTTTTATCCTAAACCTACACCATTTCGATGACATATAAAGGTTACTATTTATTACATATAAAAATCAGTTTTGATTAAATTTTATGTTATACTGGAAAAGTTTTATATAGATTTTTTAGGTTATTTTTTTGTTGTTGAGAAACAACAAATTTCATTTTAAGCTTCCGTCTGTCCTTTTAAAATTTGTTCAAATTATTATAAAATATTGTAAATATCTACACCTAAATTATTGGAAATGCTTAAAGGATTCAATTATCAAAACTTTAAACATTGACAGTTATAGCTGGCGCTATTTACTCATTTATCTGACATATAAGCATTTTTAACGTCAAAAATAGCAATTTAACATAGTAAATAATTTAACATAGTAAAAATAGCAATTTAACATAGTAGCAATGAATATAATAGAAGATAGTGTCAAAAAAGTTTCTGCTCCTGTGAGCACTATTTCGCCAAATTACATTTTATATACATATTAATTATAATTAACTTCAAAATGTAAATTTATATATGAAAATGGCCACCACGACCACGTTTAATGTTAGCATAAGAAATAGTAATTTTTTCTGGAACGTTATATTATAAAGTAAAATTTTTTGATATATTGGTTCCACAATTTTGTTCTAGATTTTGTATGCATTTCATTTACATACAGCACACAATGCATAATTTAAATTTGTAAAATAACAGTAGTTTGTTGACAGTGTTTTGACAGAAAGATATTATTTTGTGTTAATATCTCTTCGAACGAAATGTTGCCACTTCAACGGGTATATAGAGAAAAAAGTTGAAAGTTAACCAGCTTTTTCCAAGAATGCTCATAGAGTATTGACTGCGACTGGGTGCATTATAACTATAACTTCATATAACAATCCACACATTTCAAATTTATTTTGACAGCTGCTACACGTTAAGTGTGTCTTGAAAGCGTTCATTGTAATCGCGGTATTACGTGTGTTGTATGGATATCAAAAAATATGTAGAAAGAGATTAAAACTCAAATAAAAAGTTTTTAATATTAAATTCCACAACCCAAAAGCATAAAAGTTTTTCTATAACACCAAAATTGACTTTTGATTAAATCCATATGGAATTTAATCCATACAAAAACTTTTATATAAATTTTGATCTCTTCCTATATATACTTTTTAATAACAATCAAAAGTGTTGAGCGTTTATTCATAAGCCCATTAATATTAAGTTACTACACAAGTTAATTTGCTGTGCGTTATTTTATTCCATTAAAATTTTATATGATGTTTTTTCCTTTTATATTATTTTTAATAAAAATTAAATTTTCTTGTTTACTGAATACCGACAAAAAAAAAGGATAACTTAAATATTTTTTTTATATATAGTATAGGAACAGGTGTGTAACTGACTCTAAACAAAGTTTTTGTGATCATATTAAAAAGGTACAAAACAAAAATCCTTTTAATTAAAATGCTAATTTCAAATTTTGAACAAAAAATTTTTATTCTTTCTTATTAAATTGTCACTTCATAGAATGAGATTTAAACTAATTTCAAATCAAAATTTTATTTTTCTGCCGACAACAAAAAAAAAAAAAACACAAAAACCAAACCATTTCACCAAAATATAAGTGGCACAAAGATTTCCTTTGCTTTGGGTTTATAAGGAAAATTCTTTAAATTCATGTCCTTATTTTGGAAAATTGTCGTCTGATGGTTTTTTGTGTACGATGTGTTGTTTAGTTAGTACTTTATATATTTTGTACGTTTATTTTTTGGCAAGGATATGGGGGAGATAGAAAATTAAATTACTTGTGTTATTTATGTTAAAATCAAGTTAATTTTTTACTTGGAGAAAATAATTCCTTTCTTTCTTTTTTTTTTTTGGATTTTATATTTATTTATAATTACGTATAGTCGAAAATTAGGTCATGTTTAGATTACTTAAATACGTGCGATTATTTATTAAGGGATATGTTAACAACATGGTTAGCGGAAAGATTTATAGGAGAATGAGCATAAATAAATTAAAGAACGTAGAACAATTTAATATAATATTTTTGTAGGACAAATCCTGATATTTAAATTTTCTATGTTCAGTTGAACTTTGCTATTAAAAACTTATTATTAGTTGAGAAAATTTTGAAGCATATTATTTCATTGAGAGCTTCTATTGTATTATAATTACAGAAAAAAAAAAAGTTTCACGTAGTCAGAAGAATTATTTCTATTTCAGATTTTGGTCCTTTCTAGGACACTCAAATGAATATTATTTATTATTGAAAAATTAAATTAAATTTGTTGGTTTTATGGAAAGAAGGGGTAGCAACCTCCTCCGCGCACATAGACATATGCGCTCCATAGAACACAGCATTCTAATTGACCTCATCATGAACGTAGTTAGTCTATACAAATACAGGATGAATCTGCTAGCCTACTCTAAATCGATTAAAAAGTTTTTAAGTTTATATCTTACAGCAGGGCAATAACAGAGAACATGTTCTATTGTTTCCAACCTAACCGAAACCTCTACATATTGAGGTTTGGGTTAGGTTAAACTTAATCTCCTTGCATACATTGTGAGTAGAATATGAGCAAATTTATATTAATTGTATAATAAAATAGTTAGATTATTTTATAGTTATAAGTTAGAACTGCGAGGAAAAACACTACAAGTGGACCTTACAATTTCCAAATAAGCACTTGCTATAATAAATTTTTAAGTCCAGTTTACATTGCGCAGAAGCACACTTTCGACATTCAGAATAATGAAAGGATGATTACGCACGCAGTAATACGATAGCATTTTCAATTATCACTGCTTGCTTGATTGGCAAGCAATCCGGAAGAATTGGTCTGGTAATTAGTTATCTTTGCCGGAACTGAAAGAAAGCATTTTGCTCTTTCTCTGTTACTGTGCCGGCAACCGCGAGTTTATTATTCGTAACCTAGTATAAGACCTCGAGGTTGTTTATAGAAAATATTTTCAGGTCTCGAGGAAGCTTTTATACAATATTTTCAGTTGCTTTCTATTTAAATGAAATTGGCTTAGCAAAATAAATACATATATAGTTTGAACAAAAAAAAATTGAAAAAAGTGTGATTATTCTTTTGTTAAACCTATTTCACAAAGGATCTTAAGGACCCTAGGTGGTCTATGGCATATCTGTCGCCACCACTCTAACTTAACTCATACTGAAAGACAAAAATACTAAAAAATTTAATAATAGAAAAATTTATTTAGTTTAAAAAAATAATCACTTTATAAAATTTTCACCACAACCAAAATTTTTCTCTGTTGGGGATTTATGTTTTTTGATATGAAAAATTTATTTTCTAGATTTTCTTTTATCTTCAAATTTATTATTCAAATAAAATTTATGGAAATCCTGGGCCACAAATCCTTAGTACTTAAAATACAGTTAATACTGAAAATATGATTCTCTTGTTCAAAGAACTACAAATCTAAACGGATTAATAAACTTTGACCCCGTCAATCTAATTTTTCTATTTTTAATTAAACAACGTCGAAATATCTTTTATTTTGTGATTAATGAATTTACACATCGAAGAAAATGATAATTGATTGATAGATAGACGGCGAGCAATAATTTTTTACTTTTAAAAAACTTAAGACATTAAAAGGATAAATAAAACTTTTGTACGTTTATCATATATAAAATCAATTAATTTGAAATTAAATAACTTAAATAACGTTTAAATATAAAAACAGAAAAGGATTTCATATTTAAAATCATAATTTAGATATTCGAGTATGATATACGACTTTGTAATTTTCATTTTAACCCTTTTCAGTCTACTGACTTATTATGTGGTCCAGATTAAATAAGTAGGACTACTAGTTCAAATTATGGTAATTTTAAACTGACTGTGATCATATGTGGTCTCTTAAAGTTAGAAGTTTAGGTATTTAAATAAATACACGTAAATATTACGTGTTTCCAGCGCTTGTAACTTTTGTTATTACATGCATGAACTTTGCAGAGTTTTTATTTAAAAAGAAACTAAATTGATGGTTTTTACAACTTAATTAATATCAATTTTTGATTTAATTCAGCTTAGGTACTATATCATAAAACGGTTTTTCTAAATTAAATGAATTAAACAGATCCAGCGTGTCAAAGATAGGAACTCAAACAAGAATTTGTTTTACGATTCATTTACCAGAAGGTCAAGCTTAATTTAGAAATTTGATATCTGATTTTAAAATGGAAAGCGTTACCGCAATTTAGAAGGAAAGAAGAGAAGATCTAAATTTTTACTTATTTCAAAAACAAAAATTCCTAATAATCATCACCCAATACTGCAAAATTATTATACTAATATCCTTTACAAAACTATTTTTATAGTAAACGCTCATTTGCCGCTGGTGCTAATTATTTTTTCACGGTGCACTTTTAGAACTCCTAAATAAATAGATAAGAACACTTTTGGTAGTTGTTATCTAATTTGATTAAAACTTGGTTTATATGTTTTAATTTCATGATTGCAAAATGTAAAGCCAATTTTAATTCTTGCATAATTTTCATAATAAAATTACCGAATTTTATTTGAACAGAGCATTGATCGATTTATTGATTATATTTGACTAATTGTGCCTCTCATGAAACAAATGCCGCGACGCTTAACTTAGCCTAACAAGTCTTACGATCGAAATAGAGAATTAGTTCCCTAACCCAGAACTCTTGCTTCATACAGTTCGTACATGTATTAAGAACCAAACCTTCTGCATCGCAGTTGCAGAAAACAGGGACAATGACAGATGACATGACACCAAAAATATTCAATTGTCACGAGTTCTCTGCACTTTCTACACGTTTCCCTCATAACTTTAAGGCATGATGAATCCCGCGATCGCCAGATATACCGTGCTTTTACTACTTTGAAATTTATTTAATTTTTTATATTCGGAACTTGCTTTTTATTATTTTCACTTTGTTGCTAGCCATTGAGATGAACATTATCAGTCCATTTCTTAAGGTCAGTGCCTTTAGGGATTATAGTGTGACCCCAACCCTACTATTTAAATACTTAGTAATTGTTATCCGATTTCAATGAAATTTGGTATACAGAATGGTTTTCTAATGTAGTTGGTTGTACTTTGAAGTTGGTATAGTTTCAGTGAGTCCCTATAAACATTTCCAACTACTTTTCCACATTATATAGAATATATTCTTGATGTTGGTATCTTAGCGAGAACTTCATTTTTTTACTAATTGCTATTTTAACAAATTCCATGATTTGGGCTATTCTAGGTTAGCATAGCTTAAGGTTAGCATACCAAGCAAAACTCAACATTAAATTATCAAAAAAAAGAGAAAATATTATAAATATTTGTAACCTAGGTGTTTAAAGAAGTGTAAATTCGTTTATCAAAAACTGGTGAGGATAATTTTTGTTTTTTTACACATTACATTATTTTTACACAAAATCAATATTTTGTTTATTATCCATAAATTTTCATTTTTTCTGTTGTTTTTTTTTTTTTTTGTTATGTGTTTTATTATTTGTGAAACTTGATGAAGGGAAAAATACAAACCTTTTTATCAAACTTTTCCACGTCATTGAATTATCACATGTTATAAAAATGTACAATTATAGAACAACAAAAAAACAAAAAAAAAGGGAAAAAATCCAATAATTTTCCAGGATAAATTTTATGTTATATATGGATATAAGTAAAAAATATTAATTCGACCATCACTTTTCTTTGTCCATTTCTCTTATACCAAATTTCGTCCTGTCGTTTGTACTTACTTTTTTTTTTTTTTTTTAAGTTCAATGTATTTTGTCACGATATATTTTTTTTTTATTCGCTTAAATTGTTCAAAAAAATATGAAAACTAATAAAAACAGAAAGAAAAAAATGTTTGCGTGTTTAAAATACGTGTAAAAATGACCCCAGTGAAATGTTGTGTAATGTTGTTATTGTAGTGTAGAAAGTGATGATAAAAATACGGAAATCCTTAACCATTGAAAGGATATAGTTTTAAAAATAATAATATAAAAAAATATTTTTTTGAATTTTGAGTTTTTAGTATTACTATACAGGGTGCGCCATAAGTCACCATGGCGTATAAAAATTTAATATAAATTTTTCTATTATATACTTTTTTTCAACAGTTTTAACTAAAATAGAAAATAGAGTTTTTTTATGATAATGGAGTATAAATGGTCCCTTCACTCTGGACGTCACTCCTAGTAACGTAAAGATGGCAGCCACATCGTCTAGGTTCTAGGACATACCACTGCAGACTAATCATCTACATGGTGAATTACAGAAACTGAAACAATACCTAAATGATCTTTCAAGAATTGGCCCGAAAAAAAAATTGGCTTTATTAAAAATCTGATTATAAAGTATGAAGCTGTTTTTCATTTAAATTGCTGTGTTAACAGAACTAGATGTACGGTCCCTTCGTCCCTTGTATATAAGAACAACCAAACCAATCAACAACCTCAAGGCCAACATTAAAGCAGAAATGGGAGCGCTATTCAGCTAGAAACTTTGTAATAGAAAATGTTGTACAATCTGCATCATTGCAATGCCGAAAACGGACTTCATTTAGGTGACATCATTTTTCGTACTAAAAGTTTTAAAAAATCATTTTGTACAATTTATAAAACCAAAACATAAAAAATAATATTTCGTATAAAAGTATATATTTGGCAAAATGAAAAACTTATTCAGTTTTTAATCCCCATGATGAGTTATGTTGTGCCTCCCTATAAATATAGGTTATTTTAATAAAAAATTTCGTTGTTACTTGTTATTAAATTAAAAAATTAGAGATCGATGATCAAGCTAGTTAAGATTTCTGTTTATGTATTTGAAAATTAAATTTTAAATATAGTTTTGAAAAATATATATTTAATAATTAGTAATTACTGACCAAATTAGTTGACCTAGTATAATTCAATTGTCAAAAGACAAATGTATATTCTTATACTTTTGACATTACAGTCATGAGGTGAACTGAGCTGTTGCCTTCTTATATTAAATCAAATTACTAAGAATTATAAAATCAAAAAATATATTACTTGCACTAAAACTAATTATATTTTATTATGTAAAATTACGATTTAAATTACAAAGCTGCACCTAAATTATTTTAATTTGCTGATAACCATAAATCATATATTATATCAATTTTATATTTTTAATTAATTTATTTAGTTGTTAAATTTAAATTCCAGTCTCCAAAGTCTTAGAATTGGTTAATCAATTTCATTATTATTTTAAATTATCGCAAATTAAGATTATCTCTTATCTATTTTCATTTTAAATCCCTTTTACCGGAAATTGATAAAGAAATTTTAAATAAAAAAATGATATAATTAATTATCAAATTGTCTTGAATAAAATACTTTTTTTAATTGAATTGAATTGAAATGTTAATAATTATTTTACGAGTAGTTAGATGGAATAACTATGAAATGGTGCAATGGACATTTACTTATTTCATTTCAATCAATTGTATTGATTTCGTGATCTTATTTCGTATCGTAGAGTCTGTGTATGGGTAGCTTGTGTGAGTGTATATTCAAATTTCCAATTTATATTTCATCCATTCTAAATGCATATTATACTTATACCATTTTCAAGAAGATAAATACAAGATCTATCCAAAAACAAACTTATCATTAGGAAAAAATTGGATACCTAATTTAGATAAGAATGGCTAGCAAATTAGAAACAAAATTGAAATTAAAAAAAAGCAGGTACTACATTTTTCCAAAGATTATAAACGTGTCAAGTACCAGGAAGATTAGATAATAATGTAAAACACAAAATATGCTAGTTTATGAAAATGAAGTTAATTCAGTATTCTTGAGATCGGAAATATAGTGAGATCTATTGAAAATCTTAAAAATTAAAAGACTGCAGGTACTGACGGCATATGGGCTAAAATGCTAAAACTTGAAAAAGAAGAAATAATACTAATTCTCTTAAAATTATTTAATGAATTTTTACATACAGACCAAATTCCAAATCAATGGTCAAAATCAATGAATATCTTACTGCACCTGTACAACAAAGGTAATAAAAGTAATATAAATAATTACCAACCTATCAGTTCAGTTTCAACTATATATAAAAAATCATGTCAAAAAATATAGAAAGAGATTAAAAGTCATATAAAAGTATTTATTGTACAATTTAAATTCAAGATATTAAATACCAGAAACCAGAAGCATAAAGCGTGGTAGTATTCAAGATGTTCACTGAACACATAAACTCTTTCATATACCATTTCATATTAAATTAGTCATTTTTCAAAATTTTTGAATCGTTTTCCAAATAGAATTAATCGGTGTTCAAATAGAAATACTTTGAAAACTGATTAAAAAAATTTGAAAACTGTTTAATTTTATTTGAAAAATGATAAATTCTATTTGAAAAATAGAATTGAAAAATGATTAAAAAATATGAAAAATGATCATTTCAATTTATAAAATTACTACATAATTTAATCAGAAAAATATTAAACTCAATCTGAAAATGGTATAGGAACTTAAAAAAAAATATTGCAAAAAACATAATTCAAAGCCTACTTTATAGTAATTCTTTATATTATTTTAAAATTAGTTTTCGCGGTTTCACAAAAAAAAAAAAAAATTCAGTATGTATTCTATAATAACCATAATTTTTAATAAACTGAACTACTGAACACTATATAGAACTTATAATAATCTCTCAATTTTTCAAAAATATTCTGTGTAAATATGAAATTTTCTAACAAAAGCTTGGTTCATAATTATAAATTAACGTTTGAAAAGTATTTTAATAAAAATTGACAAATTTTCGTTCGGTTATTATAAAATTTCTGATTAATGTTTCATATGCTCTAGCTAGAGCATACAGTAATTAATTATAATTACTATCGTTTTTGAAATTTTTTTTATACACATTAGTTTTGTAATCTAGTTTCTGCCTATAAAATTTAGGACCAACAGTCAAGTTATTCTCTATTTAAAATTTCAAAAGTTACAAAGGTAATGGTTAAATAAAAAAACATTGTTGGACGTAAATTACTGTTGAACGCAAAAAA
The DNA here is from genome assembly GCA_963920725.1 of Rhamphomyia laevipes. Taxonomy (NCBI): domain Eukaryota; kingdom Metazoa; phylum Arthropoda; class Insecta; order Diptera; family Empididae; genus Rhamphomyia; species Rhamphomyia laevipes. The sequence goes on from OY987255.1 coordinate 132,901,970, forward strand.
GAGTTATCTACCCCTACTGTTGGCATTTTTTTTTTGTGTTTATTGACCTGAACACCCGATATAAAAACAATATCTACAAAATTTAAATACCAAGCAATAAAGAACGACAGTAATTTCGGTAACTTAAATAGAGATTCACAAAAACAACTTTTAGCTAAGAAAATTTGGGTTCAAGAAGAAACAATTACTTTAATTATATTACTAGATGAAAACTCAAATCATAATATGGCTGAAACTACTTTAGACTGGAATCCACTAATGATTTCAAATTATATTAATTCAGGAGTTTTAAGTGAACTATGAAAAGCAAAGAGTTTTAAATAGACAGAGTTGCGTAAAACCAAAAAGTGATTTTGTTAGTGATATTATATATTTTTTGGTTTTATGGAAGTATGTATGATTCTTGAGTCTTGTGGGCCAAACTTTCGTCCAAATAAAAAACTTGTCGATAATAATTATTTATTAGCGAAATAATAATCTACTTATAAATATACTGTACAAATAAATATAATAATCTTGATCTAAAAACAATCCTTAACTAATTTAATGATAATATTCTTATCAGTTTTTAAGTAAATTTACTTTAAATTTAAATTCATAGAAATTATTCATTACAATTAAAATCTTCAAAGAGTTAAGTAGCTAAAAGTAATTACAGTTTAATTTTAAATATACAAATATATAATTAATCAAAAGTGAAAGTAATGAAGCAACAAAATTCTTTTAAAACTAAGATTCGTGATGAAGAGGTAAATAGAGTCTATTTAAAATGGCATTTCTTTATTGCTAATTGTTTAAAAATATTATTATTTAGAAAATTAAACATAAAATATTTTTAAATAATATTGAAAATCAAACTGAAGGTGTGAAAAATATAATACATGGCGTTAATTACCAATTACATTTTTTAATGTTATTTGTAGGGCGGACAGAAGTTCAACAATATTTTTCATTTCGTTTAGGAGCAGAATTAAAAGATGCTGAACATTTTGAAGATGCAGTTTTTCAATATCAACGAAATGAAAATGAAATTTCTCAATTGCGTCTTTTCCAAGTTAAACACTTGAAATGCAATAAAACTATTCTGGAATCAGATTTGTTATCAAATTCAGTTAAAAATAATTTTAGTTTACAAAAATATTTTCATTCTTATTTTAAAATAAAAAATCTATGTTTAGAAATGTCAAAGTATTCAATATTTTCTGGCAGTGAAATAGAAGACTTAATTATTATTACAAATATTGATTTTGATAAAAACATTCAATTAAATTTATATTTCGAAAAACTGGAACTTGATAAAGATGATCTCTTAAACATTAGTGATGATTTAAAACAAAAATATCAGAAAGCTTCCATTTATAAGTTTAAAGATATAGATAGCAATTGCATCGTCAGCAAACTTAAGCCAATATTAAGAGAAACTACCGAATTTAGAAAATTAATAAATGAACTATCCGAATGCATATCACAACAAACAACATTAAAATACAACGATTTTTGTTTGCTTACTTTTACTATGCTTTAACCAAAAACGTTTTTTCAATAGAACCAGATAATTCTGAAATTCCGAATGAGGAAATCGAAAAACCAAGGTTCATTGCAAAATTTTTAAGTAAATTTTTAGACGGAAATCATGATTCAAATGATAAAGAAACACAACATTTTAGGGATGAATTAATTAAACAAATAATACTAAAACAAAAAAATATTGATATTGTGATAACAAAATTGCCAGCTGATAAAATTAAAAAATTTTTACAAAATATTAAATTTAATGTTTCTGATAAATTTGCAAATGCATTTCAACCACTATCGGTTCCTCAAATCAATAATGTACATAAATTTGCTAATGAAATAAAAGACATTCTTAATAAATGTGAAGGAAATGCAGTTCAAATTTCTGAAACTGATAATGAAACTGAGTTTCTGGATAATTTTTCTAAACTTGCTGGACATGTATTAATTACAAAATTTGATAAAATACGATTTAGTACTGGTTTTCTTATTGGCAACGAATTACAAGGTAATTTGGAAGATTTTAGAATTAGTTTAAAAAGTATATTGGGTGATGTACAATTTAATTCACTTTATGAATATGAATTCAAAATTAATACGGAAAATATATTTAAAACTTGTGACGAAGGTGCTCTACATAGGAAATTGCCAATTTTATATAGTGATACTGACGTGCTGGATTTTTTCAATAAATTTAAATTTGTTGTTAAATATCCACGTGCCAGTGATATTCAAAAGATGATAGGTCAAGAGATAAGAGATAGAAATAAAACTATTAATGTTGATGTTATTATATCTATTTATAGTGAAAAATTGTATAAATGGTTGAAAGATAAGAAATCAAATTTTTTAACAGTTGATAATACCAGAAAAATATTTTATAATATCAACAAGGAAACGATAATTTCACATATAGATGGCGTAAGCAAGTTCTACTTTGATAATGCTTCAAAGGAATTTAAATTTAATAAATATAAATGTATTTTAGATTTTTTATACAACAAACAAAAACAAATATTACATTTAATTTTTAAAGATTTTCATCTTGCTCGTGCTAGAATAGTTCAAACTATAGAATCTATGAAGTCAACCGACGTCAGAACACAGAAATATATTTTATCATCAGGGCGAATTTACACAAATTTATCACATCTAGATAAAGATTTAGTAAGTTATTTTAACGATATCGAAAGAGGAAATCTATTGGTTTTAGAATGTGATAATAAAAATAATATAAATATAGTTGAACAATTAATTATTGTCCTAAATCAATATTCTCACAAAAAAATTATATTCGTTTCACAAGAAGATTTTTCATTGCCAAAAGCGTTTACAAAATATAAATACAAGGCAATAAAGGACGACAGTAATTTTGGTAACTTAAATAGAGATTCGCAAAAACAACTTTTAGCTAAGAAAATTTGTTTTCAAGAAGAAACAATTACTTTAATTAAATTGCTAGCTGAAAACTCAAATCATAATATGGATGAAACTAATTTACACTGGAATCCACAAATAATTTCAAAATATATTAATTCGGGAGTTTTAAGTGAACTTATGAAAAGCAAAGAAATTAAAATTGATCAAAATAAATCAGCTAGCTTAGATGAAATTAGAAACTACTTTATTGAAAGGGAATATGATCTTGATTTACAAATAGAATTAAATAAAAAAAGAATTGAAAATAATAGAACTGATATGGTTGTTATTAAGAATATGAATGAGAATGAAGTCCATTATTTATTTGGTCAAAAAAAATCGTTAGATGAAGATAACAAACAATCAGATTTTTTTTTAACTTTATTAATAGCTTGTGAAATTCATAGAATAAAACTAAGTCGTCTTAGTTTATCATTTAGTACTACTAATGAACACTTCAACTCCAATGGAACAATTTATTATAAATATAAATACTGTAAGCCAAACGAAGAACAGTTATATGTTTTTAGACCTTTGCCTTTGTATTTCCATGTGTCTGATATACCAGGATCACAATTGTACGTTGATGTTAAATATATAATTTTAAATTATTTCCAATATTACAATGAGTTAAAGAAAACCCGCGAAGATGGAACAGTAAATGTTCATTTTGTTATCATAAACTCAGCCATAAACTGTTTTAGCAGGCAGAAAGAACTAGACAATATATTTATACAAACAGAAGAAGAACATCTTGATGATATTTTATACTCCATTGGCAACAATAATGAGAAAAACTATAGATTACATGTAAAAGAACAACATATATTATTAAAATTTTTACGTGAATATTCTGAACCATATAAATTAGCAAAAGCATTACTCAAGTGCATATTTCAGAAGCCTGATTATGAAGACAGTAAAATGCTTACTTTATATGCCTTACAACTTAATAAAGATATTATCGATATTCCAAATAAAAAATTTAATTACAATTTTATTTATAATGTGTCACTATCTGATGCAGCGAAAAATATTAGAGAAGAATTTTTATGTGCCTTTCGAGAGTTAGTTATAGCTAAATCATTGCATATTGGACATGAAGCTGCTAAAATACGACAAACTTTTCCAGATGATTTTTTAAAGCAAATTAGAAATACTAAAGATTTTCATAATTTAGAAAGAGATATATGTACTGAACCTGAAAAAATTCATCTTAATAATTTGCCAGATATCTTCAATCAGTTAAATACTAATCCAATTTTTATCAATTTACATGCATTTACTACGGAATTTATAAGGATAGTTATGGAAAATGATGCTAGATCTATAAATCCAGAATATATAGATTTCTTAACTGATTTACGCAATTTATCTGGTCACGCATTAGTAGTATGTAATTTTAATGATAAAAGAGTAAAATTTGATTCACATTTTTTCAATAATAATGAATTGCCAGAAAATCTAACGATTTTCAGATATTTATTAAAAGAAGGACTTGAAAGTAAAGGTATAAATTTGAATGAACTGAAGAACTATATATTTGAATTCCAAAATTTTGAAACCTGTTTGGACAATGATCACAGCTTACCAAATGATCTGAGGCAACATTTTTTAAAGAAAATAATTTTTAGATTGTTGGCGCTTCCTGTGGAGAAACCTAAAATATTGCATAATTATAAGTTAGGTGATTTTGAAAAACGTATACACTATGAAATTCAGAAACGCGGGGATGCTCAAATTTATTTATTCTCGTTTTTTTTAAGCAAAATTAAAGAAATGAACATCAACAAATTTTGTTTAGCCAGAAATATGTTGTATTCTAATATTACAGCGTTCAACGATATAGTTTTCAAATACATCGATAATGACGCAAAGATAAACTATATATTTATCAAAATTAAATTGCTTGATGATGATGACTGTATGAAATTGGATTTTGATTACTTATTTAGATCACAATGGTTCGATTTAAAAACTTTATTTTATTCTTATCTTCAGATAAAACATCATGATGAACTTAATGATATTGGGAAAAAACTTTTCTTCATTTATACTAATTTAAAGTTTGATAAAGAAGACTTAAAACTGCATAATATTTACTTTGAAGAAGCAAATATAGTTTATATAGAGTTTGATAATGAAGCAACAAAATTATATAGATTAGTCGTAGATCAGCTACACAAAATATTTGAAGACATAATGAAAGAATCTATCGTATATATAAAAGCCAAAAGTTTTCTTATTAGTATACGTTCAGAAAGAGGTATTTCTAAAAGGTTATTAAAGGAATTACTAAGCATGAAGGTTATAGATTTAAAAAATCGAAGCTTACATGATGATTTTGTTAATAACAAATTAGTGACAGAAAAAGGGAAACAATTTCGAGAATGCTTTATATATGCTTATCGAATTATATATAGAGATGAAAATACATCTGATAATAAATTATTGAAAAAATTACAACAAATACCAATAGAACTAAATTTTGATGATTTAGATTTCGCCTATGATGAATTATTAATTGCTAATCGCTATAGATATTCATTTTCTGTCACAGATGTACTGAACTTTTTTAAAGATTTAATATTTTTTCAACATCGTCCAACATTTAAAGTAAATAAATTTGTGGATATCGGTGAAGATTATCCTATGAAAAAATTTCCAATGATACCTTATTTAGATAGTAAACCTATTTATAAATGGAATAGGTATTTCAACATAAAATTATATCCAGGAATATACTGGTTAAATCAAGACGATCTTAATTCAACTAAACCTATTCAAAAGATATTGGAAATTAATGCACAACAAGAAAACTTAACACAGTTAATTGAGAGTTATCCAAATCACAATATACATTGTTTGAAAAGTGAAAACAATAAAATTATCTGGAAATTTTCTAAAGGACCTTTAACTAACTTACGAGATTTTATTGAAAAAAGTACAAAAGCATTTAAGTCAAATGAAATCTCGGACAGGATAGTAATTATTGCTGCGGAACCCGGAATGGGTAAGTCTACGATACTAAATCATTTATCAGAAAAAAAAAAGAAATTATATCCCTATAAATGGGTCATTAAAATAGATTTAATCAATTGTCAAAAAGAGCTAGAAATGCAGGATGGAAAATTTGATAACATTGACAAAATTAGTAATTTCTTATATTCAGTTGCAAAGTTACAAACTCTATTAGAAAAAAATATTTTACGTTTTCAACTTGAACATCATGGACAAATAGTTTTATTACTTGACGGTTTTGATGAGATTGTAGATATAAATAGAGAAAAAATTATAACATTATTAAAAGCCTTGAAACAATACAAAGTTGATAAGTTATGGATTACCACTCGTCTTCATTTAAGATCCAAGATTGAAGATGAATTAAATATATTCTCATATACACTTAAGTCGTTTGTAGAGAAAGATCAAATTAATTTTCTTAGAAATTTCTGGCTCACAAACAATACAAATTATAATTACAAAGTAATTAATAAATATATACAACATTTACTTGATTCTTTTAAAAATGCTACAAGTATATCTGAAAGAGATATTTTAGGTATACCATTACAAAGTAAAATGCTAGCTGAAGCTTTCAAAGACAACTTTTGGGAATTTTACAATGGAACTTTACAAAATCAAAAAATTGAATTTAATTTTCCTAAAAATATTAATTTGCTTTTTATCTATAGAAAATTTATTGATAGCAAGTATGAAATTTATTTCAAATATAAGACTAAATTAGAACCTAATGCAGCACATGAACATATGCTAAAAGCAACTTTTACAAAACTGCATCGATATTTAGCATTTAATCAATTAATTCCGAAAAAAAAAAAATTCTTAAAAGAAATCGAAATAAGGCCAGATTATCAAGCTATTTTAAGACAAATAGGAATTGTACAGTCACAAAATATAGAGCTTAATTTTATACATCGCACTTTTGCTGAATATTTTCTTGCCGATCAATTTGCTAATTTTGTGAAAAAAGATAAAAATAATTCCAAGTATAAAAACACAATTGAATTTCTGAAAGATGAATTCTTTAATGATGAATGGAATTTGGTTATTAAATTTTTTGATCGTATATTGGCTGAATCTGATTCAACTCTAAATGCTATTTTAAATAATGATGAAAAGTTCATTGAAAGCGATAAATTCGATGTAAACACACTAGATATTCTAGGAAGAAATGTAGTCGATTTAGCTGCTACATACAACAACGTTACTGTAATTAAATATATGGTGCAGAAACGCATAGACTTTAATATTAGTAACAATATCTTTAATTGGACTCCTATAGTATTTGCTGCACGATATAATAATTGGAATATTGGAGAATTACTATTAAAAGCTGGAGCAAATCCTTTGAATATAAAAAATGTGAAGGATGTGAAATCCATTAATGAGAATGGAATGACTATATTACATTTTTCTGTACTGTATAATAAAATTAACATTGTTAAGAACTTATTATACCGAGGTGTTGATGCTAACGCCCCTGATAAAAATGGTTTAACTCCTCTATTTTATGCTATTAAAGATGATAATTTATCAATGATAAAGTGTTTGGTCAATTCAAAAGCTGATATTTATTTTATTCATAAAAATGGTTTAAATGCAATTTCATATGCCAGAAAACACAGGAAGGATCATATTGTAAAATACTTAGAAAATTTTAAAATACTTGCTCCATATCGTAGATAGTACTCTATAATATCTCAACTTCATAGTTTTGTTATAACACAGAAATTTAAGCGCAAATATTTAAATAAATCTGAAATTACGCTCAATATTACAATGTGATAAAAGATGTAATATTTCACTCATTTTAAAAACTTTTTTTATAATTTGTATTGGTTTAATTTAGAAAATGGAACGTGGAGTTCAAAAGAATTGCAATAGATTAATGGAGTTTAATAATTTAAACCCAGTTTTAAGGTAACTTTTAATAATTTATATAATATAGTTGAAAAATAAGAAAGCAAATTTTTTTTTACATTTGATAATGCCAGAAAATTATTTTATAATATCAACAAGGAAACGATAATTTTACATATAGATGGCGTAAGCAAGTTCTACTTTGATAATGCTTCAAATGAATTTAAATTTAATAAATATAAATGTATTTTAGATTTTTTATACAACAAACAAAAACAAATATTACATTTAATTTTTAAAGATTTTCATCTTGCTCGTGCTAGAATAGTTCAAACTATAGAATCTATGAAATCAACCGACGTCAGAACACAGAAATATATTTTATCATCAGGGCGAATTTACACAAATTTATCACTTCTAGATAAAGATTTAATAAGTTATTTTAACGACATCGAAAGAGGAAATCTATTGGTTTTAGAATGTGATAATAAAAATAATATAAATATGGTTGAACAATTAATTATTGTCCTAAATCAATATTCTCACAAAAAAAATTATATTCGTTTCACAAGAAGATTTTTCATTACCAAAAACGTTTACAAAATATAAATACAATGAAATAAAGGACGACAGTAATTTTGGTAACTTAAATAGAGATTCGCAAAAACAACTTTTAGCTAAGAAAATTTGTTTTCAAGAAGAAACAATTACTTTAATCAAATTGCTAGCTGAAAACTCAAATCATAATATGGATGAAACTAATTTACACTGGAATCCACAAATAATTTCAAAATATATTAATTCGGGAGTTTTAAATGAACTTATTAAAAGCAGTGATTTAATGATTGATCCAATTAAATCAGCTAGCTTAGATGAAATTAGAAACTACTTTATTGAAAGGGATTATGATCTTGATTTACAAATATAATTAAATAAAAATAGTATTGAAAGTAATAGAACTGATGTGCTTGTTATTAACAATATGAATGAGAATGAAGTCCATTATTTATTTGGCCAAAAAAATTCGTTAGATGAAGACAACAAACAATCAGATTTTTTTTAACTTTATTAAAGCTTGTAAAATTCATAGAATAAAACTAAGTATTTTTTATAACTATTTTTAAGAAATTTATAATATATTATAATAAGCATTTCAAATACAAAACTTTAAAATTACCAAATATTTATTTGTTTTTCCAAAACTAGTCACAAATATATTTAATATAGGAAAACTCATTAACATCTTTGAAAACATGTCATTTCTATCTAAATGTTATGATGAAATAGATAGTGATAAAAATGTCAAATTGATCTGAAATAAAAATACTGAAGGCTATTAATCTCAACAGGGAATATGTTATATTCGTATATGGAGTGATTTTGTTTCATACAATCACAAAATGGATTTAATAGTCCTCGTTTTCTAAGCATGAAATTAAACATTTTTTTAAACATTTTGCATAAAAATAATAAAAAAAATTGGACATTGGACTTCTTGTAAATGTTATAAAAACCACTTTTAATCTCATTCAAGACTGACTTTTTTTCGAAAAAAAATTTTCGAAGTCAAACAAAAATATTAAAAATGACAGAGTCTCGGAAAAAACAACTAAAACAAGTTTTTCTACTGGTATTGATGCAAACCTTATAAATCAGTTTATGAAAAAAAATCCGTAGACATAAAATAGTGTATTAATTTTGTGCTAGCAGAAATTGTCTAAATACTATCATCTTTACTTTGATAGCACACTTTTTCGAGATATACGGACCTGAAATACTTTTTCTGGCCTGAAATACTTACGATGTTTACAGAGAGCACAGAAAATAACAAAATTAATTTCTTTAATATAAAGTTACAGATATTTACCAAACAAATTGCAGAAATATTAATTAAGAAAAATCGGACCTTCGAAGTGAGCGTCGCCCGTTGAAGTTATATTTTATTAAAATAATATTTAAACCAGAAACGTTTCCCAATTGATTTTTGAGTTATTAAATTAATAAATTATTTTAAAATTTCATAAAATAAAACAAATAAACTTTTTACAATCTCAACGTCCACAGTAATATAAACCGAAATAAAAAGTTTCCCTGTTTAAAAGTTCGTATAAAATGACCCCGCAGTGAAAATGTTGTGTAATGTATAAAAACAGACGATAAAAATTCGGAAATCCTTAACCATAGAAAGGATATAATTTTTAAAATAATATTAATAATTATTTCTATAATTCTGCAGTTTACTTTCAACAATATTCACTATTCTAAAACTGCACCAAAAATTTTATGAAGTATATTTTTATTTCAAAAAATTCTTAACATAATTTTCTTCTGCAGTCGTGAACATTCATACTTCACATCTAAATCTATTCCGTATTTGGAAATTATTTCTATATTTTGAGGAAATTGTAACTGAAGCTTTACAAGAAAACTGTTTTAAAAATAGTCCTTTACAAAATCAACAAAATGAATTTAATTTTCCTAAAATTAATAATTAGGCTTTTTTTTAAATGTAGCAAATGTATTGATACCAAGCATAAAATGTATTAAAAATGTAAGACTAAATTTGAACTTGACAAAGTAATTTAACATAAGGTAAAACGATAAGTGAGAAATTATTTTTTTGTTTGAGCTATGGCAATTCCACTATGGCATGGACGAGCAAGTTCTAGAGTCCTGGCGATATTTATGATGGAATATAATAATGTGCTTTGAAAATAGTTTACTTTAAAAATGGTATAACTTCATATTTTAATTATTCATTTCAGAAATAGCAAATTGGTCCACATTTTTTGTCATATACATTTTTAATTTCAATAAAATTATGTGGCAGGCCTAAAATATTTTAAATTTGTTTAAATTTTAAATGAATAATGTTATCCATTTTTGTATTTTAGGGTTGACAAAGTTCATTTAATTTAATAAATGTGTGTTATTAATTTGTCCTAAATCCAACAAAATAAAAATATTAAATAAAAGTTAAAAGTATTAAAGCACCAAATCTCAAATTATTATATACAAAATATTTATTTGGTTTCCCAAAATCAGTTAATTACTTAACATTTAAGTACATATAAATTACTTTTTGGAAAGAATTACTGTATTACTTTTTTAATGCACTATTTAACAACTCTGCAATTTATATAAATCTATTTAAAAGGCTAAGAAATTAAGATTTAAGGCTGGGCTACATAGTTTCTATCAGTTCAGTTCAATTTCGATTCCATTCGATTCGACTGGTTAAGTAGACTGGACACATATAGCTATCGATTGCAATCAATTAAATCAGATATTATTTTTTATTTTTTTTAAACTGTCAATAAATTGCATTATTCTTGAGATTTCCTTCAGTTTGGTTTCGCAAAATTCCAATCGTTCCAAATTCTTTCAATTCGATTCGTTTTGATTCGACCTGTGTGACCAGTGATCACTCAATCGATTTCCCATACAAAATATATGAAGACGTCAAATTTGAACTTTACTGAACGAATAGAAACTGAACCGATCGATATATGTAGCCACAACACTTTATATACCAAAAGTATTATTTTGTTAATTTTAGCAGGCTGCGAAAAAACGAATAACTCTTTATATACCATAATTTAGAAATAATATTACGAAAAACTAAAATTGCGTGGCTTGTTAATCCAAAGTTTATCTACGAATTTATCGAGAAATTTCTAAGATTATAGAATTACTAGAACTGAGAATATAAATATAAAAGTAATCAAAATAAATTTAGGATTAATATAGGATTACAAATATTTCGTTAATTTCTTTAATCATAATTTAGAAATTAAATTCCAAATAACTACAATTACCAAGTCAAAAAATATATTATAATTAAACCAAAATTAATAATTGTTGCAATTCCAAAATTGAATTACGTGGCTACCAATCATAATTTTAATTTAAGAATTGAGAATAATTTACTGATTACAAATCATTGAATATATATGTCAATTTAATATATAAAATTCATTTATTTCTTGATAAATTTGAAATTTCCGGTGAAAAAGATTAAGAAATGAACGTAGATAAAAGCAGTAATCTTAAATTTGATTTAAAATAATAATGATTAACAAATTTTAAGCGTTTGGATATCAGTTAAAAAACATGAAATAACTATAAAATTTTGCAATGGACATTAGTCTTTTGATTTCGTTCAAATGTAGTTCTCTTCACTTTTCCAAGGTATTAATTCCAGGTAAGCTTGCGCTTCACGTTTCATTTCTTGATCCTACTTGTGGGATCTGTATCTTCAGTGGGTCCATGCTAAAATGTCCGATTCATACTTCATATTCTATATAGCATACAACAAATTAGTATACGATTTGTATGCAATTTGGTACACAGGTTGGTTAAAATTTGAACTCCGTGGCTTCTTATTGAAATTATGAATGAAATAAAATATATTCTTCAGGTTTTACAAGATCTGAAATTTTTACCAAAATGGGATTTTTTACATTTGTTGGTTGTTACAATACTGTTCCTTACAAATCACTGTTAAACATAACTACGAGTTATCTGTTTCCCTGTTTATCTGTTAGCATGTTTTTTATTTAATATTTCAACCAATAAACAATAATAATTTCATAAGTAATCACAAACGACAATTATTATCAATTAAAATGCTTATCAATAATCACATCATAAGTATTCAAACAACAATCATTATCAAATAAAATACTTATCAATAAGTGATGATTTACGGGTACCTCAAATTTATATTTAAATAAAGAAGATATTCGATAATAATTTAGTACGAATTACATATTTATAGAGTTAACTATAGCTAAAATTCTTCTAGTTCAGTGATTGCAATCGATCCATGACTGTAACAACAGTTGCAGTCATGGATCAATAAAATAATCGTGTATAGAGTAACCTGAAGAGTCGACATGAACCGGTAATATATTCAAAATTACATTTCTTCAACTCATTTAAAAATATTTTGATTTAGGAAGAAAATTAATTATTATATACTTAAGTAATATCAAACTACAAACTGAAGATGTAAAAAGTATAAAAAGTTAGAGTCAATCTATTATCAATTACATTTAATAATGAGGTTTTTATGGTGAGCTAACAGATACATTAAAATTTTATTGGTGTTATATAGCAGCTTTAACATCTTTTAGTGCAACATCGCTGCGAAACAACATAGTACATATATACATTTACAATGATGTGGGTAACATTTTACCATATGGTAATCTGAATGTTCCAAAGTAGTGGTCATAATTAAAGATGAATTGTAACCTGTAACGTTCTACAACATATATCAATTTTGATTTTTTTACCATTATCTACTAACAAACGTTCCATTTAACAGTGAAACCAGATTATATGCCAACACCAAAGGAATGAAAAATTAAGAATTATATTGATCAACAAATTTGTAGCCTCTACCATGTACAAAATCTACTATTTCTTTACCAATTGTATAATGACCACGTACATAATTATTAATATTATTAATTGTTCCGGATGGAATAACTGACGTACTTCATCAATTTGTATATTAACAAATAAACTTTTTGATACATATGTTTACCAGCACCAGATTTACTAAAAAAATATATTTAATGAATCACCACCACCTAATGGCTTTCTCAGTTAAGCTGGTAATGTTGTAGGTGGTGGTGATTCATTAAAATTATATTTTTTAATTAATTTGGTGATAGTAAACAAGTAGCCAAAAGCAAGAACTATAAAACATGTACCAATAATCTATGTTATGTATTTCGTTTAGTGAATCAGTGTACGTACAAGTTTCTACTATTACTAAATAAATGTTACATTAAGAATAAATATTGAATTAAAAAAATTAAAATTAGTATAAAATCTTCTTTTTTTTTTTGTATTTATGTGCCTTTTTCTAATACAAAAGTTCTTATCTCAAACCAAGATTACAAATATTTATTTTCATTAAATTTAGTATAATAATATCTTCAGTTACTACTTTATGTACAAACGAATTATCTACGCAAATACCAAGAAAGTGCAGCGTCTTGATTATCTAAACGTAGCGATTCGTATCAGTTCTTTAAACAAGATTATAATTCTTTAAATTAAATTTTATATTCTATATCAAATTATCAATGGCTTCTATACTTCATGTTCTTTTTAATAAATACTAAACAACGCCAACATGAGCCAAGAATATTCTTGGCTGGACAATGTCAATCCTAAATTGATGTATTATTATTTATAAATTTATTTAACAAATGCGTGGTAAAAATAATTAATTATGTTCTTCAATATTACATTTATTTTTACAATAAGGTAAATATTTATCATTTTCTTGACTGGAAACACTTCAAAATTTCTTCTTCAAGATTATTGGTATTTGATAAAGACAAATTCTTATTATGGTCATCAAAATATTTTTTTTATTTTTTTTAAGAATGAGTTTTCGTTCCATCTTAATTGAAAATTTTATTAAATACTGGAATTAGAATCATTTGTGATTTTTATCATTATTTTAAAATTTAATAATAAATTCACTGCGAAACTTTCATTTTTCTTATAATATATAATTAATATACGGAATTGAATTAAAAAATTCAACTAAATGAGAACCACTACAGCCATTGGCGGACTGGGGCGGCGGTACAACTGGCAATTTCCCGGTGGACCGGTCTAAAAGGTCCGATGAAAGGTCGGATATATATGTATATAAAAACTATAAAAAAAATTGAAATAATCTAAAACCGATTAAGAAGGTCATTGAGTCAGGAAAATTATTTACATATTTCATTTAACAAAATTATTTTATGTACTATTATATGAGACTACAGCCTATTTGCTAATGGCCGGATTCACAGTGCAAGCATAAGCTCAAGCTAAACCCTGCCACTTAAATTCATTTGTATCAATTAAAATTTGTGCTAAGCTTAGCTAAACTTTTAATTATTGAAAATGATGATAAATGGAAAATAAATTTATTGTGAATAAAAATGAATTAGCTGATAAATAAAAATTAATTTGACATTGCCAGAAAAAAAGAAGAAAACTAATTTATTAACAAATCAATTTAAAAAAAAATCTGTTTACTCATACAAAAAAATATTGTAAATTAAAAAAAAAAATTAAATTTCAAAATAAATTAATTATTTATTTACAAAAACAAAACATAATTATAATTTGTTGAAATTTAATTATTTTTCCATTTATTTCTTTGGAAAGTTTTTTAAATTAGTTTTTTTTTTGTTTTGCTAAGTTTTATCCAAAGCTACAAAAATTATAAAATAAATTTAATTTAAATATTTATTTCCTTTGTAATAATAAATTATATTTGAAAATTTTGTCACCTTTTTTGTAGTAATTTTATAAATTTAAAATTTCCATTTCAATTTAAAACTGAAAATATTACAAACCTTTTATTTTAAATTAACAAATTTTTTTTGTTTTTTATTTTGTTTTAAATCGACAATCCCAAAAGTTTTTTTTTATATTTAAAACTTTTTCAATGTCACAGCACAGCCCACAATTATTACATTATATATAAAATAAAATTCCTCTTTTTTCCGCTCGCTATCACAAAATAAATTGATACATACTTACATATTTCCAAAAGGATATAGGCAAAAAAAAGGTAGATATAAAACGGAAACGGAAATTTCTCAAATCTACAATTCCAATAATTTCCTTTATTGAAGAAGAGTATCAATTAAATTTTTGAATAATCAATGTTATTATAGAAATCTTTCATTTTTTCCATTTCTATTTTAATATTTTCTTTTTTGTTTCCTGAATTTTCAAATTTTGATACTTTAAAAATAGGGTCGTGCAGCAGAATTACTATGCAATAGTTTCTTAGCATAGACAATTTAAAATATGTATAACAAATTATGTTATGAAATTAAAATATATATATTTTTAAATAAATATTCTTGATAAAGCATTTTAAACATTTTTTATTAACAACACCATCTAGCGAACAAAATAATATGATTTTTTATAAGGTAGGTGGCGTGAAAAAATAATTTTATTAGGTAGAGGTGGCACTATAGATTAAATATTAACTATGTAAATAAATACATACATATTCTAAAACCAATTCTCTGCAAATATGTAATAAAAAGGAAGATTTTTTAATTCCAAAACTACGACACCTGGTGGTAAACCACTAAACTGTATATGTTTAAATTGAAATTTACAATTTCAGTGAAATTGAAATTTACTCTTACAACAAAAAAAAAATATTTACGTTAAAAACAATTTCAGTCAAAAATCAAATGACGCCACCTAGCGAGTTATTTTTAAATATACACTGATGCTGTGTGATTTTAAATACTTTAAATGGACATTTAGTATGTGAAATAAAACACTTTAAATGGTGAAAAGGTTAATAACAAATAGTCGAACTGATGGACAGACTGAGATATAAACGCTAACCCAATAAGCCCTAAAATTCACTGGAATTGTCTTACAATAAATTTTCATTCTTTGGTTTCTGAAGTTTTTTTTAAATAGCTTTTATTTTTTTGATTAATGATGCCTTGATTTTGTTAGTATAAAAAAAAAATTGATTGATTGAAAAATATATTTTTATTACTGTACATATATTTCGAAGATATATTGAAAAATTAAAATTTTGATAGAATTCATTTTTTCTATTTTTGTTTATTGTAAATTTCGGAATTTGTGTTTTTAAGATTTTGTCGTGGAACTTTGTAATATATAAAAGCAAACTTAAATTCCATGTATCATTGTATCAATAATTTATTATACTTTTACTTCAAATATTCTTTAAACATTTTTTTTTATAAATTCAAAAATTTCTCCTTTACTCCCTGTTATTAAAAAACTTTTATTATTTTTCATAATTCATACTTAAAGTTTTTGTTTGTTTAGCTTGACAATTTTTAATGTTGCTGTATAATATTTTAATGGTTAAAGTTACCATCAAGTTTATTGAAATAGACTTAAAGTAAATTACTTAAGTTTATTTACGTAATTTTTTTTGTGAAATTTTTATTTTAATTATTGAATAAATTTTATATAAAAATTTTCATTCAAATAATGAGTATTCGTATATAGACTAAGAGCTAACAACGAATTTACTTTGGTTATTTTCGTAGTCATGAAAATAAGTAGACAGGCTCACGCCTTATCCAACGAAAACAAGTGGATTGAGATGGAAGATGAAATATTTTTACAAACACATTATGCTAATGATGTTTGCCTCCTAGCTGAAAAGTGTGTTGACCTCGTTAAATCGGTCTATGGGCTAGAGCAGACCGGGTCGGCGTCTAGCTAGAAAATAAATGTTGCAAAACAAAGATTCTGAGCTTGGAAGAGACATGATTCCCAGAAATAAATATCGCTAGACAGTCAGCTGAGAAATTTGAAGAATTCTCTTATTTAGAAAGAATCGTTTCGGCTGTTGAACGCTGAACGCACTGCATTGGATATTGAGAACAGAATAAACAAAACCCAAGGAAATATGTATCCAATATGACTTGTTGAAATATACACGCTTAGTTCATTTTAAAATTTAATTAGGTAGAGGTCTTTTTTAATAAAATTTCTATTACTAATAGTAAAATGTTTAGTGTTAATTTTACATATTACATACTTCATTTAATTTCTTAAATTTATATTAAACTGTATACAAAAACTTATTTTAAATCATATTACAATATTTTCGTATTTTAGTCATGAACTAGCGGGTAATTTTAGTAATCAAAAATTACCAATCATTAATTATTTATTAATAATTATTTTGGCATATGGCCAAACAAATAATCTATATACAAATTTCATGTACAAGCTTTCTCAATGCAAATTAACCTCAATAAAAAAAACTCTTTAAAGAAATAAAGATGGGAAAAGATTTAAAATATATTTTTTCATGTTACTAGTAGTAATCCAGGGATAGGAATAATCAATGTTGTGATGTCATTAACTCAAATTTGTCTAGTTTTTTTTAAAACGGATATAAATTAATTTATTTTTGTAATTTAAAATACTTTCGTAAAAATATAGTACAGTTCATAAAAGCAACTGGCACAAATACCAGAAAATAAGCTACCAAAACTCTGCATTTTCTACATTATGATAGGAATAATAAATGCGGTATAACCGAGGGAATGCTGGCTAAAAGAAGTAGAAGAAGTTTGTAGACCTATCAGTTCATCAGTTCATCTCTGTATAAAAAATGCTGGCGTCTAAGTAAAATAAGATATTGACAATTTACATCGTTATTGGTAACAAGTACAGATTTTCCAACCTTCACTTTTATTATAATTTCTATAAAGCTGATACAAAATCATGTGATTACAATTTAATAAGTAATACTCTCGTAGATAATCATTTTTACCAACCCTACAAATAAAATTTTAAATTAAAATATTTATTAAATATTTTCATATTAACAGGTAATCGAAAGTAATCAAAAACTATTTTAATATTTCTCTGAAATTTACACAGTGTCAGACTTGTTTATATAATATGCCTCGGGGGAACTTGGGAATTAAATGATTATAGAACTTATGCTAGAAGATGACGCAACTGTGATTCTAAATAATCGGTTAGATGCAGATAGAATAAGGCCGGCCAATATAATTACGTTCAGGAAGTGCGATTGCGATAGATAGGTTTAGGGACAAAAAAATGATCCATTGACATTCTCTCGTCAATTAGCCTATGAAAGGCTTTAGTGGGTACTGTTTTTGGATATTTTGGTTTTTTGATATATAGAGAGGGCTATCGAAAAGTTTTAGTTAAGTTACTAGCCAACTAAACCGGAGAAACCTTTAGAAAATTAAAAAATGTTCTGAGTAATAAAAACTACTTGCTTATTTTAGGATTTTCCGGTTGGGAAGAAATTAGATTAAGAGGTCGAGGTTAACAGGGAACGGTTCACATTTCTCTTAAACTTATTCAAATTATAATTCAAAGGAAACACATATGAGGTGGTCACTGGTTCCATATTTTTGTTGTTCGACCAATAAAAGAGTTTATAAATTTCAGTATGTGATTAAAGTTACGCTCAAGTTAATATTTCTGAGCCTGGGCTGCTCTTCGATTATTGTGTACAAAGGTTTTGAACTTTAGCAAAATACTCCTAATCTTACTGCTTTCAATTAAAAGTAATTCAACATAAATTTGATCTTCCAAATTCTTGCTAAACTTCCGGGTATTACTCATTCGAATATTTCACCTCATTTGCCAATCTAATTTTTCACCATTTTACCTAGTGTTCCACCGACACGATAAATCCGCTACTGCCACGACACACAAATTTTTAAATAGAATTAAAAATAAACATTTCCTCTATTATTAATAAATTTTCTGAAAATATATTTTTATAAATTTTGTGTGCCGGAAAATTTCATTAAATATTAAGTTGTATAATAATTTTCATAATTTCCTTTCCACTTTCAGTTTTCGAAACAATGTCAGTTTTGTAATATGAATTGACAAAATGTTGTATAAAATCTTATGAAAATGAATATTAATTTAATGAATAAATATTTGTTCGATTCTGAATTTTCTTTCTTGTATATAAAAAAAAATCTTTAAAATTACTTAAGTGTTTGCTAATAAATTAAATATTAATTTATTTAAGAAATAGAATTTCTCGTTATTATAAATAAAATTGCATCATAAAAAAAGAAATTTATTTATAAAATTTTAAGTTATTTTAAACAAATTTATTATATATAGGAATTAAAATAACAACGAAAAATTAAATTTAACAGAAAAATATAGTGTTCAGGAATGTTAGTTTAATGGTATAAACGTAATTTATTGGGAACATTTTATATATATAATTATTTTTCATTATAGATATTATAAATGGAACTGAAAATAAAGAATAATTCACATTTTTTTCACCATAATTGGTAAATGAATAATAAAGTTGTAATAAAATCAATTTCCAGAAATTTTTATTGTTACCAAAAATAACAAGAACATTCATAGACAATGAGCTCATTCATAGTGAATGTTAATTTTAATGGTAGACATAACCTCACTAAGACATAACACCACTAGTTCTTTATATTACAGGGACATAATTCCATAGATAAAAAATTCACAATTCCCATGTTTTAGAATTTGGATTTTGGACGGGTTTAAATTTATGTCAATTATGGACCAAGTTTCATAATAATGATCACATTAAAGTAAATAACTAGAGGTTATCTCAACTACACAGTATAGGTTGCAGTACAATTCGCAAAAGCTAATTTGAAACAATGGATCGATAGTTCTCATATCGAAAGCTTGGCTAGCTTTAGAATATAAGAAAAGCAAAACAACAAAGTATCTATGAAAATGTTCTGAACCAAGTAGTTACTAAAACATATCGTGCGGCTTAATAAAAGGTTTGTTAACTTGGACAAAGCATTCACGTTGAAAAACTCAATGCTATATTAACTTGAGCCAATCTAAGGTACATATAAAGAATAAAGTAAAGGTTGTGGAGATGATTCTGAGACGTTCGAACACTTTCAGTATCATTGCCGCACTATCTGTGGCATTTGCTTTATATTTGTTTTGCCTCAATTACAGAAATTAAGAGTTCGGCAACCTTATAAAGATTTTTAAGATAGCCGCGATAAAATGTCAAAAGTTCAACAGCCTTTGCTTTTAATGGATCCTAAATTCCATAATTCAAAATTATGCAGTTGTGCAATTTAGTCCAGCTTTCGTTCGTGAATTATGCAGTTATGCAATTTGGTCCAGCTTTCGTTCGTGGATTACGTCAATAACACCCCAAAATTGAGTCATATTTCCACGCTTTAGTGAATTATGAATTAATTATCGAGTATCTAATCCTCATCAACCTCATAAGTATGAGACGGTCTACATAAGGAAGTAAGTTGAAAGTGTAGACCCAAGAAAGCCCATGCAGACTAAACCTTACGAATCTACGTTGAACCGACTAACTCGTAGAGTGACCACCTGTTGAAATTATGCCAAGACTTGACTAGCATATTCCAGTAGCTGTAGCGTCCTAACATATAACGTTGGTCTAAGGTCTAAGCTCTAAGGAGTAAGAAAACTCCTTAGACCAACGTTTAACAAAGCCAAGCAAAGAGTTAGGTAACAAATTGGAAGTTAGTTCTACTAACTATATTATCGAAATGGGAGTGAAAGTTGCAGTCACACTGTTGCAGAGTATTCCTAAGTCACGAATAACCGTTGAACTGTGGAATTGTGTATTAATTGTAAGTAAAACATATCTAAAAAATAAATTATGATTTAATTTTTTTATAAATTACTCATAATTTAAAGATGAAATAAAGATACGATGAATCATTACTTGGTCTTTTTTCATATTAAATAATTAAATTACTTTAAAAGTTTTGTCAGGTTTTTATTAACTCAACAATCTACTAGACGTTCTACTATGTTCCTACTATGTAATTAAGTAATATAGAATGAAAATAAAAACTTTTCGATAAAAAGTTTTATTAAAAAAAAAAATATTTTCAATATTATGTTACATTAACGATAAACTTTGCAATTTAATGTCACCGACAGGAACATAAATTATGTAATATCAAAAATATATTTAAAAAAAAACGCTGATAATCAGGTGAAGCACATAACTCGTAGTTATATATATAAAAGTGCGATATAAAAAATCGGGAACTTGAAAATTCAGATCTCTTAAGTCATTATTTCAAATGTATTTTACATAATTCAAAAACTTTGAATTAAACTACCAACCCCAAATTTTAGGGACACTAACGATATCACATAAATCCATCCAAATTTCATTCAAAACTGATAACAATAAGTATAATGCTATAGACTAGACTCATCAAATATAATTGGGAAATAATAGTAAGTTACCAGTCTAACTTAATAGACCTAACTTACTTGATCCACAAAAATAGACTGTTTGCTATTCTATTCTCGAAAATTTGAATAAAAATTGATTTTAGTATAATCTTTGTTTTTTATTTTTCTTTCTCTCCGTCACAACACTTCATAGTTAAACTATTATGAAGTTAAACTATAACCACTCGTAAAATTATTGTGTCAATATAAAGTAAGTTTTTTCAATGACTTTGTAATAAATTTTTTATTATATTATTTTTCAACATTTAAGATCGTAAAAGTCAATATGTACCTTCAAAATTTCGTTAGATTGCACATTTCATGTCAACTGCAAAATTCAATTTCATATAATGTCAACGAAAACTCTTTTTTATTAAAAAAAATATATGATTTTAATAATTTAATTGTGTTTAATAAAAATAATGTAATATATTTTTACAATGTAACATTTTTTATAAGTTTTTTAAAATGACATTTTCTAAAGTTTTGTATAATTACACGAAGCTTCAAAAATTTTCCACGTTGACATAATAGCGTACGTGTTTAAATATCAGTAACTCACGAAACTTAAAATTTTGAAACAATTTTTCGAAAATTTACTTCGAAAAATTGGTAATAATCTCAATTTTTAAAAAACTGGATCAACTTATTACATTAGAATACAGAAAAAAAAGGAAAAAGGAAGCAGACGATGAACCGCAATTAAAGTTTGGGATAGTATTTACGGCAGCATCATTGAAACATTAAATACATTTTTCGTTGATTGTTAGATAACAAATTAAATGCTACAAAGTTGAACGTCGCGAAACGTTAATTTTCCATTGAATTTCCAAAGCCGCTAGTTAAAGAAAAATAATCTCAAATAGTTTACCAAATACGCTAGCAGGCTTTGTTTGCTAACATAGTGACATTCTGAAACCGTACTATATCTGTAGGTCGTTTAACAACTAGACCGCACAGGTTGTTCAATTCGTACCTAGACAGAGCTTGGCACTTAAAGGTGAAGTATATGCTGTAGTTTCTTTCTCAATCTGTTGGTTGAATGGAATATCTAGTCAGTCGCATGTTCAGTAATTGGTCACTGTCTGATGTCCACAGCTATATGTGGTTATGTAAAAATCTAAAGATAGAATATTCTTCTCACACTGTTTATTGGTGGATCTACCAGCTCTGGAATTTACTGAAATATTCACAAAATTATATATAAAAACAATTATTATGGTCGCAAAATAATTCCAGTTAATAAATCAATCGCAAACCTAAGACCAGCAGCATAAAATGTTAAAATGTCAAACTTTTTAAAGTTCTATTAAAATATCAGTAATAATACACCAGTCACCAGCAGGCATGACTAAATAGTAGATCCCTCAATAATCACCTGCTAATTGGGGTAACCGTATGGCGAACCAAATTCATCACCACAAAAATGTTAACCAAAAATTGTCAAATATTTTCATCATGAATATTGTTAAATCATATAATAAATATAACTTTAAAATTTTATGTTTTCATGTAACTGCTATTAACGATGAACAATATCCTTTATTATATGGGTACAGGATGATTCACATATTTATACATTTTAGAGATTTTCTTTTATATTTTCATAATGGAAATAAACTATGTCCATAAAGGATCGAGTACTTTTATAATTGAAAAATAAATTTTAACGACCTCCTCGTTTGGAAAAACTCTGAATAACGTATCGACTTATAAATATTGAAATTTATCGTATTTATATAGAATTATTTCACTTTATAGCTATTTGGTGTATAAATAAAAACCATTAAAAATATGCCAAACTTTGTCATTAAATATTATGTTAACAAAATATATTTTGGTTATGTTTTTTGTAATTATTTTATTGTTATATTCTTGTATCTTGTGGGCTATTTATTTAGTATCAATAATAATTCAGGATAAACTAAAAATATGTATAATTTATGGGGTTTGACAATATAAAACTTTATTATTGTGTTACCAGGTAAATTTAAATTTCTTTATAATATTTAATTCTATTTTATATACAATTTTGTACACAATTTTAGACCATTTTTTTATGTTTGAAATATTCGTTACTGGAAAAGGTTTACTTAGGATCTGAATCCCTGAATCAGATATGCGAATTCCAGTTCCTTTTTCCGCCTGGAAATGTAAACGAATAGATGACAATACACTGCGTAGACGTACATGAAACGTTACAAAATGATATCTCTAATGCTTGAGATACTATCGCCGGTGCCGGTGTATCGTTACCGTTTTAAAATGTCGCTTTGAAATTTCAAATAATATTCTAAACAATTTTTCTTTTAAATGTTTCAAATTTTTTGCTTGATATTTCAAAACGACAGCGGTACTGTGCCAACAGCAAGAGTATCTCCAGCATAGTGCCACAAACAGAACTTAAATTTACCAACTTTTAAATAAAAAATAATGAGATTGACAACTGATTTTTTAAAAATTATTGTTTTGATTAAAATTGAAATAATGGAAGAATATTTATTACAAAATCATAATTTTTAAATACTTTTATTTTAAACTCAATGTGATCAATTTGACATAAATGTCATAAAACCCCGGCACCATCAGATCAACCGGAATACACATCTAATTGACGCATGCGGTGCACTAATGACTTTGTAATTCTGGCAATTAGTATTGTTAAATATTTAAAATATTGCTGATTAAACAATCATAATACTAATTGAAAATTAGTAATTCAAAAATGTGAGATTTCAATCTGCGGGAATCGAAATCAAAATCAACTAGACACTTTTAACTTTTGAATGGCGTTGGTCGACTTTTGCATCCTACAGTCGGTACGCAATTAACTAATTATGAGCTCTTGTTTTCAACATTCCCGCTATCAGATCATCGTAGCCCTTAACTTATTAAATTATAATTTGTATAAAAGGAAATTCAGAAATTGAATACCTAGTATTTTCTAAATATAATATAAGGTTAGGTTTACTCTTACTGAAACTCTTTCTACAGAAATTGGGAGATAGAGAATTGATCTTTATCACACGTTCCCTTATCAGTATCACTGGCAAATACTAATTGATAATCTTTGCAAATACTAAATGATAAAATCAGGTCCACCAAAGTATATCTGTCATAATAAAGACAGAAATCATTTATATATTCTTTAAACAAATGTAAGCCATCGCTATGTAACGATTCAACTGACCTTCGTGCCAAGTTGGTGGCGATCTATTCAACTTCTTGCAAACCAATCAATCAAATATTTATATAATTTAAATTAATCAAAATAAATAATTTTTAAAATTAAATCAATAATGATTTTGCTTTGCTATCATCATCCATCAATAAAAAAAACACCTGATTTTGGTATAGCTCAATAAATTCAAATAAAATTATTTTTATAGCATGAGTTGAATAAAAATTGATTTGTTTTCTATATACTTTGTATAGTAAATGAAATTAACCTACCCCATAGCACGAATTTAACCTTAACTCATTATATATAGTAAATTATGCATAATAGTAATTAGATAATGGTGTCAGCCAGGTCCATCGTTTATTTTATATATATTTCTTTTTGCATAAGTTTGAACTTAATATTGTATTTGATTTATCGTCTATATTTGAAGAGCATGAAATGAATATAAATTTTTATATTTATATAATAAACATTAAACTTCTAAAACTCATCCCCCCCCCCATTCCTATACAAGTAAATAACAAATATCCAATACGCTTTTAAAACATTAAATATCTAATATACAAATGATTAGTCACATAAAGGACAACATTATTTTGAATGATATTTGCAAATTGGGGTTGTACAGTTTCCTATAAACATAATATGGAAGAATACATTGTTAGGATTTACTGAATTATTAGGGTTGACTTATAGTTTCTGTCAGAGAAAACGTCACCCAACAACATGTATCGCATGTCCAGTCCATAACCCTATTTTGATCTGTTAATAGTTGTATTATATTTAATATGCTGATAAAGATGAATTTAAGGCCACAGTCATAAGGCCTACTGTTTACAAGTAGACAACACATTCTAATTTATATAACAGAAGTTCATTAAGTTTTCTAAAGTGGTATGTCAAAATAGGTTCAGTTCTAATACTCGTATCACGGCAACTGTATTGCCTATACCGAGTAAATATAGTGAAGATTATGAAATGACTGCGACAACTTACTTTTGAAAATTCAATAAATCTAATTATTAATAATTATTATTTTAAACAATTAAGTAAAATGTCTTAGAAGCTAAATTCTATGTACAGTACACTGATTTTGACTAAGTATTTATGACGCATTTTTAAAATTGCTGAATAAATTCTATGTCTACTAAAAATAAAGTTTCTATAGTTAGACGAAAAAATGAATGCACAGGAAAATAAGAATACTCATAAGAGTCATTTACTTAAGGAATTCCATTCCGCCGCAATGACAACTCTATATGGATGAATTTATGAAAACAGAAGATAATCCGCGAAGGTCTAAATACACTCCATGGCACATTAGACCCATTAGAACTCTACTTAGTTATAATACCATATTTCGTTAAAATATGTCAATTTATTTAATTTTGAATCCTTAAAACATATAACCTTTTCGAAAACATCATTTTCCAAAACAAATACGTCTCTGTAAAAAAAAAAATCCCAACACAAACAACAAAATTTGCATTCCAATTTGAAATGTTATAATCAGAAAATCTCAAAGCGAAACTTTTATTTATCTTTCTGTATATAATATGATGTTATATTTAAACTAAACAAATGCAAATAATAACAATTAAAAAATCACATAAAATCTGAAATGAAATTTTGATATAGCCGCCACCCACCACACCACCAAATCGTCGGCTCAGTGTTTGTTTGTCGTATATGGCAAATTGAACATTTTGAAACTAATATTTCATCTATAAGCTTTCAGACATCCTCTTTGTATTTCTTGAATCGGGTTTTTAATATTTGCAACGAAATTTATTATCTATAATATCAATAAGTATATTCATATTCATATTGGATTGTCGTATGTGCAAGTACCTGTATGAACAAAATAAAAATGTTTTAGAATTGGCGTTTACGACCATCTTTTTCTCTTGTAAATAAGCAATAATTAATCAATTAAATGAGTCACGAACCTAAAGTAGACAGTTTAAGACAAAACGATAAACCAACTTACTTCTAACGTAAAAATTAGAATATTCTATCGCACATTTCTTTTCTGAACATTAAAATGCATTTTTGGATTTGACTACGGATTGCTACTAGTCAAATTCTTTCTGCGCTAATTCATTTTTTGAAAGTGCCACTCATATTGACTATCAGTTTTAATTTAAATATATACATATATAAAAATGACAGATCGTTAGCTGTCCTTATATACAGTCACAGATTTTCCCATTGTTCTTACAAATGATTCGTTCAAAAAACTAATACTGAGCCGACGAAATGCTGTACAAAAAAACCGTTCAAAAAAAAAATCATATCATGGCACAATTAATACGAAATAATTTCTAGTATTTAAAAACTGAGTACAAATACAATACAAATTTTCAAAATAACAATATACTGATTTGCGGATGGATTTCCATAAGCACGAGCGCACATTTTAAAATAATTTTCATTCAATCAAATAAACAAAAACGGATATTTAGCATGTTAAAAAATTAAAAAAAAAAATTATATTTTTATCCATTTTTTAGGGTTGTTTTTGAATCTGGGGTAAAAAAAAAGCTTTGCGTGATGAACATTATTAGGATTTTGTGTATGGTTTGGACATTTTTTTTAAAAAAAGTGTTTATATTTTGGGGGCGGTTTATAGGATTATTAAACATGAACGATTTTAATATTTGAGTAGGTTAAGTCGGCAAATTAAAAAATCTTTTTATTAATCGATTTTAAAACATTACTTTTGTTAATTAACAAAAATATTTTATGTTTTATATTTTGAAATTTATCTTTAGTTTTATTCTTCAAATTAACTTGGGACATGATTACTTCAACAACAAAAAAAAAATGGTACTTTGATTACAGTTTATAAATATATAAAAATACCTTTTGAGATATGGGTAAAAAGTAAATGTTGTCAAGGTTAAATTTAAAAAAAAAAACATATTTGTTATCCTTGTTAAAAGGTTCCATGTCATAGGAAAATTCCATGTAATGGACACAATGATGAACTAGCGTGGAAGTGAAACGGCTCGGGCATGAATGTATCTATGACATAAATGGTGGACTTTAAATAAGATTTAGCGATATATTTCTACTACAAGAAAAACGTGACCGCTGCACGAGTAAAACAGTAAACCTTGATTACAATTAGGTAGAACTACATCTGTCTATATAGGGAATTAGTCGGTCGTCGAAAACTCCAAGGCTAAAAATTACACTCTTCATAACTACCATCATAACAATAAGTTAAACGATCTAGTTAGTCAGTATATTGGCTACGGAAACTGTACAGTTAATAAACCCCCATGAGAATGTGTGTAGAAAAACAATGCTAAATCGCTACATGGAATCCTGGACAGTCTGCCTGGGGCTCGCCACTTGAACTAACCAGCTATGTGTTTGTGTAATAGATGTATATAGTAGAGATATACAAAGTAACCTAAAAAATATCTTCATGAGATATTAACAGAATTGTCTGGTTCAAAAAGTGAAAAAATTTCAAGCTGTTCTAGTCTAGCTTCTTTATCTAACTAAACAGGTATTGTAGTTAGCGGTACGGTAAGCTCTTCAGAGCTTCAGACAGGAAATTCGTTACCAAACTGCACTATAAACACTTTTTATGGAATATTTACTGAACATATGGCCAATTTATGTTATTTGCTTTATCTAATGAGCTGCGGTGGCTTAGTAGTTCGTATGCTGTAATGCATTATATCTTTGGTGAAATATATCGATACCGTTCTAAATTGATTTTAGTACTAAAAACTTACAATATAATATAATTGTGATTTTAAAACTAAAAATTTGAAGGCTAACGATTGCTCTATATTTAATGTACGCCATTTGTTGACAATAAAAAATCTCACTATTTAAAGCCACTAGCTTATTTTGCAATTTAAAGTTTCTTCACTATAAAGTAACTTTATGGTTTGAAATTCATATACAATTATTAAAATCAAATTCCAATACTATGTCATAAAACTTCTACACGTGAGGTCCTATTATCTCAAGTTGACAATACAAGCCTCAATTTATAGAGAAAATCCAAAGTCAAAGAAGGCAAAATATTTTTTCCCTTTCATTACTTATTAATTAGCCTACTATTTGTATTTCAAAATTTGAACCTTATTTTATTATTTTGTTTTTATTATGCCCTGAAATCAATAACTTTAACTATGGCTCAAGCAACAGGTCAACCAACTTTCACGTCCGACTTACTCTTTTTAATTGGCTTCACATGTTGTGTTTGGAGGCACATTTTCGGCACCCCAAGGTCAATCCGATCTTCTATCTAACAGTGGTCTATCTATATCAAACTCGGGTTCATAAAAAACATTATTATTTATTTATTTTCGAAAGTTTATTTATTTTCAAAATGGATAACAAAAGTCTAGAAATCCAGAATATTCGTTAAAATATTGATAATATTTTGATGTAAAAACTTTTATTTAATCGATTAATCATTTAACAATAATCAATTTCTATAAACAAAAAATTTACAATTTTTTTATAAAAAGAATTTTTCCAGTCAATTAAATCGAAATTACTATAATATGTAAAAAAAAATTACAATATTTGTTTTACATAATCATCAGCAGAAAATGACCGTACAAATAAAAACATTTCCTGAAAAAAGAAAAATTCAATATTTTTTATACCATGTCATAATAGTCGGAAGGAAATGTCTATCTCCTATCATTTAAATTGGGATAAATTGATTTATTAATGATTTATATACAAAAGTGTCCGATAGGGATCTATACTATACTGCCAGTAAATATGATTTTATTGAATAAAAAAAATAATCTTTTTATTTTACTGGCTTTATATATATTTCCAACAAAAATTATTCTTTTATAATATTTTACGTTAATACTGACTGGTTCAAATGAAAATAGGATATAAAAAACAAAATGTTAATACAGGATGAGCCAGAAGTCATTTTCCTATTTGTTTTTGTTCTTAACTTTTGAACCTTTTTAATGAAATGCAAAGCTGTGTTCGGTAAAATAAGTTTTTTATGGTAGATTATGAAAAGAAAGCCATCTTCATAACGCCTTGTTAATTATGATGTTGTTTAGCATAACATACATCTCGAGACCAAAGATTTTAATTTTCGCAATTTTATTGATTAAGTTTCCGTAATAATAACGCAAATGCGGTTAAACGTACAATCAATATAAAATGAAGGTGAGCTGTTAAACTCAACGCGAACGTTGGCAGCTTAATTTGATTATACTATATTTGACAGACAAATTTATAAATTTTTATCAATGTAATTAATTATGTTTTCGTTTAAAGAAAAATGAATTGAAATGGTTAAAGATAACAAAATATTAAGGATAAATCTAGTCGGAGCTATAAATTAATATTCACATATGTCAAACGCTCTATCAAAACTTTGAGACTGCCTACTACAGAGTCGCAGCATGTTCTAATTGTTGCATCTGCGTAACTTGTGTTGAAATTAACTCGGGTAAAGTTTTTAAATATTTCAGGTTTGCTACCATTCAATTTATCCTTAATATATTCCAATGAAAAGCCTGTTGTGGATGAACCAGATAATCGTGATGGCCAATTTTAAATCGCTACATTTGGAAATTATATACGGTTATCAAAAGCTTAATTTTAAAACTGCATTGTTATAGTCAGGCAGTATAAGATGTGAACTTTCTCCACTTAGAGTCTTCTAGGTCTAGAGGAGACTTAAGATTGTATGATGGTCAGGGAATTTAATAGTCGAGTGTATCATCATATGTGAGCTGTTGATGAGCTATGTTAACGAATCTACAGACGAAAGAAATTGTAATGGATCAGACCGGCACATCAGTTCCAATGAATTCGGATAATTATGATAAGTCATGATAATCAAGTATTCATTTACCAAATAAAAATCGATATTATCTCTCGTTGTTCTGTTGGTGTAAATTTCCCAAGTTTACTTTAAAGTTCAAAATTAAAAAGTTTTTTTTTAGTAGGACCCTGTAAAATGTTCATATGCAGAAGAAAATAATGTTTTTGTTTTATGTTGTGATGGAAAATATGATTGAGAAATATCTTTATTATAGAAAATCATATAACAACAATAAAATTATATATAAATTGATTTAGTTCTGGCCCATTTATTTGTTTAAATATTTTATGATGGTGTAAAAATTTATATATTTTTTTTTATTTTACATTTTAGTCCTTTAAGATGCTTATATAGATTATTATATATAAATGTCATATTAGTTATTTTTGTAGAGAATATAAATAGTCTACTTCTATTATTAAATTTTCTTCATATTATAATAGCAAAACAATTTATAAATATATAAGAGAAATAAATACATTCAATAATTTTTGTATTACAGAATGTGAAGAATTATTATGGAATTATGAAGAATTATAAAATTCAGTTATGGAAAATATTTAATAAGTACAAATATTTATTATACGTTAATTTCGAAATTGCATTCTAATATTAAGAAATTTATATGTAAAAAATTAATGGCCTTAGTTAGTATAATGTTAAATTCGCTCGCAAGCCTTAGAGGCAAACCTAAGTAATTTCAAGTGATGTAGTCTATAAGAAATATCTGAAAGGTATAGAAAAAATTCGGTATTATGTGACAACCGTGCTCTTTACAATATACTAAATCTTTAAGATACGGCGTCCTTGGGTAAATATATGTAAAAGATGAGAAGACGAACTTGAAACGATTGAACAATTTTTATGTCACTGTGTTTTCACTTCCGGGCAAATGTTTTCAATCTTACTACATGAACGAACTGTATGAAGCAGAAGTTCTGGGTTGGAAACCAATTCTCTGTTTAACCTCATCCACAAAATCGCAATCATTTAATCCAGCAATTCTGATAATATTTCTAAAGTGGAAGTATGCTTTCTTATAATTTGCTTAATATAAGAAATGTGAATGAAATGAATGAACTGAGGGTGATGGTTAGCAAATTAACCATCAAGTCGTAATAATTTTGTGGTAACAATTTTACAAGTTTTGGCAATAGAAAACATATACCACTTAATCTTACCAGACAAATTGATTTATAGAGTTCAGAAACAGTATGTATAAAAGTTTGAAAATATATGTTTTTTTTTAAAAAATCCAACTAGTATTAATAAAATAGTGTTAATAAATAGTTCTCATTATATGAAAATTGTATTTATTATAACCACAAAATAAAAAAGGTTTTATTCGACAGAAATCAAATATTGAATTTTAATATTAATTAAAATAATATTAATTATAATAAAAGTTGTACTACAGCGGTTACAAATATGATTTTTGGGAAATATTTATAATAATTAACTTCGATGATTATTAAATTTTTGAAAATGAAATCATCATAACAAATTGTAATTGAAATTTGAAGCTGTATAAAAAATCTTTAGATTTATTTTAAAATTACATTTTTTTTATTAAATTTGGGTTTGTAAATTAAATTTAAATTAAATTTGTACTGAGCAATCATTTAGCTTCAAATTAATTTTGTACCTGTTTTATAACACACACAAGCAATCAAGACACGTGGATGTTAAAGAAAGTTATATAGGATTTTATAACAAACGTAACAATCGTAACAAAGTGATCCTCCAAATACTGAAACTTCTTTATATCGTTATAGGAATTAATATTCAATGCTTCACCGATGTTAACAAACAAACTATTTTAAACTTTGCAAAATATTAGAACTTGTTCAAAATTTACTCTTATTAAATCTTATTTATCCTGTTGGGACTGTAATAGCAATTTAATTCCTTTTTCAACAATTTGTTGATTGAATTCTTGCCAGATCTTATCGCAATTGAAAATATCCTTAAAATTATCATACATGAAAATAAGAAAATTATAATTATTATCTTAAAAAAATTAAAGTATATTCCCTTTTTTGGAAGTATAGTCCTTTAATGTGAGACAAATGCAATTATTTTAAGTATAATTGCGACAAGTTCTTATAAAAAATATTTATTTTATTTTACATCATTGTTGAAACATATAATGTCAAAAATAACCAACCAATAAATACAAAATTTAAGATTTAGATTAAATAAATTGAAAAATATTTAATTATAATCACATAATATTTTATAGGATTTGGACTGGACAACCTAATAAAAATGACCAAAAAAGTGATAACCAAAAATAACTTTCAATTCCGGTTATAATAAGTTTTTCGTACCACCGTACCAGTCATTACATTAAACGACGTATCCACGGCAATTCGTCAATCAACATCAACAACATCTTGACTATATCAATCGGAAAATTTTCAAGTGTCCCCATGGGAAATTTTATTTTAAATAATACTGCATTTTCTAGCCCAGATGATTCAAATGAACTTATGACCTTAAACTTTTCTAATTTCTGGTAATAATAATTTTCAATGAAAATTTCCTTTATCACGTTCAAATACATTTAAATTAAGATCATTAAAATTTAATTATTTATATTCCCATTAATAATTCAAATATTAATTATAATACTAACTAAAAAATATTTATATGTTATGGCATGAATTGCCAAAAACATAATTTTCTATTTGATATGAATATAATTTCCACCAATTGAAAATTATGTTTCAGTAAAATGTGAGTACCTAAATAAATTATGATAATTTTAAATAATAAAAATATTAATTTGGCATATATAATTATAATTAAAAAGTTTTCAATTTAAATGGTAAATATTTATACTTACATTTTAATTATTTATTGATGTTTTCGAATAATATTTAAATATATTTTTTTATTAATTTAATCACTTTTTTATTTTAATATATTCAAAATTAGCCACAAATTCCGCGATAAAACAAATCCACAAATCCTTTAAACAAACACAAATCAATTTTTAATCTAAAAAAAAATTTAAATGAAAATAATTATATTAAATTTAAATATATTTATAGAAAATGAATATTTAACAAAAATTTTAATTTAAATAAAAATATTTTCATTTTAAACATTATTTATTCCATGCAGTTTTGTAAAACCATCAAAAATTTTCTCCAAAATAATTTTAGACTTTGTGTAAAAACACTTCAGAAAATAAAACCAAAAATTTTCACAAATTTCCATTAAAAATGTAATTCAATAAGTTCAAAATTAAACTTTTTTTAGGTTAACCGAAATGTGAATTTTTATTTTATACTTTTAAATTTAAATTTTTCGTGACAAATTAAATAAATTTAAAAAAAAAAATTTGAATCCTTGTTACCGCTCAAACAAGCTTGACACGACGGACGCAACGGAAACGAATACAAATGTCAAACAAAAGTTGAAATTATATAGGCAAATAATATGAAAGTGAGGAAATTCATTAATTAAAAAAAGTTAACTGAAATTGAAATTAGTTTGATTTGAAAAACAAAAATGGTGTTTAAGTCGTTTGAACTGTTGTCATTGTATATGCCGACTTTATCCGATCGATATTTCTAATGCGATTACTGTCCGTCCGTCCAGTTCCAGTACATCACATCCGTTGTCAATCGAACTTGTTTGAACCATTTCATTTTAAAGTTTAACATTTTGACAGATCGAAGATCGTACAAAGATCAAAATGATTTTGATAGATCGTAAATCAGATTAAAGGATATTTTTGATATATTTAACAGTTATTTATTACGATATATGTCAAAAAAAAATAGTAATCAAATTATTTAAATAATTTTTTTAACAATTTTCATTATTAAATTCGATAAATCCTTAAAAATTATGATAAGTTAATTCATGTATCAC
Source organism: Rhamphomyia laevipes (assembly GCA_963920725.1). NCBI lineage: Eukaryota > Metazoa > Arthropoda > Insecta > Diptera > Empididae > Rhamphomyia > Rhamphomyia laevipes. Next base: position 132,936,496 of record OY987255.1, read on the forward strand.
TCAAAATCGGTCTCATGTGTCACTAAAATTCGGTATCATGTATCACGAGATTATTAAATACATGATAAATTATTATTAATTATTAATCAATTATTCAGTTTTAAAATAATCATTCACACCCTCAATAAAAATATTAATTAACATTTTTTTTTTTTTTGAAATTCAAAAATGACTCAATTTTTTTATTATATATTTATTTAATAAATTTTCTAATTTTTATTTACAATTTAAATCAAAGATAAATTTCTAAAATATCACGCAAAATTTAAATAAATAAAAACACAATTTTCTTTTTTTATATATACGTAACATTGACCGCTTTTTATACAAAATGATTTAATTAAATACAACACGTAACAAAAAATTTTTTTTATAAATTAATATTATTTCGGAAAATTCGGAAAATTCCGAAACTTCAAAAAAAAAATTAAACGAAAATTTATATACAAAGAATTTTCCAAAAATATTTTTTTTTAATAATTTTCATTGTTTATAAAAATTTTATGAAAATGTCGAAGCGCCAAACATGTTTAAACACTTTGAATGTTGGATGAAAACTAAAATTGAAAATTTGTATATTTTTGTTATTTAGTATATTATAATATCAAGAAAATATAGAATTTTCTAATTTTCCTTTCTTTTCAATTTTTTTTCTTATTTTCTACGTGGAAAAATAAAATTTTATTTAAAAGTGAAAAGTTGTACACAAAAAGCTATACAGTGTGGAAAAACCATTGTACAATTATTATTTATTTATATTTTTATATGTAGTTGTGTGGAAAATTCAAACAGCCGGTATACAAATACAATTACACAATTATACAAGAAAATCCAAACAAACAAAACTAAAAGAGATTTTACAAATAATGTGCTCATAAAAAAGCTTTCTTTTTCATGAGTCAGATTTGAGTGAAATAGATTTGAGTTTGAGTGAAAATGATTTTCTTTAAAATTTTAGAGTGTTTTCTCATAAAAGAGATTCAAAATTTATATTTGCGAGATTTTGCATATAAGAGAGTGAAATTTATGATTTTGTTGAATTAAATGTTTTATGTTAGTAGTAGTGGAGAAAGTCAACAATGATTTTATATATGTTAAGTGATTAATTCTTAATTGATACTTATAATTTAAAATTATTTTAAATTTAAATGATAGCGACGGTTTCATGATTATTGCGTAAATCCAAAAATTGCTTTGAAATTACCGATTAAGATTAAATCAGCCATATTACATTTAAAATAGTTTTACGGAGGTAATTATTAATTAGAAAACAAAATGCTGTAATTGGTTAGTTTGTTGGATTGAGAAGGGGGAATGGTAGAGGCTAAACCACGTACCTAGGCCGTACTGTCCTTTTTACCTCCTTACGAAACGTTACCCATTTTGACCACGATTCGTGCCATTCCACTTCCTTAATAAAGTTTTTCAGATTAGTAGATTAAATCTCCTGCAAAATAAAAACCGAAAATTTTAAATCTTTGCTTTCACAGAGAAGGACAGTAACATAAAAGATGTTCAATTTTCTCGTCACCTTCAGCGCAGCCTCTACAAGTAGTTTCCGTTGTCAGACCTAGTCACACGACATGTTTACGTAATAGTAAATGCCCCGTCACTATTTTAAGCATGGGTTTGGTAATATTCAGAATACTCCTCGAAAGTTTTGCGTTGGGGTTACTCCAGAACAGTTTTGCGCAACCCATTGTAACCTTTTTTGTTCTGCTAGCCAGAGTTTAAACAATCTTTTAATCAACTGCTCTAATTAACTAAAGAGGTCAAAATCATACAATTTGTTAATTTTCCCTATGTTAAAATGATCTAAGTGGTTTAACTATATTAACAATTCGTTAATAATTAACTAAGTGTTTAACTATTTTAATGATATAATCCCAATTACTGGTCAGTAAGAGTTAATAAAACGAAATTTTAGCGAAAAATACGTAATAAGAAATTAACTCTTTCTTGAAACAAGTCTAGGTAAAAATGTACAGAATAAATGTACGGGCAGATATTACTTTGCAAGTTGCTTTCTATGTTACACTAAAAACATTATTTTCTAAAAAAATTTAGATTAATCAATATTGCTACATGGTCTTTCAAAAAACGAATCTCTGTAATACCAGATAATATTGCAATTAAGACTTAATAACTAATTTCTATAGTTCCTAATTATATTAACTGAAGAAGACTTTAATTCCAACCCTCACTAAGTTTTATTAGTTCACGAATAATTATAACCATGTATGATCTAGTCAATCAATCATACATGGAAAATAATTTGTATTCACTCGGTATCTATCTATCTCTATTCAGCATAAACAAGCATCAAAGCATGAAGTAATTTTACTTACTTGTACTGTACTTTGAATGCAAAAATATCTGCAATTTTAATCTCATAATTGAAGTACAAAACAAATTATTTTTTTAATTATTACGTTGCATAAAAAAAAAGTTTTATTATAATTTGTAATTGACATAATTATGTATAATTGCATTACACAAAATTATTGAGTTATTGTCGTAGAGCCAAGTTCAATGCATAAATTAATCATGAAAACAATCAAATTAACAAAAAATATATATAAAAAAAATGTATAAAATTAGATTGAAGTATTTTATACCTAAATTAAAATAAATATGAATACTGAACCTTTTCTGATTGTTCAAATGGATAAGCATCTTCGTTAATGTCAACCGGATCTAGAAAACTTAAAAATTTTAAAGTCACACAATTACTTAAAGTAAAGTAATTTTAAAGCTAAAATTTACCACTTAATTCTGTACGATGCTTAACCCCAGGCTAACCAGGCACATCCCAAGCACATATATATATATTTCACCATAATTTGTTGTAAAACGGTTCAAATATTAATAAATTATCATATTTGTAAGGTTATAAAGTACAAAGGTTTCGGGAGAAATTATGATTTGGACGTAATCCATATAAAATTGTGTAGCTCAACAAAACCTATATCATTGATATGAATATGATTCTAAGGCTCCAATGCGGGCTGTACCCCTGTAGCGTCATAGAAAAGAGAGAATACATTATTAAATGTAAATCAATTACAAAATCAAATATTTAACTATATAATTATATTTAAATCGTTTTGATTTAAATTAATATATAATATATTTTGAATATTTAACTACAAGAAGCTATTTAGAATAGTCCACAGACCGAAACTATATAGAATACCTAAAATAATAATAATAGCATAATAGCAATTCCTTCTTTCTATATTTTCCTTTTAAATTGGTTAATTTTCAGTAGATTTTCGGGTTATTACCCAAAAACAAAAAAATATAAATCACAGAATTTCTTCAACACAGTGTAATACGAAGTTCAATGCTTCTTCAATGGATTTGCGTGCATCTAAGACATAATAATATTGTATATAAGGTTATATATATATATAATTTTACCTAAGTACACTTAATTTTTATATTACACTTTTTTCCATTATCATGAAAAAATCTTTTTGTGTATAATATTCGATTTAAAAAATTATCAGCAGAAAGATTATGTGGCCACGAGATTCAAAATTATATTATAACAATTTATTGTCAGTACCACAAACTAACAGACTTAATTTTACTATACCAGGTAAACCACCTTTTATTACAATTAGTATTAAAACCCTTAAAACTTGATTAAACTTAATAAGTCCCAAGAGAATATAAATTTAATAGTATATTTTAGAAAATATAAAAAATGAAAATTTGAAAATTTCTTTTGGTCAGTAACAGTGGTGTAAGTATAATGATGAAAATCGAAGATAATAATCCAGTCAGTTTCTATGAAAAACTAAAAGATTCTGATAATTAATATTATGCACTCAAATATTTGTGAAAATAAGAGTTTATAAATTTATATTTCTTTTTATAAAAACTAGATTAACTAAAAAGGATTTTTAATTATAAGTACATAATTATTTATTTAGAAAAAATATGATTAATTAATTACTAAAATACATTAGAGAATATTTTTAACAATTAACCACTAATGAGTTAATTTTATTTTAATTCTTATTTTAATAATTAAAATAGTTAAAATGCATCCATTTTCAAAAAACACTCAATATACTACAAATTCTATACATTTTATTTTCAATTCGCCTGAAAGTATGCTAACTATTATAAAAAATTATTCAATGATGGTGTCTATGATTAAATAGTATTTGAGTAGTAGTAGTATGTACATATTATAGAATCGTACAGATTTTAGAATTTTACAATTTTATTTTAGTTAATAACATTTACATTAATTAAGATTACTTTAGTTCTCACTTTAAGCTTGCCTTTTTTATAACTTCTTCTTTATTATGAACTGCCAATACCAGACTCGAAATGTTGGAAATTATTCACATGTCCGACAATTAGAAAAATACCTGCCAGCCCCAAATATTACACAACAAGATTTAACACCAAGTTTTGCTATATTTTGAAATTGTCTTCCAATTTATTATTAACAAATTTTTGAAATCAATTTCAATTTTGTCCTCATATTCGTGCTACTTTTCGTAGCAAAGGTTGAACTTTCTTTTCAGACATTATTATAAATTGCACTGGTCTTATCACGGGACTATGTCTGATGTCCCTTTTGCTGAGTTTTATTATATCTTCCATTTTAGATTGAGAGTTCAGGTGGTCTGTCCATCTGCATAAGATGAGGTTGGTTTAACACAAAATGGCTCTGGTCCAATGAGTTTTGTATTTGAGGTGGTTTTTAAAAAATGGTTCCTTCAATTCTATATGTGCTCGGTTTCTTTAATTTTCTTTCAGCTCTATATTTCTATAAATAATTTTAATAATAATTGTTTTCATTAGCACAGTTTAGTTTAGATTAGCACGGAAATACTGCATTATGTTAACAAATATTATGGAAAATGTATTTATCAAAACGAATGTTCTTTCCATTAGAGTTCATAATTTTAGTAGTATACAAATGTCTAGTAAAGAATCTAATTTGTCATACAAAGAATCTTATTTGTAATTAAGTCATATGTCGCTATAATTATACATAATTGTGTGTCAAAATAAATACTTTTTCATGCATTTCGTCTTCATATTAAATGTTCACCATATTATAAATTGTATATATAAGAAGGAGCCATATGTTAAATTAAACATATTCAGCTTATTTTATTCTACAAGGACCTTGTTCACTAAAACATAATGAAAACGTCCTTCAGTGATGTATCACAAAAAAACATCAATTTATTTAATTCATAATTATAAAATTTTAAAAATAATAATAACAATGTTCTCCTTTAATATACTTTAAAAATTGTTTTATGATCCGGAAATAATAATAATAATAAATGCTATTTATTTCAATTAATTTAATTATACATAATATTTCATAGAAATATTAATAATCATTAATCTTTATTATTATCCTGATTTTGAAATATAATTTTAATGTGAATGTGATGTTGTGAAAATGATGTAATCCTTGTTATTTTTTATAATAGAATTTTGTTTAAATAAAATTAAAATTTTCATTATTGTCTCCTCTTGAACATTTTGGACAAATCATAAAATAATGTATTGGTTATTATAATTTTTTAGGTTATATGTATTAGTAAAATTTAAAAAATTATTTTATAAATTTATGATTTTAATTTAATTTTATTATATTATTATTATACTAAATTTAATTAAATATATTGTTAATGATTATTTTGTAATTACTATTTTGATTATTTTATAAGGACGTAGCGGCAGTATGTGCATGTGCATGTTGTGCACTTGACAACAATACTAAAGTGCCGCAGTACACTTCCCTGCATGACTAGTTTCGAGCTACACGTGTTCAATAAACAAAACTATGTGGGATACCAACAACGAGAAAAAATTAAAGCGCTAATTATCCTACCGCGTTCGTAATACAAGACACAAGTCTGCATCCTCCTCAAGTTTGCTGAAATTACGAAATCCTTACACTTACTAGATAGCCCCTCAATACTTACTCAGAGTTAGTTATCCATCAAAGTGGTACCGCTCTGAACCCAGCGGTACCAGTATATTCATATATATATTCAATAAATCTTCCCGGAAGCAGAATACCTATTTCTCATCCAATTTTAACCCAATGCTAGAAATATTGGTATATATTGTACAAATAGAGTTGATCTTTGCAAATTGGACTGGAATTATGACGTTAATGTTACTTAGAACAACAAATTATTTCAGTGGGAATTATAGTTCAGGTACATAGTCTATGGATCTGGATTGATGTACTAAGCTAATGAGATAGCCATCAATGAAATACTAAGACTCTAAACTAAAGGGTCTTTTCAGAGGTTAGAGTAACGGGTGAGAATAAATGAACCAACCAGAAGTATTGATTATTTATTTAATATATTCATTCAGTTATCAAGCTGCATTTATCTCATTTTATAAGTCAACAAATTTTGTTAATTCTGCATTTATTAAATCAATAGGATACAAACAATATTCTAATAATTTACACAGATTTCTAATAATTTATTAAATTATTTTAATATCACTATATAATTAAAATTTAAACGATTCATATTTATTTATTTAAAAAATGATATATTACGAAAATTAATATTTAAATTAATTATATATAAAAGCAAACATTTTTCTTCATTTATATTACATTTTATTTATAAGTAATACAAAAACTTTTTTATTTAATTCATAAATCATTCAATAAATCATAAATCATTCATAAAAAAAATACCTTAACTTGCAAATTTTAAATATATAATAATAAATTATTAAATTTATGCTCTGATGCTTATATTTATTTTGTAAAATTTGTTAATTTTTAAGGAAAATTTATTTTATAAAAACTACAGATAAACTTGTACATAATTTGCATAAAATTATTTTATTTTGCAATGGTTCGTTAAAAAAGTATTCAGGGGCATGGCATCACTAAAAAAAAAGTTTTCTTTCATCCGATTGCATTTTTATTTTCGTATATTGATTGAAATTGTGATGCAGAAAATCAAGTCTAATTTTCTCTTAGAAACTTACAACAAATGCGTGTCTTTGTTGTCTTAAGTGGTTAACACACCTTTATGCTTTACGAAAAAGTCTTTAGTCCTTTTCTGACTATCATAATAATACCTTATTAAGATAATATGTGTACGAGTACAGTTTGCATCTCATCTGACGTTCTGATTCTCAATTTTGTTCAGATATGACTCCAGTTAACATTAGCCTGTCAAAACACCAGTTCTTATATGATCTTAACCACGAGTTCGTTTTGTGCTATGTTTTCGAATCGTGTACATATTCCCTATAGTTTCGTATTCACAGTTGTTTCTCGAAATTCTACAAAAAGACCAAGGTACTCGTTATCAGCAATCCCTGTTCCCTTCCCCTAAGTAATCGGTAATTTAATACCATATAAAATTATTTCAGAGGCTTGTCTAACAATAAACACACCACAGTACATTTCAATTTATCACTAAAAAATGTTGTCCAAACTTTTTATAGCTCAATGCTTGATGAGACAGAGCAACATATGTCAAACAGAAGTTGAAATGTCGTATCTGTCGTGACTTTGTACACTTTCATATAAAGAAATCATTTTTATAAGCTTACAAATTTGAAAAAAAAAGTATATTCAATAAAAAAGTGTAACTGAAATTGACATAAATAAAAAGAGATGTTTAATTAAAAAAAAATAAAAAAGATGTCGACTTTATCCAAGAGAAATTTCTAATGCATTTCTTGTCCGTCGGTCGAGTCCGCCCTGTTCGATGTCAGTCGAACATTTTTGAATCATTCCACAATTTTTCAAAAAAAAAATTGTGAAAAACCCTTAAAAATGAATTTTATCTATAATTTTATCTATGTTTTTTGTCTTCGTTCTACAAAAGATGAATACAAAAATTATATATATGTATAGATTAATGATAATTTTGCATTTGGAAACTTGTTCCCCAATGAAATTTATATTTTATACAATCTTACAAAAGGTGATAATTTTCCATCTTTCGTAAAATAAATCTTAAAACAAAAAAAAAAATTATGAATTATTTTTGGTTCAATTGTCATCTAGATATGAAATTACTTTAGAAAAATGCATTTAATTTCCAAATTGGAAATTAACTTTATTAAGCATTTTTGAATTTGTACAAAATTCTTTAAGGTTTCACTTTGTCCGTCTCGTCAGTTCGGTGTGTATTATCCTTTATTATCTTATCCGGATTTAGGAACTTCAAATTAATGCTATTCCATAGCAGATTTAGGTACTCAAATCCTTGGTACAGATCCTGCTGAATCTTTAGTATCATTTTTAGAACAAATACTCTTTTTAAAAGTATTTTCGGATTCGAATCCAAGATCAATAATATTAATCACGTAGTGCGCATGCTAAAAAAGGGAAGACCAGAAAATTGATAAGAGGATAGCATTGAAAGTGAAGTGACGCTAAACACCATTGAAAACAATAAATTACGAGAAACATAAATATATTTTATTTAATTGTGAAAAAGTCTGAAGCTGAAGCTCATTCAGGACTATCAGAAACGCTATAACAAGAAGAAGAAAATATTTAATAGAAGTACTAAAGTGGTCCGAAGATCTATCAATCTTATCCCATATTTTTATATTAATTTTTTTTTTTTTTTTGAATTTCGTACAAAGCTTTATAGACATTCTAATGGCAAGATCATCTAGTATCAGAAAGATTTCTTTTAGAACATTTTTTTTGAACCAAAAATTCACAAAAATAATGAAATGATTATTTTTTAATGTTTATTTTTGATTACCTACGTCCTACATAATTTAATTATAATTTCTTAAATTTCTTGAATTTTAATATAGGTAAAAACAAAAAGGTTTTTTTGAAATTTTGTAAATTGCATCCTTAGGCAATTGACTACATTTTCCTGTTCAATATGCCCACGAGTTTAGTATAATTGAAAATTAATTTTCGATATTTGTTTTATATAGCAAAAATTAATAAAATAATGTTATAAAATTTTCTGAAATTACTTGCATAATATATATATATATAGAAAGAAAGATATTAATAAAATATGCATTTAGAAAAATAGCATAATAAAAACCATTCAAAATGTTATGCAACATCAAAAAATATGTTTTCTTTATATCATAACAAACTGAAGATAATGTTTTGTATGTATAGCAATAACCATTTCAGCAAATAAAATTGTTTTTATTTGTCTTTTACAGATATAAATACCGAAAAGGACGTGCTTATACCATTTACTTATATTTGATCCTTAAGAAAAATGTATGTATATAAGAAGCATTAGAAAATGTCTTAAAGTGAAAAGTGAAATTTAGGATATAAACATTAAAATTTTATGAATTTGTCCCATATGAATCCAATTGTACATTGCACAATTTAATAATATTGAAGGTAACTAAACGCAGTTTTGTTAGATTTAATATTCAAGAGTTTTATTTCGTAGAATTTTATTAAAGAAATAAAATACTGTATATAATCTACCAACAGATTTGTTGAATTGATAGCAATTAAATTATATAATTTATAGAAAATTTAAAATACCAAAAATTATAATAATATTTTAAGTACACACAACCTGAATTTATAGAAATGTTAAGTGATGTGACAAGAAATTCAGTACCTAATAAAAATTATCAGAAAATTCAAAGATTATATACAGAACCATATGAAAAGATAACACCAATTTCATTTTATCAAATCTTTTACTATAATTTTTGGATATTTCTATTTATAACGATTTAAAAATTACTTATAATTTGATAAGTAATATTTATAACAGATAAAATTAAGTGGGTTTCGAAACAAACAAATTTTAAGTGGGTTTCGAGCGGAACTCGTAGTTTCGGTAATACATTATTTTATTTCAGGAATAAGTACAAAATTTCGGATCTCTTCTTAGGACATCAGGAATGTATATTATACAGTATGTCCCAGTAACTATCGGACTACAGGATATGGGATATTCCTGAGTTCATTTCATGAAACAAATTTCACTATTATTGTAATACCATTACAGAATGATAGCTATTTTAAAAAATATATGTAATTTTTATATTTAATAAATTATGATATTTAAAAAATGTGTATGTATTAACTGCTTACTACTAACTGATGATAATAGTACATTATCTGCCCTGAACATTCATTAATAGAATATGAAACGAAACAAAAAATTAAAATTTCATTATGGTTGTTGGTTTACTTTAAATTATATCAATGAGTTTTCATTAAAATAATTAATGAATAAATACCGATAATCAGAAGTTTTGGCGTCAATAGTAGTTGAAGTATATATAAAATTTCAAATGAAGTAATTTTTGTTATAATGCATTCAACAATTTTTTGGTTATAAATAAAAAAGGTAAGTGAAAAATTTGTTTTTAAGTAAATATTTATAATTATTTAATTTTGTATAAAATAATATTTGTAATAAAAATGTAAATGAAGGTAAATAGTTAAACTCTATTTTTGTCCAATATTTTAATTATATTATATAACACAACGGTATTTGGAAGAAACAGATAATGACAAAAATCATTTTGATATTTCTTATATAATGCACAAATGTACAGTTTGGATAGAGAGAGTGTTTAGATAAATATGTTGGAAACTAATTTATGAGAAAGTATCATTTTTAATAATTCTGTCCTAACAGGATGATGTACCACAAAGAATTTTATTTCTGTCGTCTACTGAAGTAAATCATCCGAGGTATTAATCATCAATAGATGAAGCTAGCCCTAGGATGTGTCACAAAAGATGAAGATGTCAATGCAATCTACTCTTTATCTAAACCAATATCATCTTTCCAAAGGCGATCTATTGTTAATAATGTGTATGGTGTAATATTATTACAAACATATTTATTGGACTAATTTTTGTTCCACACAGACTGAATCATGAGAAGGGTCCAAATTATCATCAGTTTTTTAACTAAACAGGTAAAAGGTTAGTAGATGAAGCCCCATTTATTGTAAGCAATAATGTCATAGACCAAAAGAATGGAACTTAAGCTGAATATACCAAATATGCTATTCAGTGATTCATTTATAATTTTCTAGTCTAGAATAATAGATTATCTAGATACTCTAATATGTTTTACTAAGATTCAAAAAGTAGTTTCGAAAAATGTGGAAAAGTACTAAGTACGGTTTTGTATTTAATGATATTTCTATGAATAAGACAAATATAATTCTATAAAAATTGTAACACAAATGCAGCTGTATATAAATTTTCATATTTGAAACAAAAAACAAATTTATTTTAAATATATTCGTAATTTCGGCGCCTACAAAATCATGTTTTCTCATTTTATCAATAGATGTCTCATTTATCATTTTAATGACGCCTATCCAGTGAATTTGATTTGATACAGCTAGATTTTTAAACATAAACAGTTAAAGTCAAGTTGTAATGTAAAAATCAGCTCTGTTTCTAAACTTTAGTTATTTTTGATAATTTTTTAAGTACTATCTATCTGATATTTTTCAAATTAGTAAACGCTGTTAAGGTACTTGTCACAGGTCAGCGCATATTTATACCATTAGGCGGCGAATCTCTGTAGAATCTTTGTTGTTAAATTGTTTTTATTTATTCAATATTCATTTTATTAATAATCGCGCGCGGTTTTCTCGATAATTTATTATAATTTGGCTATGCATACTCGATTCTATCAATGTAATTAATTCGATCATTTTCCAGAACGCAACATTAAATTTGCATTTTACTTGTAATTTTTATTTTAAAATAAGTTATATAAATAATTACTATTATAATTTATAATAGAGAACAGTATCTTTTGGCTATGAAATAAATTTTTTCACTGTATTTTTGCCACTGTTGCTAAATCCTCTAGCCTTCAATGTGTCAACTCGATCTGTCACTTTTTTATCAATTTATAATAATTAAACATTGGTATCACTGTATAACTCTCTGTAATGATTGAGGTTGACTACATAAAAAAAAATTCTAATCCAACAAACAAATTGAAAAAATGTAAAAAAATCGCGATAAAAAACGTTTCAAGTGCGTTATAAATAACGGTGAGTGAAATTATTGTAAATTTTTAATATTTATATATTAAAATGTTTACTAAAAATACGGATAAAATTCAATTAAAAATTACCAATAAGAATTGCGATGACATTTACGATTTTGCACTGTATAAGTGTATAACATCATATATATATATGTTTGACAGAACCATGCCTAACCTCAAAAATAGAAATTTAATATCCACAAAATTATTAATTTTACATTTAAGTATATATATAATTTTTTCTACCAACAGTTTTTATTTATTATGAAAATCCGAATCGATAATCTTTATATTTTGAATTTTAAGATGGATTTATCAAATAATTTAATTTGATTAAAAGTAGTGTTCCTAAATAAAATCCAAGGTTAATTTGATTTTCGTTAGGGTGTCCCCAAAATAAAAGGGGGGAAAATTGTATATATATCACAAAAATATAATATAATACACAATAAATTTTTTTTACGTGTGGTTGGTGGTGTAGCTGGAGAGAAAATGTCAAAAAAAATTATAAATTGCGTCTATTTATTTGTTTATTCAGAATACAAGAATTTTTATATTATTTTTTTCTTTGAAAATTAGTACTTAATTAAATATTTTTTTTAGAATTTTATCATGTTGATTTTGGTGGTAAATAAAATTCTTATAAATTGATAAAAACTTTTCATATAAAATAACATTTTCCGCTCATCAAAAATAAGTTTTTTTTTTGTTGCTAATTGTGTGTGTGGTCACCACAAAATGTGAAAAAATGGTTGCTTAAAAACTTGAAAAAATCCAAAAATTATAAAATATTAATTAAATTTACCCTTTTGACATTGGACATTTTATAAAATCAAAAAAAAATAATAATAAATAAAAATTACAATAATCAATGTGAAAATTACAATTTCTTATTTTGTTTGCTAATTTGATTGCTGGAAAATTTACGACTTAAGACAAAGAATATTGTGCTGTATAAATGAAAAATTATCAATAATTTTTATTGCAATAAAAAAAACTAAATAGAATAATAACCTGTAGATTCAAAAAGACTTCTTTTTTGATTATTTTGTATATATACAAAAGTAATAAATCTTATTTGTTGTTACAACCAATATATAAACATTAAAATTTATATATTTATGCCGGTATTCATTTATCGCATTCATAAATTTATGTACTGATCTAATCAGAAGAAAAAAAAATTATACCAAATTTATATTTGCACTTTGCAATATTTAAATTTATGTTTCTTTGATAATTTGAATGAAATCGGCTAAAACAAAAATATTAAAAAAAAAAAAGGAACTGAATTGCAAAATTTAGTAAATCCATTTAGAACAATTCTAATAGGAATATATAATTCTGTAGCTATAAATAATAACCACAAATATGTTGTGTATCAGATGTTGCGACCATTTAATGAGAAAACAAGGATATTTAATCACTTGTGTTAACTCCTCTGGAGATCTTTTGTTACCTTCCATAAAATATATGGTCTTAAAAGACAGCGAGTTCTTAGTATATCCACACAAAAATTGTGAGTGGTGAATTCGTTTGACGTGGAGGACTTCTGAAATTGTGTTTATTATGGTTATGAAAGGCAAAAATATGTCCAATATCTTAAAATAAGTACATTTAAATAACTTTTTCATTCAGAACTTCTGTTTCATGGCATTTTACTTATTAAAAGATTTAGGTATGGCTATAAGATATACGAAATCAATTGGAATATTCCCTTAAATCTAAAGAATTAATTTTCCAATCATAGTTCATGTTTTTGTAAAATTATATAGTGTTACTTCCAGCTATCACTTAACTTTGTTACTATACTAGAAAATTATATAAATTAACCTTATTATAATAGGAAATGTAAACAACTAAAGAATAAACTTTTGAAAAAGCTGTTATTATCTATCTGTACATACCAAAAAAATATTAATTAATTGAATTTAAATATTTTGAACAATCGTTTTCTTAAATTCAATTATCTAGTTTGTGTTAGTTGGGAATGGTGTTGAACAACCAAGCCGTACCCTTCATCTTGTTGAATCCATTGTAGTCCTTATGTAATTGTCATATAATATAGAGGAACATCACAAAAACTATATAAGCTTACAAAATAAATGAAATATCCCATAACTTAAAAATGATTTTTTTTAGAAATCTTTAAATGAATATAAAACATAATGAAAAATAGCAAATTGGAATTTGTAAAAACTTGCATTTTGTGAATTACACTTTCTGGAAAAGCGATGAAATGTAAACAATAAAAAGATTGGTACGAAATGTAAAAATTCTATTAAAAACTGTCATAAAACATCACCAAAAAATAATTCATAATTCGATTTTCTTATTTCAAAATTCGATAATATTTCATTATGAAATATTGCTAAAATTTTTGGATTATATTACATTTAAATTATCGGTGTTATTTCTCTAAGGTTGCAGTAATTATGATTGTATACAGTACAGCCCTTTTTTTAACATAATAAAGAATTATCAATTTTAATAAATTAGGAATGTAAATCTATCATTTTAATTGATTTTGACATAGTGTAAAATATTAAATATATATATTTTTTTTTACAAATATTTTTTATACAATTATACTAAAAAATTGATATTTAAATAAATTAATTTATTTTATAATATATTTTCTTTTATTTTAATTTATTTTTTTTTCTCATATCTTTTCAGCATCTTTATTTATTTATACCTTTATTATTTTGAACTAAATATACGAATTACAACCGAAAAATCAAACAAAACAAACAAAAAAAAATCAATTTTTATATAATTACAAAGATAAAAAAACAAAAAAAAAAATCTCAAAAAATTTATAGTTTTTTGAATATTTGTAGAAAACAGAACCGGAAAAGGGGAAAAAAACTAGTTTAATTAATTAGCTACATTTTTTTATATATACACATAAATATACACAAATCTCGTTAATCCAGCTTATAATAATTATAATTTCAACAAATATATACAATCTGTCCGAATTTTCATAATTATCTCAATCAGTCAACAAAATACAAAAAGAAATTTTACGACAATTTCTCTTTATTCTTCCACACAAAACAAAAACGTTTAAAGCAAAAACTTACCTTTAACAAAAAATGTCATCATCATCGTCATCAACAACAACATCATCATCATTATCATCATTAACAGCAAATACAACAACAACAATTAATTCTAATCAAGAAAAAGAATCCCAAGCACATGAATCAGTTCGTAAACGTAATTGGTCACGTGCCATATTATTATACGATCAAATTTTAGATAATTTAATAATTGAAATAAATCAAAATAGTATAATAACAGCTGAAAAATTAATAGATACAACATCATCATCATCAACAACAATATCACCAATAGATTCAATTGATTCAAATATTACATTAAATTTAACTAAAGATCAACAAATTTCATGTTTATTGGGACGTTGTGAATGCCAATTAGAATTAGGAAAATATGATAATTGTATAAATGATGCTAAACGTATCCTTAAATTATTATCAGATGAACAATTAACAAATGAATGTTCTGCTAGTATAGCAAGAGTACGAAGACGATTAGTATTTTCATTGTATAAGCTTAAAAGATTTCATGTAAGTTTCAAATATAAAAAAGTGGTACCTAAATTTAGAATGGAAATATTACCTGGTTCATGTTAATAAAAAAAAACTTGTTGGAAATAGAAGCGCACGGTTTTTAAATGTTTTATTTGGAACACCCATTCAATTTCAGGGTGTTTAAGAAAATATCTTTAAGTTTGTAACTTTAAGCAAATATTAAATCATAATTTCTAATATAATCAGAAGATAATATCGATCTTAAATCATAGGTAATTGATTTATATGTAAAAATTGAGTATTCCTATTATTACCAGTTGAAATTGCTGTAAATCTTGCGCCCCATTATTTTGAGTCTTATCATCAATAGGGAATCGTACAACACAATATTTTACAGTGTTGTAATCTAAAGATCTTTATAACAAAATTTAAAAACGATGACCAAAATCAAATTTTCTTTAAAAATGATAAAAAACGAAATTATTTTAAATTCAAAAAACTGTAAATTAACAATACGCGTGGTAATAACAGTAAAACTAAAAAAGATGCCAATTAATTATCTATGAAATAACCTTAGTTTAATTTTATTTAAATATAATTGTTTAAAGTTACAACCCAGAATGTCAAGAGCATGTCGAAGACGCTCCCAGTCATACTATTTGTTTTTTTTATTAAAATAAACCAGGGAATAAATCTGTTAAAAAATAACTTTTACCACCCCCCGTTTATTTATAAAAAAAATTCACAATAATTTAAATTTATTTATTTTTTTCATAATTTTTTTTAGGAAGCAGAAATAGCAATTAAAGAATGGATAAATGAAGCATCTAATCAACCATCATTTGCAGATATATCAAAAACGCTGGAACGTTATAAAACAAATATTAAATTGGCTAATAATCAAATACCGCCAACCACTACTGGACCAACATCATTAATAACAAATACAACAACATTAATTGATGATGAAATGTCAAAATTAGATATTAAATTAGAACATTGGGCAACTAATAATTTATCATTGGATAAATATAGTAAATTATTAACAAATAAAGGTGTTAAACAAAAACAACAGCAACGTGATAGTAGTGGTGGTGGTGGCACTAATAGCATTAGTAGTAATTGTAGTACGAGTAGTAGTAGTAGTGGTAGTAGCATTGGTGGTAATGATATTATTAGTGTTTTACAAAAACCAAAATCTGGTGGTATACAAATATCAACATCAGAATTATTAGCCAATTTAAAATTAACAACAGCAAATACTGAAAATAGTGATGGAAGTATAACATGTTCATATTGTGCTATTACATTACAAGATAAAAATGAATTAAGACAACATTGTCAAACTGAAAATCATCAAAATATGATTATGTCTGATGAGGGTAAGTTTTTATTTATTTATTAATTTTTTAGTTTCAAATTACAACTATAAAATTTACATTTTTATTGCAAAAATAAATTTGTTTATCTTACATTATATAATAAATATTATAAAAATTTTATTGATTAAAAAACAGTTGAAATTAGGTATTTGCTTGGATTGATCGCAAAAAGTTAACCATATTCATAATTATCTAGAAATACAAAAATTGATCGTATTCGCAAAAGAAAAGTAATAAAAATTAAAAAACTATCGGAAATGATAAATGACGTGAATTGCATTTTCTGGAAAACATAATGAGTATTTTCGGAGTAATGTGCACGATACAAAGTGCGCTGTGAAATGTGCGAAATAACTTATTGAAAATCATAATATGAAATAAAACATAAAATTAATAATAAAAAAATTTGATTCGGAATTTTTTTTTTTTTAAATTATTTTTATTTTCAAATTGTGAATTCGGTCAATTTTAAAAAAATTCTTTTATTTTTAATATTATATATGTAATTTTAAATTTTGTTAATTGCATAATTTTTAACCTTATTTCAAATTAATCATAAATAAATTTTAGGTCGTGATTGGAAATGGCGTCCACCACCTCGTGGTTATACACTCGACTCATATATATTATGTGAAAGTTATTCTGAATCACAGACCTGCCATTATGGAAATCAATGTGTTGAGGCACATGGTTTGGATGAATTAAATGAATGGAAAGATCGTTTTGAATATCGTAAAATGAGATTACAACGGGCATGTGAAAAAGAATTATATGGTAAAAGTTATACAGAAGAATTATTAGAAAAATGGGGTCAGGCAGCATCACCAGATAAAGTAATGTGTGAAAAAATTGATGGTATTGATGTGCAATGTTCAAATGAATTAGTTACAAGTATGAGTTCAAAAATATCAAAACGTGAATGGATATTTACACTAAAAACTAAAAAACATTTAAAAGCTGTTGCCTTGTTACAAGATGCACATCGTAATCATTTCTCAATTAAATCAATAATACCAGGCGGTGGTGAATTAATAAAATCAATTAGTAGTAGTAGTAGTAGTACAACAAATACATATAAATATACAAATAATAATAAAAGATCATCAATAAATAATAACAATAATAGTAATATAAAAAATATTGGTGAAATTGAATTAAAATCAGATCAAGAATGGATATCGTTAATATTTGATAAAACACAAAAATTATTATCAACAACACCAACACCAACAGATTCATCAACATCATCATCAACGTCGTCATTACAATTATTAGAACATAAAATAAAAATATCATTTTGTACAGATATATTTGGTACATTTCGTCAATCTGTTTGTTTTGATTTTGGTAATGAACCGGTTTTAGTTAAACATTTATGTGTTGATGTATTACCAGTTGGAGATGCTGAAAAAATACAAGAAATTAAAAAAGATATTATTAATTCAACATCACAACGTTGGGATGATAGTAATACAAATTTAGTTAAATTTGAAACAACAATTGGTTCACATTTAAAGACTGAAGCATTTTTACATGATCAAAAAATTGAAAAAGAATTATTAGAACGTTATCCATGTCCAAGGGCAGCAACATTTACATTAACCCAATCAACAATTGTTGATAAGAAATTAACAAAAAACAATTATAGATCACGGATACATGAATTATTATATGTTGAAGAGATTGCTCGTTACGAACAAATCGCACGTTATAATTTAACAACAAAATTACGTATTGCATCTAATTATATGTTAACACCAAGCGGTATGGCAACAAGTACAGCAAAATATTCACATTCTGGTGAATTATTTGGTTTAATGAGTTTAGGTAAAGATGTATCAGAGGATACTTCAGCTGGACGATTAATATTATCAAATTGTACAAGTGTATATTTATCACAAACAATAATTAAAGATGATAATAATTTAAAAAATAATATAATAAATAATAAAAAACGTGATATTTATGAAGCAACAATTGAAGATAAAGGAAAAAATATGATTTATTTAAAATTATCTGCGAAATGTGTAAATGGTTTAAATTTAAAATCAGATACAGATTTTCAAGTTGATATACAATTTCAATTAAATCGTTTATCATATTGTGAATGGCATAATGCTGTTGATAAAATAACAGATTTTCGTATAATATTCCCAGATACATATATTGAACCAAATATACCATGGACACCAAAAAAACAATGGTCTGATTCATGTGATCCAAAATTAAATGCTAAACAAAAAGAAGCTGTTAATGGTATAACAACACCAGTTAATTGTAGCTTACCACCAATATTATTAATTGGACCATTTGGTACTGGTAAAACATATACATTAGCCCAAGCTATTAAACAATTATTAACACAATCTGATACTAGAATATTGATTTGTACACATTCAAATTCAGCAGCTGATTTATATATAAAAGATTATTTACATCCATGGGTTGAGAAAGGTATGAAGGAAGCAACGCCATTAAGAATTTATTATCATAAAAGATGGGTGGCTACAGTTAATCAAGTTGTTCAAAAGGTAATTGATTTTTTTTTTATGTTTTTAGATATTCCTACTATAATAAACAATTTTTTTGTGGAAATCAATTTTGTTATCGAAAATTTTATATAAAGGTATATTAAATATTACAATTTTGAATTGTCATTGGTTTCAGTGCACATACATTTTTTAAAACTCGAGTGTACGATTATAATGAAAAGACTGTATTTTTTCAATATAAAAATTCTTTTGTTTCTGTTAATGGCTAGTTCTTGTCCTCGGACCACCCAGTAAAGAAACTTTCTGTTCTCTTTTTTACAAAATCGTGTAAAAAATTCGTTGTTAACACCAAACTGGTTTTAATTTTAAAGTTTCATTTAATTAATTAAATTAAATAACTTTTAATTTTATGATTATAAAAGAATTGAATTAATTAGAAACCGAAATAAAATTTGTATTCTAATTATTTATCTTTAGTTTTTACGGATATCCGAATTATCCGAAAGGTATGAATTCAATATCTGGATAATTTAAAAATCAAATCCCCTCTCCAATAATATAATTTTTGTTAATAAAGAAACCCTTGCCTGTGTCTTATATTACAGTTTTAATTTTTTATAACCTTATTTATTATAAAAATTTATATTAAATTTTTTCTGTATGTTTTTTTTTCTGTTTGTTTCAGTATTCTATAACTGATGGTGCTGGTAATTTTCGACGTCCAACTGTTGATGACATAATTCAGCATCGTATTGTTGTTGTAACATTGAACATATCAATGCAATTAGCAACTTTAGGTTTACCAAAAGGTTTTTTTACACATATTTTTCTAGATGAAGCTGCACAGGCAATGGAATGTGAAGCTATTATGCCATTGGCATTAGCTAGTGAAAATACACGTATTGTATTAGCTGGTGATCATATGCAAATGAGTCCAGAATTATTTTCAAATTTTGCTAAAGAACGTAAATTACATGTATCATTATTAGAACGTTTATATGATCATTATCCATCTAATTTTCCATGTAAAATATTATTATGTGAAAATTATCGTGCCCACGAAGCAATAATAAAATTTACATCGGAATTATTTTATGAACAAAAATTAATTGCATCTGGTAAACAGCCACGACATGATCGTTTTTATCCATTGACATTTTTTACGACCCGAGGCGAAGATGTACAAGATAAAAATTCAACAGCATTTTATAATAATTCTGAAGTTTATGAGGTGGTTGAACGTGTCTGTGAGTTACGTAAAAAATGGCCCAGTTCATGGGGTAAAATAAATGATTCTAGTATTGGTATAATGACACCATATGCAGATCAAGTATTTCGTATACGATCTGAGTTACGTAAACGCCGAATGCCAGGAATATCAGTTGAACGTGTTCTTAATGTACAAGGTAAACAATTTCGGGCGATATTTTTATCAACAGTACGAACACGTAGAACTTGTATGCCAAATGCTACATCAGCTATGGCATTGGCCAATCAAAATGATGATGCTGATTATGGTTTCTTAAGTAATTCAAAATTATTAAATACAGCAATAACAAGGGCACAGAGTCTGGTAGCTGTTGTTGGTGATCCGGTTGCGTTATGTTCAATTGGTCGGTGTCGTAAAGTATGGGAACGTTTTATTGATATATGTAATCAGAATAAATCATTATTTGGTATAACATGGTCATTATTACGGTCACAATTAGATGGTGTCGAATTAAAACGTAGCTATGTATTAAATCCATTGGCACCAGAATTTATACCAAGATCATTACAACCTGAAGCATATTTGAATAAACAAGCGGCTATGTATTTAATGGGAAGTAGTGGTCCGGTTGGTAATGTTAGTGGAATTGTTGGTGGTGGTATAAATCAACATCAAATGCCACCATCTGTACATCAACAACAAAACAATCAAATACCACCAATGTATGGAAATGGTGGAAATTCAAATAGTAATCATCCGTATGGTTTAATGAATCAAGGTCCAATGGGTCCGATGGGTGGTCCACAACAAATATTACAAAAATCCTCACAAATTCCAGGTGTCGGTGGGCATGGTCAAATGCCAACAATGAGACAACAACCACATGGTAATCAACAACAGCCACCACCACCCCCACCACCATATAATTTACAAATACCGCCTGGTGGTGGTCAACAAGGTAATCTAAATTCTGGTAACGGTGGTAATGGACAACAATTTTCACCATATATGATATGGCCGTCGCAACAACAACAGCAACAACAAAATCTACCACCAAATCAAATGATGCGATCAAATTATCCACCAAGTGGTAGTGGTGGTGGTGTTCCATTGACAGCAAGTTCTCAACCAGTTCAACCACCACAAAATAATCCAAATGCAACATTATGGGGACCACCGCCACAAACAAATCCCTGGGTAATGCCAAAACCATCACCAATAAATCCGAATATTCGTGGTGGTGTACCAATGAATATGAATATGCGTCCTCCACCTGGTGGTCCACCAATACCTGGTTTACCACCACAATCTGCACAACAATCTTTAGGTTCTATGCAACAACCGCCACCACCGCCACCTCCACAAAATCCAGCAGCTTCTATACGAAATCCACAGGATTTAGCATTTTTAAATAAATATCTATATCAAAATTCTGGACAATCTGGTGGTGGTGGTGGTGCACCAGGTAATAATACTGTAAATGCTGCATCGAATCCTTTACAAAATGCTGGTAACTTTCCAAATCAATCAACAAATCCAATGATGATGAATATTCGTAATCAATTACAAAATGGTCCAGCTAGTCCTGCTTTGGCAATGCAGCAAGCAGCAGCAGCTGTTGCAAATATTCATGATCCATCTTTAATGCGTCCAAATAATCATATACCAAATAATGTTGCTGCTGGTGGATTTTTAGGTCCACAACAACAAGCAGCGGCTGCTGCTGCAGCAGCTGCATTACTTGCATCCAAGGAAAAAGATTATCAATTTTTAAATAATGTACATAATATACCAATGAATTTAACAAGCGGTATATGTCCAATAACTCAACAGCAAAGTATTCAATTACATCAAAATCAAAATTTACCATCATTTCATGATTATAGTGCTTTGTTACCACCAAATATGACATTTTATGATATGGCATTTGAACCAAAAGAATCACAATACAAATGGTATTTAAGATTATTAGATATTCATGGACAAGATGCTGCTAATAAATTTACAGAAGTTTTACGTCAAGTTATGAGTATAACACAAAATAAACTTAGTGGTGTCAGTGGACAACAAATGAATCAAAGGCCACCAAGTTTAATGGGGGTAAATACTAATCCCGGTGCTGGTGGCGGCGGCGGTGTTAATTTACATACCAGCAATAATATGGGTGGTAATAGTAATACCGGCGGCGGCGGTGGCAATGGTAATGATAATAGTGGAACTAATGTAAATTTTAATCAACAAATTGATTTGGTTTTTAATTCATTAATGAATGGCAATGAAATAAGTCAACCAATTTTACGTGATCTTTTAGGTATGGTCGGAACAACTGGTAATGTTAGTTCGGCAAATGATGGCGGTGGTAGTGGTGGTGTTAATTTAAATAATAGTAAAAATTATTCTCAACAAATACAACAACAACAACAATTACATCATCAACAACAACAGCAACAACAATTACTACAACAACAACAAAAACAATTAAATACATCAATGATAATGCAGCATCAAAATAATCAGAATTTATTAGGAAATGGTAAGTAAATATTAATTATTAGTTTGTTTTTTTTTTTTGTAATTTAATTATTTTGACATATCTTTTTGAAAAACGAAACTTTAAAATACAAATATTGAATGCAGAGATTATATAAATATAAATTAATTAAATATGATTTATTCCCTTTTTCGAAAAATTTGGACACAATTTACAAAATTTATCTTTCATAAATATTTAATTGTTCATCCGATGAATTTGCGCATTCGACAAATTCATTCAATTTACATACGGTCAAGTGGGATATTTAAATCAATTAAATCTATAATTTACAATTGCCACCAAATTAAAGATCAAAGTTAAATTATTTATTTATTATTTGAAATAGTACGATGCTTTATGACACCAACAATTTTTTTTTTATGAATTATTCGTGTTATGAACAAAACGAAAATGTTGACCAACCTTTTCGGGTTTTATTTTAATACGGTTCCAAATACGGATAATTATTTACTGGATAAAAAAATCACATTTTACAATTCTTTTCGCACAAAGAATAAATTATATTTTGAAAATCTTGGGATACTTCTTAAGTATACAATGAAACCATAATTCCTTAAATCAAAACCAGTAATTTTCTAACATATAATTAATATTAACGGTTTTTCCGGAGAATATGTCCCAAAGGATTACAATGTAAAAATAATAATAAATATTCTCGATTATAACCTCCAACTATTGCACAAAGACCTGAAAATAATTTTCCATGTTGTGTATAAGCATATGAATATAAAGAATAAGCAGCTCTAAAAAAAGATAATATAATTATAGATACCCAAGATCAACTAACAATTCTATTTAAATAAACTGATTTCACCTAATAAATTTAAAGTAAGAGGGGCTGCCATATTAGCAGAACTTGAAAGAAATCAACATAAAGTTATTCTAGGTATAAGAAGACTAAATAGGAGACTAAATTTCTTAATTATTAATATACGACTCTCATAAGAAATATTATCTAAACAAAATAAACCAGCAGAACATAACCCATGAGCAATTATTAATGAATAAGATCCACATAACCCTCAATAAGTTAAAGTTATTATCTTAAAACAATCCCTATATGTGCAACAGACTAATAAGCAATTAAAGCCTTTAAATCAGTTTGTCGTAAACAAATTAAACAAACTAAAACACCCCCCAACTAAACTAATTCTAATTCAAAAATAATTAAATCATTGTCCTTATATATTTTCAAACAAATATATATATATAATTTTTTTTCAGGCACCGATTTAACTTCAAATGCTCGTGAACAATCTGTACCATTATATCGTCGACAAGTAATAGGTGGCAGTAATAATAGTATAAGTGGTGCCAGTAATATTAGTAACAGCAGTAGTAATTATCATAATTCACCGTCGTCTAATAATCAATCAATATCATCAACAACATCCACAGACCATTTACTCGATAACAGCATTAATAGTAATGGTGGCAGTGGTGGAAGTGGAACATCAAATAATAATTTATTAATTAATAATAATAATAATAACAATAATAATAATGCTACAGCAACATTAATTGAATCGTTATTTAGTTCAAGTGATTTAGCACCATATTCAAATGTCAATTCAATACAAAAACTTTTTTATAATTATTCCCTTAAACAAAATAGTGATTGTGATTTATTAATGAGTGGTGGTGGTATGGGTGGCAATTCAACAACTGGTAATAATACATCAACACCAGTAAATCGTTCATTAAGTGCTGCTGCACAAATAATGCATCAACAACAACAACAACAAAATCTTCATCATATGCAACAACAACAACAACAACAGCAGCAACAACAACACCATCATCATCATCAACAACACCAACAACAACAGCAGCAACAATCTCAATCACAATCACAACATCACAATAATCCAACCGTAACTACTGATCGTAATACTACAACATATGCTGCTGTTTTAAGTCAAGGTAGTTCAGCACCTACTGTACCAACATCTCAGCAACAACAACATATTCATCATCATCAGCAACAACATCAAAATTCACATTTATCAGAAGATAAAGATCCGTTTGCTGCAATACGTGAATTAGGACAAAGATCAAATGGTTTTTATAATCATTTTCAATAAATAAATATACACAAAAAAAAAAATCAAAAAATGTTAAAAAAAAAATTAAAAAAAAAAAATAAAAATAAAAAAATATTTAAATTTTCAAAAACAAAAAAAAAAAAAAAAAAATCTTCGTAGTTTGTAAGATTTTATAGAGAGTGTAAACCGTAAAACAAGCAAACAAAACAAACAAAAAAAAAATATAGAATTTATCGTAGTTATCTTTTTTATTATTATTTACGATTTAGTAATGCTTATATTTTAAGAATCTTTAATTTCAAAACAAACAAAAAAACCATTTAATAAAATAATATAAATATAAAATAAACTTACATGAATAAAAAAAATTAATTATAATTAGTACATTATTAATTTTCTGTTTTTCTTATTTTTGAATTATTGTTCTTACGATCACGAAATATATATATATATGTTTTCAGAGTCCGAAATCTGTTAATATTTGATCTAAACTAGTCACAACTGGTTTTATACTAAACTAATCATAACTAGTTTTTTTTTTACATTGGTAATATTCTAAACTAGTCATAATTAGTATGAATACTAAAGTTTTATCTAAAGTTTTAATAATTTTATTAGTTTAAATTAGTTTTAGCTAGTTTGATCACGTATTGACATCGTATTTCGGTGTTTTGAATGTAACATAATTATTTAATTTTACAGTGATGGTTTTTAAAATTCATGGTTTTTTTTATTACATGCTGCGCTTTTATTTTTGACTAAACAATATTTTCAGATAAAATATTTTCATTTTCTAAAAAAAAATATAAAAAAAAAAAATGGAAAAAATATATATATTAAATAAAAAATCTAATAATCTGTGATTTTCAGTTTTTACAACAACAACAAAAAATAATTTCTAATAATTAAGTCTTGTTTATATTAACAAAGATATTTTAAATAATTAAAAAACGAATGATGTACTTAGAATTTTGTATATTTTCTTCTAAAATTGAATATTTTTTTTTTTCTATATTTAATTATTTTAAAACTACAAAAAATTATATATAATAAAGCTAATAAATAAATAAAAAAAAAAGAAAAATGAAATTAATATTATCAAAATAATAAAAATAGAAAAAGAAAAAATAATTTTCTGAAATATTATTTGAAAAATAACCAATATTATGAAAAAGATGAAAAATAAATATATAATTTATTAAAATTACTGAACTTTTTAAGACGAAAAATAAAATAAAAAATTAAAAAAATATATATATGTATATGAAATAATAATTAAAAAACAAATAATTAAATTTTATTTCTCATAAAATTTAAGTAATATATACTTACTTATTTACCGAATTCAATATAAAAATATTAAAAAAAAAAAAATAGATAATTAAAAATTAAAATGGATTCATTGTTTCGTCCGACTTAGACGAACTATTTTGCGCGCATATTTTTTATATGAAAATTTGAATTTCTCATTTTTTAGTTTTTATGTTTGAATTGTTTTGGTTCTCTGAAAAAGTTGACAGATTATCATAAAATACGCGTCACTTTTAAGACGAAACGATGAACTGTCTTAAGAGAAATCTGACGAAACAATAAATCCACATTTAAAAAACTTTATTATACAGAATTTTCCCACGCTTTACAGTCACATTTATGAAAATTAATTAATTATGTAATATATAATATTAATTATCGCATTACATTTCACTTATAATATTTTTAATATATATCGAAAAATCTTACAGCTGAATTAAAATAGACTTAAAAGACTTAACAAAATTTTATTGAAAGTTTCCAGGTGTCTTCAGTAACAACGGGTATAAAATATGCTTATAAATTTGTCACATTTATAGATTTGTACCAAATAAATTTGACAAGTTCATAAGTTCGTAAACTAATATTCGGTCCGGGCACATTAATATAGATCAACAAAAAGTTTGTTCTTTGTTGAAGTGTAAAACAAAATATTGTTAACTTTTCTTAAGTCTATTATAATTCGGCCTTCGGTTACAATTCAGCAGTTCGACTGAAAGAACAATTCATATCTCAATTTTCTTTTTTGCAATTTTACAGTATATAATGTAAGACTGTTTGGTAAATACGACAAAAAAATCGTGAAATCAGTTTAAATTACATAAAAACTTTGTTAATATTACTGCCAATGTCTGCCTCCAGAACTGAGTAGATATTATAAGATCCGCAATGATTACTATATACAAAAAGTATGCCGTCACCGATAAATATTGATCGTTGATGATCTTAGAATATCTGCCTTGAATATCTGACCTACTTAGCTCTATATATAATATTATATTGAGCATCTGAACAAAAATTGGAGCAGACAAGTTAATGCACCCCATTCAATGTTTTTTCCCAATACAGTTGTAAAAAATATCCTGCAAATATGAAACGTACCATAATAAATATGCAATTCGATTAATGTAAATATATACTCACAAAAATAATACAGCGAATTTTAAACTATTGTTCCAAAAGAACAAAATAAAAATATTACAATTCGGTAAAGTAAGAAAACATTAATAAAAAAAATTCATAAATTATTAATTAAAAAAAAAAATACAAAAATAATTTACAAATTATTTTAAATAATAATAAAAAAAAACTTTTATATAAACAATAAAATTGCATAAAAATTATATAACCAAAAAAAAAAATGTGAATAATAAATTAATTAAAAAATTAAATTTTGGTCAAAAATATACAGTTATTACAACTGATGATAATTATAATAAAGTAATTTTTATTAAATTAATTTTGATGATCAATTTTCATAATATTTGTAATGATTTGTATTCGCAGCAAATTCATAGAAAACCCACACACCACACAGAAACACGACATTTAATGTGCTTTTCCAAAAATTGTGTAAAAATGTCCTTGAAGAGCTTCCTGAACATAATATAATAGCTACTCCCGTTCTTTAGAATGAAAATGGAAAATGTTTTTCTGAGATTTCTGAAAATTACTATCTACCAATTAACGATACACAAAATGTATGCGAATTTTAATGGAACTGAAATGAAGTTTCCTTTTTGTTTTCGACATTATTTTAATTTTTAATCAATAATTATGAAATTATAAAATTTTATTAATTTTATTTTTTTCATTAATATTGAAAATATTCTTTCATTTAACATTATACTAAATATGTTTTCCATTTTTTTTTAATTAAACTTCAATTAAAAACTGCTTATCTAATTTAAAAAAAAAAAAAAAACAAAAAAAAAATGTAAAAAAAAAAAAAAAAATTAAAAAAAAAATTACATTAGAAATGCACTGATAAGTTCTATAACAAAATATAAATACTAAAAAAAAAACTATGATATTTGCATAATTAAAATTTTATTCATAATAATCAGGAATAAAAAACTTTAAAAAATAATATATAAAATTATAAAAACATAATATTAAAAAAAAAAAAAATCGCCGCCGGGTTGATAACTAACTCACTTTCAACAATTAATAATTTATCGGTAGGATTCTGTGGTGAACTTTCATTTATATCTGTACTGCACCTTATAAAGGTCATATTTATAATAATATTTATATATCTACAATAAAGAAGAACTCATCATTAATTAATAATTTTTTGAAAAGGTTGATTTTACCAAATCGGTGTTCTGGGTGGATTCACCTTGTAAATTTTAAAAAATTATGGTATTTCAATCTTTTACAAATTATTTTTTATTGGATGAATATAAAAAAATTATTATTTTAAAAAATGTCATATAATAAATGAAAAAAATTATTTACGACAATTTGTATACGATTAGAAAAAAATCGTATATAAAAACAAAACCTATAAAATATATACATACATATATAAAAAAAAAAAAAAAAAAAAAAAAAAAAAATATACAAAAAAAACGTAAAAAAATAAAATTATATACAAATAAAATGTAATAAATAAATAATAAAAAAAAATGTGTAATTATGTTTTTAAAACAAAAAAAAAAAAAAAACAATAAAAAAAATATTAAATATTATTTATTAATTTAAATAAAGTTATATATATTAATATATATACAAAAAAAAAAAAAAAAACTTATGAAGCAAAACAACATAAAATTAAAAAAAAAAAAAATTTTTTACCTATTTAAGTTTTAAAAAAAAAAAAACAAAAAAAAAATAATGAAAATAAATAAAATATTAAAAATTATAAATATATTTAAAATTTAATTTTGTAAAATTATTAATTATTTTTTTTTTTTTTTTTATTAATTTGAAAATAAGTTAGTTTTATTTTAAATATTTTCTTTTTTTTTTTTTTAATTTTCTTAAATTTTATAATAATACATTTAAATATAATTTCAGTTACCTATTAAAAATTAACTTGAGTTTTTTGTATTTAAAATAATATTACTACACTTATTATTAAAAAATAAAATATCTAATAAATTTTTTTAGCATATAATAATTATATTCATATATATATAAATATAATCATTTTTTTTTTGTATTACAATTACATTTAAAAAACATATTATATGCTTCTTATAAAAAAAAAAAAAAAAACGAAAAACGTATCATTTTTGTTTTTATTTATTGAATTTATTTATTTATTCAAATTTAGCATTTTATCAAAAACAACATATTTGACACAGTCACTTCGAATTAATGTTATTTCATTTCAAATCCAATATTATTTAATTTCAAATTGAATATTAATATTGACCATTATGATTGATGTTAACTCTTGCCTCGTCTCGACTATTACAGTTCGGTATGATTGAAATCGCCAAAAAACTCGCCGACGAGAGTTTTAGCGAATCGTCGACTATATTCGGTATGATTGAACTTGCACTCGACTCGATTTCTAACGACTACAGTCACCGTATATTTAAATTTAACCGTATATTTAATGTATATTTAAATTTATGATCGAGAGGAATAATTTTTTTAAAATAAATTAAAAATTTTAATTTTTTTAAGTGAGATTTTTTATAAAAAATTTGGTCTCTTTTTTTTAATATCGTTTTTATTACACAATTACTTAAATTTTAATTTTTCAACATAAAAACTTCAATCATACCAAATTTTTAATCCGTCGGGTAGAGAACCGATGATAGAAGGGCCATTATTCCGCAAACATTGATTGTTCTATACTCTAAAAATTTGGATATGATCCAAACCAAAAGTACAAATCGTTAAAAATTTGGATATTGAACAAACTTACCATTAAATATCTCAGTAACTAATAAGATTTTTAAAAAAAAAAATGGGTGAAAGATTCTGAAACACTATAGTCTACCTACATTCTTAAATTAAAACTGGCTGAAGCTAACATTTGAAGATAATTGTACAATAGTACAATCCATAAAAATCCTAGTATTGTGTTAAAATAGTTTTTCTTTCCGATATTCAATCCCATTGATATTATTATTTTAAATTAACCAAGATTTATTTACCCATAATTTCAAATCCACAACTGCCAACTGAATAATTTACAATATAAAGAAGAAGTTTTCATTCAACTCGAGATTGGATACACACTACAATTTTACGTGGAATAAGTTTATGGTAAACCTTAATAATCTCAGCGTTTAAAAAATATTATAAATATACTCATCGAGTTATGTTTGTAATTTTATTTAATTATTTATTTCTAGATTTGTACAAACAATAACGAAAAATATAATCTTTGTAAAATTAAAATATTAATTCTAATTTGAGCTGTTTCTTGTAAACTTATCTTCGGTAGATATACCTTCGGTCCATTCGGTATATTGTGTATTCCAATTCTGTAAATTTTACTAGAGTGGTTCAATTTTCACTGACAACAATTACTCGTTGATCAAAATTATTTAATTATATATAATTTTAACTTAAAAAATAATTTTTTTTATAAAAAATTCTGCTTTTAACGACTTTCAAATATTTTTTTAAAAAAAGGGTGTTTCAATATAGGTTCAAGTGTAGAAATTTATAATTATTTAAATAAATTGAATTCTTTTTTTTTTATTTTATTACAAATCTTTTAATTAAAAAATAATATCCACACACAAAATGTACAAAATATAATTAATAATAAGCCATTTTTACGAGCTTTCAAAATAAAAATAAATATTTAATTTTAATTTAATTTTAATTATTTATTTATATTTTATATATGATGGTTAAAAAAAAAATATTTAAATATTTTATTTCATCATAAATTCAATAATAGAATTTAGAAGAGTACAAATCCATCATAATTTTTTTAATTATAAATAAACATAAAAAAATAAAGCAAAAAAAAATTATTACATATAACAAAAATGAAAAAAAAAAAATATTTAATTAAAAAATAAATATTTAAAAGAAATAATATATTTGCCCAGAAATGGAAAATATAAATTTTATTACTCTGAAAACTAAAGCTGGAATCATAGAGTGCCACCATAACCGCCAGACAACTGTATAAAATACACAGCTTTATACTTAAGTAATTACAAAGCTCAACATTGACGATATAGTAGAAACATTTCTATTATCCAGCTCTGAAATATGAGTTTGGTACAAATCCGTATTTGCAGCCGAATTCCTAAAAATGTAATAAAGCACTTCTTATTTTAAATTATCAAGTAACATTTAAATAGCATCAATTTCACGAAAAAGTAAGGAAACGGCAACTTTGAGTAGTTTCTTTCAACACGAACAATATGGAATTTACAATTTAAGATCAACGTCAACCTTAGTTGACGGTGGCTCTATTTTTCCAGCTTAAAATATTTTTAAAAAATTGATCAAAATAATATAAACAAAAAATATTATGAATTTTTGAAAAAGCACATAAAAATAATATATAATATTAAATAAAAACATTCAATAAAACTAGAGAGAAAAACATATGAAAATTAATTAAAATGTTTTTAAATAAAGAAAAAGAATTTTAAAAACTTATTACCAAAATTTATATAATGAAAAATAGTAAAATACAAATAATATATTTGAAAAGGAGGTTTTCGCCCCGTAGAAGGTTTCCTCCAAAAAGCAAATATTAATAAAAATAAATAATAATTAATAATAATTATTCGATTTTATTTTGCTTAGACAAGAAAGGAGGAAAGCATAAAATATTTATAAAATATTTTTTTTTTTGTAATTTTCTTATTAAAATCAAAATTTAGAAAATGTTAGCACAAAAAATAATAATAATATAATCAAAATTTATTTGGTATTAATAATTTTCAAAATACAAAAATTCAAATATTTTTTATTGTTTTTTATAAATATTGTACAAACATTTGTACATAATAGACAGGACAGGGAGTACCAAAATAAATTTATCTTAAAAATTATGTATATACCACGATAATAGTGTACTGATAAAGAAATAGTTAGAAGTTGAAACTTGAAATTTGAACTACAGTTGATTTTCGCTTGGAGTATCTCAACGTATTATATTATAATTTAGTTTTGGAGACTTATTACTTAAATTTAGTTCTTAAAATAAACTATATTTTATTTGTCTACTGTAAATTCTCAACTTTGAAACTTGAGATTTTCAATATTTTTCATAATTTACACCAACCAGATATATTTTTGTTACTTAAATAAATTCATACTTATTAATATCCTCTTTCTTAAATAATGATTCCATACAAATATGGTCAGCTATTCTAAGATCAGTAATGGCACAATTGTCTTATCGTTCAAAGATATAAAAAATGTATGCTTTCAATGATGACGATGGAGTGTTGCGGATCTTAAAAGACCTCTGCCATCGTTCGTAACTACCATTTTTCTATGTTTTATCCAAAGTATATATTGCAATTGCAAATATTAAGACATTCTGAAATTATGGTTTCCAAAATGTTGACCAATTTTGACGCTATGAACCAAAATATGAAGTAAGCTTATATTTTGCAGGTCAGCTATTGTTACCTGGAAATTGTCCATACATTTTTAGGTATCAATATATTACTGATACAAACATCGTGATATAGCCATATATAAGATATATTTTGTTCTGGAACACCCTGTAATAAATATTATATAACTGGCCGATACGATAGTAATTAATTATTTTTTCATTTTTGAATATTTTAAATTTTATGAGCTTTGTATAATGATTTTGTTTAATTTAATTTTGAATATCAATATTTACTAATTTGTAAAATTTCAAAATTTTTGGATCATCAATATATTTATATTGAATATTTATTACTAATATTAAAATAAAATAAACAAATCAAAATAAAAGATTATATAAAATTGTATATTTAATATAATACTAGAGAAATTGATGTGAAAAATATATAATTAAAACAAAAATGAATTTATTAAATGGTATGTAAAAGTAAATAAAGATATTATCTATACATATAATATTGAAAATTATATTTATTTGTTTTCTGCAAAGAACGTGGTATTGGAATGATAATGCAGAATGAAAGCATTTCGAGAAAACAAGGAAAACAAACCATTAAGAATCTGGCTTTCATCTGGCATAATTTGTAGTTTATATAGTTGTATTTATTATTTATTTAAAGGTTTGTAATATTTAAAATTATTGAGGTATATTTATTTCTAAACTATTTATTTATTTTATTTCAATTTCTAATGACTTTCATTACCAGGTGGCAACCGAGGGAAATTGTAGGTTTCTTTTCAGAACTATGAAGCACTAATTTAGTCGTAGCTTATTCAGGCTTTAATGTTTTATTTCATTCAATAATTATATATATATTTTATTTAATTGCATGTATTGTTGTGTCTAATTACGAACATTTGTTTGTTTCCGGTCAGGGAAACATAACAGCTTAAACCACGGCGGATAGTAAATTTTTGCTCAACATGTGAAGAAATTGTTAGTTTAAATATGTTATCTTTTTTTTATTGTATTCTTCTCTTTTGTAAATAGACCTACTAACTAATCTCTATTTAATCTTGTTTTCACTGATCGATACAATTAATCAGTTTAGTTCTCAGGCTTATTTTCTTAGAAACGGTGATGTTTCTGTCTTATACTGATTTTGATTATATATATTCGATTACTAATTATTACTTTTCTGAATCTCTAGAAGAACTATAAACTTCAAACCAATAGAATTTGAAATATAATATTTGTTAGTTGATACTATTGAAATTTTAGTCTACGAATCCGGTGGTACTTTATAAGCTACGGACGTTAACTTCCTAATACTATTTTCATTGCATTTTTAAATCATTTTCCATCGGATTTTGGTGAAATAAACACTTCTTTTCCATAACTTCAAATTGAAGACACATTTAGAAAAATATTGTTAATAAATGTATTTGAAAGACGTACAAAACTATGTCCAGATTAAAGATTAACCATTCATTCAATCACACATTTTACAATTAAATAAAGTTGATTATTAAAATATTACCGAAAATAGTGAATAATTTTTATAAGAAAACATTTTGAATGGCTACTATATATATGAAAATGATAAATATTATGGAATTCACTAAAACGCTGAGAAATGTTGAAATAAAATATTGAAAAGTAATCAACTAAAAAAAAATAAACATTTTAGTAAAAAATAATTTTTATCATACTTTGTTATTTTATGCATCAATAGAACTAATAGGTATGCTATGGTTTTTGGTAATTCGCATCTTTAATGTTTCTATATGAGTTTTAACAAGTTTTAACATTGATAAAATGAGGACAATCTCTATTAATATATCAGTTTTTCAATTTTATATACACTTCAATATTTTTTAATTTTTTCACTTTATAATGTTTAATTCAATAAGAAAAGTAATAAATGTCATAAGCAGAAATTCCATATTTCCATCTGAGTTGAACCGTATACCTTGCCTTCAAAAATAATTGTTTCAATACCATTCCAGTTCAATAAGTTCTATTCATGCATTCACGTATGGTGTGCTGGTTAATGTCAATTTTATGACTTATTAAGTTAGATAAAATTTCAATAAATATTGTTTTACATTATATTTAATATACACAACAAAATTGTGTATCTTACAACTTAAAACACAAAATAAGTAAAACGATAGCTTCTCAGGCACAATAGTAATAATAACACATTAATTTTAATTACAATTTAAATTTATTTTAAAAATTATTTATTGTGCTTCTTATAATATATTTTTTTTTAAAGTTAATGAACTTTTCATATAATAAACCTAAATGAAACATTAAAAATATTTAAAAATTACATTAGTATATTTTTTGTTTATATTTTTGGAATTCACAATAATTTTTTTTCGATATTATGCTATTTAAAAATCTTCGGGTAAAATTTTCCCAAACCATATAATTCATAATAACCAAGCAAAATACGAAATACATTGAGAAAAAAAATATAATTTATATTTTGTATCCATACTCTATAAAATGAATTCCTCTTCACATATCTTATCATATAAATTGCTCATACATAAATTCATTTCAAAAATGTAATAGCATTACATATCATGAAGGAGGCCTTGAATTAACTTTTGGCGTGCAACAAAAAAAATAATTACTAATTTTTTATTAAGTATATATTTGTTATTTTTCTCAAATTTCACTTCTATCTACATGTACATGACTTCGTTGATGAATTATCAAATTTGAATTGAATTTGAACTCTAAAAAAAAAAAAAGACAAAATGTTAAATCTTTAATAAGAACAAAACAGTGTAGTGCCCTGCACTTCAATTTTCTCGTATATCTTAATATTCAAATAAAATCCTTGTGGAATTTCAAATCTCTAGCTTAAAAACTATTTTCTTCACTAAAATGTGAAAAATACATGACTGATTGACATTCAGACACGGTACTGTAAATCAGATCCGGTACAGAAAAACGCATTGGTTTTGGAGATCCATTACCATTATATAAACTACTTCTATAATCTGGCACAAATTTATCAGATTTCCAGTACATATATTTATTTTCAAATACGACAATTTGATTATTTTTTTTTCCTGTCAAACAATTTCCCGAAAATATACGAAGATTTCGAAAAATGAAGTGAATGGCACTAAAAAAATTCCTAAAATTCCTATTTCTAACAAAATTCTATTTTACCTTTGCCACAATGATCACATTTATGAACAGTTTTTCTTAATTTCCTAGCTGCATGTCTCCGTAAATGGGCATTCATTTGACTTTTCGTTGTAAATGCTATATAAAAAATAAATAAACAAAATAATATTTTTATTATACAAAATTTATAAAGAATTTTTCTTTTTTTATTTTTACCTTTATCACATTCACTACATTTAAATGGTTTCAGTCCAGAATGTATTCTTTCATGTTGTGTATGTTGTGATAATGATTTAAATGCTGATGGACAATATGTACATTTAAATGGACGTTCACCAGTATGTGTACGTATATGGTTTGTTAATGTATATTTACTTATTAATATTTTTCCACAAATATCACATTTCCATATACGATTTTCCTTTTCTTTTTCTACATATTCTTTTTTATAACCTGGTATATGGGTTTTTTCGTGTGCCAATTGACCTTGTTTCTGACGAAAGCATTTATCACAATAACTACATCGAAATGGTTTTTCGCCAGTATGAATACGAAGATGAACAATCAGATTACCAGCAAAACGAAATCCTAAAAAAACAAAATTGTAGTACATAATACAAAAAATTAAAAAAAAAAATTCTTAATTATTCTTACTTTTTTGGCAATATTTACACTCATACGCTTTTTCACCAGTATGACTTTGTAAATGATAAAATAATAATGATTTTACCCGAAATTGCATTGGGCATTGATTACATCTAAATGGTTTTTCACCAGTATGTATACGACGATGGTCATTTAAAATACATTGTGTTGATAATATTTTTTGACAAAATTCACATTGATAAATTTTTGTATTATCACCTTGAACAGAAGAACCACCAGCTGAATTAGTTATATTTATATTATTTTTATTTTCTCTGTTTGGTCGAAAATGTGTTTTCATATGCATATTTTTTGCACTTGCTTGACGATATGTTTTATCGCATAAATCACATTTAAATGGTCTCTCATTTGTATGAGTACGTTCATGATTGTCGCGAGTACTTTTTGTTACAAATGCTAAGAAAAAAACAAGATTTTTATTTAAATAAATTTTAATTTTTCTTTTTATATATATAATGTTTAATTGGAAAAAATCACAATTTACCAAATTCACAAACCAAATGAACTAATGTAAATTAAACGAATGCATTTTCTGAATTTGGTATCAGTAAATTATGACTTTTTTAATTTACCATAAATTAATTTTATATAGGAACAGATGAGTCTTTTCCGTCAAATTTACGGTTAATTAGCCGAATATCATTTACATTATTAATAAAGAAAATAAATAAAAAAATTACCTTTATCACAATATATACAACTAAATGGTCGTTCACCAGTATGATTACTACGTTCATGACATATTTTTAATAGTTTCGAACGAAAAGCTGATGGACAAAATTTACATGGAAATGGTTTTTCACCAGTATGTATACGTCGATGTTCAATTAATGAATATTGTGAACTTAATACTTTTAAACAGAATTCACATTTAAAATTTTTCGTTAATAAATTAATTTCTTCATCTGGATCATGTTTAATATCAATATTATGTGTACGCTGATGAAGAACCTTTTTCTTTAAGCGCAGAAACCTTTTATCGCAATAAGCACATTTGTATTGATTCGGTTGCGTTTCATGACGTTTTATATGAATATTTAAACTATATTGTGTTGATAAATCTATTAAAAATAAGAGGAATGTTAATATATAATTAATAATTTTTAGTTATTTA
Source organism: Rhamphomyia laevipes (assembly GCA_963920725.1). Classification (NCBI taxonomy): domain Eukaryota; kingdom Metazoa; phylum Arthropoda; class Insecta; order Diptera; family Empididae; genus Rhamphomyia; species Rhamphomyia laevipes. Next base: position 132,974,505 of record OY987255.1, read on the forward strand.
GAATTAGCAATGCTTATAGTTAATATACATAATAGCATTGAGTAATAATCTATATAAGAGCAGTTAATTTCAAACACTTTTTTTTCATACCGATTTTTCTAAACCAATTTTAAAATGGTGCTGCTTTTGAATGTATTTGTATTTTTTTTAAATTTATATGTTTGTATTGTACATGGCTTTATGCATATGCATGCATAAAGCCATGTACAACACAAACATATGTATACAACATAATTAAAAAAAATTACAAATACCGTACATTCAAAAGAAGCATCATTTTAAAATTGGCTTTAGAAAAATCGGTAGAAAAAAAGTGTTTGAAATTAACTCCTCTTATATAGATTATTACTCAATGATAAATAGCTAACTTCAATAGATAGTTCAATGAGTTGTTCATGATTGATCTAGGACACTTCTTTAATATCCATGAACCTGATAAATCAATTTAGAACATTTGCATTATGACAATTATGACAACGTCACGATAAACTGCCAACAAACCTGTAAAGCTTTGAAATTATTGAATTAGTTGCCCTCTCTAAAATGTTTAGCAACAGCCAATTAAAAAATTCATAGATATAATTTACATTTTAATTAAATTAGCAAAAGTTTGTAGTACGTAGAATTCATTTATGTATAATTGCTTAAAATGTTACCAATATGAACAAATTATAACGTTTAAAAACTTTTACCCTGCAAATGGCAAGGGGGGAAATTATACTAAATTTTGTATTATTTTGACACATTGGTTGTACGTATAGCATTTAAATTATCAATATTTTTTTTAAAAACTAAATAGGAATTAAAAAATTTCTATTTTTACTTACACAATCCACATATAGTGCATCCAAATGGTTTAACATCAGTATGAATTTTCTCATGATTATATAAAATACCCTGCGATTTAAAACTTCGCGAACATATATTACATTTAAATGGTCTTTCACCAGTATGGCTACGTGTATGTACAGTTAAACTAAATTGTGATTTTAATATTTTTGGACAATATTTGCATTTAAAACGTTTACGATTAATTGGATCCCAATCATCATCTTCTTCATCATTCCCATTGCCAATAAGATCATCATCATCTGCTTCTACATATTCTTTATCATTATAAGCAGCTGGTAATATATCTTCTTTATACTGATTATCTTTAATGTTATTTGGTATTTCATTAATTTTTAAATAATCTGAATCTTGATTATCAACTAACAAAGTATTACTATTATTAGTACAAATATCATTATTTATTACACTATCAGAGAATGTCGATTTATCAGAAGTATCCATTTTAGAAATTGGTATAATATCTACAGTAGTAGGATTAATTGTATCAAAAACAGCTTCATTTTTAATTGGAATTCTATCATCTTCATTATTAACATCAATATTATCATCATCAGTCAAATCAATAAATACTTCATAATCATTATTCTGTGATGTTTGTTCTTGTAATGATGGTTTTGTTGTACAGTAATTTTCAAATTTAATTTTAGGTTCTTTAAATTCTTCTGTAGTTGTTTTCTTAGCTTGTATTTCAGCATATAAATTTTGATTAATTGTACTCTCATTATTTGTATTATCATCATCATCATCATCATCAAAAAAACTTATAGTTTCAAAATTACCAGCTTCATTTTCAACAATTTCACAATGTTGTAATGGCAATGGTACTTTTATAGTATTTACTGTTGTTGCACCTTGTGGTAATTTAATTGTTTCATTATTATTTTTTATTATATCATTAGTAGAAAAATTTGTATTATTAATTTCTGTTTCATAATCTAATGATAAATGTTCTTTATGAATATGTGTTATAAATTTTTCTGAATTTTCTAAATTCTCATTACAAAATGTACAAAAATATAAAAATGTTCCATTACGTGTTACAAATACTTCACCACATTTTGAATGAAAATCTTCTTCAATTTCTGTATAAATTGTTTCATTATCAAAATCAATTTCACTATATTCATTTTTAACATATGAATTTGTAATATTATTAGATTCTTTTGAATCTGTTGTTGTCGTGTTCGTTATTGTTGTAAAATCAATAGAATTTGTTGTTTCTTCAGTTTGTTTATGTAGATCATCTGTTGTTGTTGGTGGTGGCGTTGGTGCTGTTGATGGCATAGATTTTGTTGGCACGGCTAACAAAAAGAATTACAAATAAAATTTAAATTATACTAACTACTTAACATACTAATTATTATATATGTTTACAACATACCACCATTTTTAAGTTTTATATTTAAACGTCTATATACACCATCAATACATTCTAAATGACAGCTTTCTTCAAATTCAGAATTTTCAAAATGTTCTGAGCAAAGTGTCCATGTACGCCATGTTAAACTGCTTACACTTTTTTTATGGCCAACAAATTTAAACCATTTATTTCTTAAGCTTGCTTTTGTTGGAAAATTGTGATATGTTATAGTTGTTTCGTCTTGATTTTTTTTATCATCACTATCATTAACTTTTTTAAGAGCACACTCAAAATTTTTACATCCCGGTGCAACACAGTAACGTGCGCGTTTCGATTTATTTTCCGAAGACATTGAAACTTATATTAATTATTCATCAATATTAAAACCTTAAACTTTATTATAAAATCTAAACGCCTACCGTCATGCTATGCCATTAATTTCATTGAATTTTGTTGAAATTGGTATCCATTGTTACTTTTTTTAAATGTCAACAATTGTGCAGCTGTCACAATGATTTAATTCGTTTATACCATATAAACACATTTCAGCCAAGCAATAGAAATTTCGGAACTGTATTTTTCTGACAGAATTCGAAATATCGATTTTAATATAGGCGTTTTTTTATTTCTTTTACAATTTACATCAATGAAGTATAGACCAATTTTTAATTAATTAATGGTTAAAAAACAAATTAAGGTCACTCGCCTTTAATAAATTTTAAGTGACGGATTACATTTAAATTCAAAACGATTTTTGTCACGGGATGTTAATTCTTGGTATTTTCGTATCTTTAATTCTCGCAGCCTAATTTCACAGAGTTATTAAAACTACTTTTTGATGTCGATTCTTTAAGATTCAATTCTATTAATTAACATAACATAAAAATGCATTTATCAAACTATTTAATTACAAAAAAAATATTATTAAATAAAATCTTTAGGAATTTCAAAAGTATGTTTTTCTAAATTATCTACTAGACAACACATTAATTGATCTTTGACTTCAATCATTTCAATTTCAGTTTTTGTAGATGTAGTTGAAGTTATTGTTGAATTTTTCTCTTTTCGTGATCTAAATGGCCGCTTTCTATTAATATTATTATGCCTCCGTTCATGATAGATTTTTTCTGAATTTATTTTAAATTTTTTATCACAATAGCTGCAGAAAAATACATTATCAGAATGTATTTTCATATGATGTTGTAGTGCATCTTTTCGATAATATGCTAAAAAAAAAATTTCCATTCAAATTTAATTTATATTGAAATTGTTTTAAATTATATATGAAAAATTAAATTGATCAAAAAGAGATTATCATTTTAATTTTTATACAATTCAGCAATTAACTAATTCTATGAATATACATATCTATACATTACATATATATATACCTTTATCACATTGTTCACATTTGTATTGCTTTTTGCCAGAATGTGCACCCAAATGCAATAGTAATGCCTGCCGACGAATAAAACCTCGTGAACAATGTTCACACTAATAAAAATAAAAAATTTAATTTAAATTTATAAAATATCTTCATAAGAAAAAAAATTACTTTATACGGTCTCTCCCCAGTATGTTTCATAATATGTCTTTTTAATGATGTTACCGATGAAAAACACATACCACAAGTATCACATTGTTGTTTATTTGCTTTATTTTTTTCTAATATTTTATTATAAAATTCTTCAATTGGTTGTCCAATCATTAATTCATCAAGTGATATATTTCTATGTTTTACTTTACTATTATTATTATCAATTAAATTATTATGACTAGTTTTATGTAATTCAAATTGTTGAATTGACCAAAATGATGATAAACATTCTGGGCACTTAAAACGATTTGGATTTTTATCAGCAGATTGTTGGTATTTTCCAAATTGAATTTTATGTTGTTTTATTGAAGATTTTAAATTTGGCTTTATTTGTTTAAAATTATGAATAATTTCATGTAATGATAATTGATCAAATGTCCAAAATTTTGTAGGACACAAGTTACATTGAAACTTTCTATTATCATCAATATTTTTTAATTTTATTATATTTTCATCTTTTTTATAAAAACAACCTTCTGCTCTTAAGCTTGTAAATGTCTTTTGGGTATTATTATTTATATTATCAACATTATTATCATCAGAATTAGAAGACAATAATTTAGTGGTATTATTATTATTAACTAGTTTTTTGGAAATTTCAGGATTGTGAATAGTTTTGTCATTTTTAAATAGTAATTTTTCGTCATAACAGAGAGTAGTTTCTAAAAAATAATATAGATAAATAAAAAAAAATATTATTTTTTGGAAATTCTAAATTACCTTTAATATTATTATCTATATGATTTTTATAAAAATGATTTATAAATTTTTCATAATTTTTAAATGTATTATTATCACAAAACCGACAAGAAATATAAAAAAATTGTTCAGATGATATTAATACTTCAGCACATATTGAATCTTTAGCATTTTCAAAAGAATATAATTTAAATTCTTCTTTTATACTCATTTTTTATGAAGAATTCTTATGCGATTTCAAATTATTTATATTACTTTGTTTGTAAATAAATGTACAAATGAATATTATTATATTTATTATATGTATTATTATGTACGAAAGCGAAAGACAACAAAAATCAAAAACTTGTTTGTTGATGGTTTCATGGTTTGTGAATTGTGATTTTCGATTTGACGAAATTTTGACACAAAATAAGGGGTAATTCACTTTCGAACAAAAAGCACTAACATACTGTAGTACTATAGCAATACAGCAATGGCAATAACCAAAAAATACTTGAAATGTATATCGATCGATAGAGGCTGAGGGTCCTGAAAGCTCAAAGTCCAGAAATGTATACGAATGTTTAAAGCAGGGAATAGAAATGATGTTTCAAAGTACATATACATATAGGCAAAGTATATATTTTATCAGTTATTGACAAAATTATCCAACAAATAATTTTCGACTGCATAAATTTTAATTTCTTTTATAACTTTCAAGGGTTTCGTTTAGGCCAGATAGTGGCACGAATATGGCAATAATCCATTTCGTGAAGTCTATCGTTAGATGGTGGAGGCATGGTACGAAGTAGTAGCGATATTTATTAACCTGAATAAGCATTTGATTCGGTGGACAATATTCTGATTCGTGGAATAGCTCTCCAAATTTTACAGTTTGCTAACTGATTGATCAAATTCGTTGCATCCATTTCAAACGTGCTGTCCAACTTAAACACTCAAACAAGTTGTTCAACTTGGTGTGTGACACTTGTTGTATGTACAACATATTTTTTCTACTCCATTAAAAGCCCCTTTACATTATTATATTTTGCATAACACTTGTCGTATGCGATGTGAAATAAGTCTAATGAAAAATAAAATGATTTTTCATAAAATATAGCACAGGATTAATGTTGTTAAAATATTTCTTTTTATAAGTTAAATCGAATCGCCATTGATATTTTCTGTCATAAGAAATCTAATATCGTTTTTCCAATTTAAAAAAAAATCGAAATTGGGAATGAGAGCATCTCTTATGGAGATATTATGCTTCCCAATAACTGGTTTTACTAGTTATTTTGTCCATTCTAAGGAAATTTTCAAAATCACTTGGCGACAATTCTTTTAGAGCCACTTCACACTAAAAGATTTTTCAGACGATTTTTCAGACGACTAGTATAATTTTATACTAGTCGTCTGAAAAATCTTTTAGTGTGAAGAGGCTCTTAAAAAATTTGTTGTGGTAAATTTTTCCCTTTTTTGGAACCATTCAGTTGTCCAAATTCCATATTCTTTTACGTTTTCTTTTCCTTGGTTCACTTCACCTTTACTTTCAAGAATAGTATCTTAGCATCACGTCCGATATTTTTGTTTGAATTTTTAAAAGCCCTTTACATTTTTTTTATTAGTTGGTTTTGGTAAGTTTTCATTTTCCACAGCAATTTATAATTCCAATTTAGTGTTGCACGAAGCGATAAACGCTACTGAATGGGGCAATTGTTTCCAGAATTTTGACAAAGCGAACCATACGATCGATACGACAAATTTTAGGTTTTAAAATATACTCTTCTATGACTTCTATAGTAAATGCGATTTCGTTCGATGTGACTGTCAAAACTTTGTTTATGTTTTTAAAAAATAGTATAATATTATACTATACAAATTTAGAAATTGTTAATTTCTATCTAAGGTAATTTCTTACGATTAATGTAAATTTTTAATAAGTTATTTGTTTTCTTTTTTTCTTTTTAGAACTAAATTATATTTAGAATTTAGCGCATATAAACAATTAAATAGAACCAATTATGTCAATATCATCGGAAAGTAAAACTATATTTGCTAAAAAACAATTTGCTTGTATAAATTGTTGTAATCCTGTAGAAAAATTATATCAGAATGTTGGATTAACATCACCCGTAATCAAATTAACAAAATGTCCCAAATGTTATAAAATTGCTGATCATTATATTGAATATGAACAAATTTCATATTTAATTGATTCTGTACTATTATCAAAACATGCTTATCGTCATATTATTTATAATACAGATTTTAAATTTCAATGGAAATTATCATTTATATTATTAATGTTAGAATCATTTGCATCATGGAATGAGAAATTAAAATTATCAAATACAACAACGTCTACAACAACAGAAGGTTTTTACTTAGCTTGTATTGAAAATTTTACAGAATGCCTTATATTTCTTTTAATGTTGTTTCTAGTATCATTAATATTTTTAAATATTAATTTATTTAAAAATTTTAATTTTTTTATAATTTTATGTAAAGCAACCGCATTAGGTAATTGTTCTAAATTTTTTTTATTACCAATTATGATATGGAAAGATAATACAACAGAATTTGGTGTTAATATACATTATTTAATGGTTTATATATATTTTTTATTATCATGTACATATATTTATTCAGCAATAACAAATTTATCAGTACTGAATTCTGGTTTTGCTGTAATTATAGCATATTTTATAAAATATTATGTTAAATCTAATATTTTAGTAAATGTTGTACTATAAATTTAAGTAGGTATATTAAAAGTTTATAAAATTTGTGTTTATAAAGATTAGAAAATTACCAAAACGTATTTGATTTGATATATATTTTTTAAAATTTAATTATAAGGAATTATTACTAATATCTATGTATTGAAATTACAAGTAATAAAAGTACAATTTTAATTTATTGAACAAAAAGACTTAAAATACTAGTAGGTCTCAATTAAAAACGTCCTCTTGTTATTCAGACAACAATAAAAAAAAACCGATATATAATGTTACATTCAAAAGCAAGTAAAATCAAGCCAGCATATATGTTATCTATGGTTCATGAGAGTGGTCCAAGGGATCGATCGATGTGCATAGATAAATGCAATTGGCCCCATTAATAACCTTCAAGAATATAAATAATATACTCCTTCAAGTGTGCTATGGAATTCTTACAATATGTAAAATCAAAAGGAATATCTAACCAACACAAAATAGTTAATGAAAATATAACTTATGAAAGTTTATAAATAAAAATGCGATATACAAATTATCTCTATAATTTTCAACCGTTTAAAAAAACCGGTTTAATCTAAAATCATTGGTCTGTCTCGTCTCTGTGGTCTCCAAATTACGAAAATTGCCATAGATTTCATGAAAATAAAAAATGAAAAATATATGTCATACTGAGCAACTGAGCTATCAATTTTTTTATATAGCGGCAAAGCAACACTATACTCTCAACAAGAGCTCTTTTATGTGACGCATGTCAAAGAAGAGTATACACAATAACAAAACAAAAAAAAAATATAGTAAAATAAATGCTAGATGATATTTATTTAATATAATTTTAATAAAGTTTAACAAATCAATTAATATTACTATCGCCAAGAAACATAAAATAAAAATACAACAATTTAATAAGCAAAGGAATAATTTTATAAATTTTATTAATTCGATATGAATAATCAACATACCAAATATTGTGTAGCACCAGGATGTTCCAATGTTGAATCTCCAGGTTTAACAACAAATATAACATTTCATAATTTTCCTGATAAAGTATCACAAAGACAAGAATGGTTTGAATTTACTGGTAATGCATATACAACAGTTCCAGTCAATGCTAAAATTTGGAAAAATTGGAAAATATGTTCAGAACATTTTAGACCTGGTGATTTTCTTGAAGAAAAATTCATATTTGTTGAAGGCGCAAAAGTTTTATTAAGAACCTTAAAAGATAATGGTAAATTAAATTTTTGATATTTATACAATTATAATTAAGTAATTTAATATTTATATACCTACATAATTCATAAAACTTCATAAAATGTATATATATATATATATATATATATATATATATATATATATATATATATATATATAAATAATTATTCTATATATACAATATATATATATATATTATATATATATATATATATATATATATATATATATATAAATATAACAGAGTTACCTATATATATAAATTTGACTGTATAGCAAACTTTGATATAATTTATTTATATATAGAAGGTTTATTATTTTACTTGTGCAACTAACTAAAAGCCTCACAAAATTTTAGTATAGAAAACTATAGCTATCAGCTGGTGCTGATGTTGAGCTAAAGTTTTTGTTTAGGATAATAATAATTATTAGTAAGACTTTAAATTTTAATAGCTATCTTTTATTTTATAACCTTTTTTTTTTTAACTTATACATCTTTCATAACTTATAAATGAAAGTTCGAAATATTTTTAAAAATTCGAAAAATTTCTTTTAGTAATATTTTATAAAATTTATACTAAACAAAATATATTACATTGTTATTTTTTTAAGCTAAACCAACTGGAACATATAAAACTAATGATGAATTACCATCAGCTGTTGTTGAAGCGGTATTAAATTTACAATCTGATATATCTGCAATGGAAGATGTTGAAAGTGGTAAAAAATAATAATATTATATAATTTCTTGTTCTTTTAAAACTAAATTTATATATATTTATAGATCCTGAAACATCATATACAAAATGTGGTGAAATATTTGTATCAAAATCTGGAAATTTTTTATATTTATGTAAAACATGTAATATAACATTACCAAATATACAATTATTTTCGGAGCATGTTTGTGTTACGCATATTTTTTCAAATTCAAATGATTTACAAAATGAAATAATGCTATCAACAACAGCATCAAAAATTGATGGTTTATCATCATCAGAATCACCAGATACAGATAATTCAATTGAACAACAAGTTAATAAGAAATCACGTAAAAAAATTAGATTTTCTATTGGACCGGAACAAGTAAATAAAAATAAAACATCAAAAATTGTTTGTGAATCCACTAAATCGTTAGATCTAAAAAATGACACTAGTTCAACTGGTGGCGGAAATAATACATGTCAATTTTGTGGTAAAACATTTAAATTAAGTAGTAGTTTAATGGTACATACACGGACACATACTGGAGAACGTCCATTTGATTGTCAATTTTGTCCATCAAAATTTCGATCAAAATCGTTATTAGTTTTACACATTCGAACACATACTGGTGAGAAACCATATGCCTGTACATATTGTTGTAAATGTGAGTATTTTTATTCAATTTATATTTTAAATATCGATATTTATTTAAATCCAATTTTTAAATTGTAAAACTGGTCATAAGAATCTTTAAAATTAATCTCCGGCTCATGTTATATAATATATAGTTTGTAAAACTGTTTCCCTCTGAATTGTTTTTTTTCTTCTGAGAAATCTTTTCTAAGTTTCAATGAATTTTAAAAATATATTAAAGTAAATTTGTATTTTTTTTTTCTAAAGCTTTTAATGGCAAATCAAATTTATACGTACATGAAAGAATACACACTGGTGCTAAACCATATAAATGCCAATTTTGCGACAAAAGATTCAACCAGAAATCCGCACAAGCAACACATGAAAAGAAACATAATTTAATGTCAAATGCTTTGTTAGAGGTTGCACAAAAACCTCATAAATGCAGTAAATGTAATAAAGGTAATTAAAAAAATACAATTAGTCACAAAATGTTATATATAGATGGAATAACTTTTTTTTATTATTCTTGTAGTATTTTTGAATGCCGCAAATTTAGGTGCTCATAATCGAATTCATCGAGTAAAACCAGAAAATGGGGTAAAAAAAAATTAATTCAAACTATATTACTTATTTATAAAATTTGGGTAAAAAAAAATTACTTAAAAGAAGAAACATTACTAATTGAAATAAAATATACACTTTAAATTTTGTAAATTTGCTTGTGGATGGTAAAGTTTAAATAATAAACATAACTATATTATTTTATTATTAAGTGTATCACTCTACCTTACAGTAAATCACAAAACATTAATTTCATTTTATATTTTCAGTTAATTCTTATTTATAAAATATTTTATTGTCTACATATTGTAAAATCTTAATTGATGACTATAGACTATAGACTTAAAGACCCCAATCATAATGAACTCCAGATTGCACTAGCAAAATTCTAATAAATATTTTCTGATCGTTTTCTGAAGTTTATATGTATATTAAAATCGGTTGTATGGACACGGGAACAATCGTACAGTTTTTAAGTTTCTTTACAACTCTATTGTAACTATGTCTCAAAAAATTTTTTATTAAGTTGAACATTTAAATTAAAAAGAATTTGTGTTCCTGATAATTGACTAAAATATTATTTCAACCAGTCTAGAATTAAACTATTAAATTTGTCGCAAGAACTTTTTATTTATCTTTGTTCATATTAATTTTAAATTAATAATAAATAATATGTACTTACTTAAAAATATATAATTCACCACCCAGTACTTGTTGATTATTATAAAATAAATATTAAGGATTTTGACAGCCCAACTTTTAGAAAAGACTTAAACATGTATTAGAAAAAATACACACATTATTTGATAAATTTTTAAACTTCAAAATGCATAATATAAATGATAATGATTACAAAAAATATCTATGTATTAAATATTTATTTTACTCTAATATTTGTTATTTGATAGTTCTATGCAAACATTACGGAGCATAGCTCAATCTTATCGTTTAATTTAAAGTATACTTTATGTATATTGTTAATAGTTAATCGTTAATGATTGATCGTTACGGATCTCAGAATACCTGCTCGATATTTAATTTACTTAAAAACTATTAATGATTACAATTCACAATAACTTGAAATTTATATTTTTATTTTTTTTTGCATTGACAATTAACACTAAAATTGAATTTAGTTAGTATACTAGTTCAAAAAAATTATAGAGGAAAAGCTTTTGAAGACCTCTTTGCATACAAATAAAACTTGTTTCTTGCGCGGGTATTCTAAAATCCGCAATAATCAATCGTTATTGCTGATTGTATAGTTTTTTTATATAGATTGATTGTATGTTACGGATCTTGAGAGCAGAGTTGTTAAATAATGCATTAAAAAAGTAATGCATTATTATTACCGAGTAATGCTGAAATATAATGGATTATTTTCTAAAAAGTAATTTTGTACTTAAATTTTTCAATTATTCATTACAGTACTGGTAATGGAGCAATGCATTATCTCAAAAGTAATTAAATTTTTTAATTACTTTACTGCATTACAAATACTTCACATTTTTATGGTGAAGTATTTAGAAGTACTTTTTACTTCAAGGAAGTACTTCAAAATACTTCGAAGTATTTGATACTTCAATAAAAGTACCGCGCATTACTTTGAAGTACTGGGAATTATTTTAAAGTAAAATGAATAAAATTAATAATGTTTTGGTATTTATATTTAAAATTTACAGTGGTGTGCAAAATAATAGCACAAAAGCAGAATTCGTATGTTTACTGAAAAAAATTTAAATAAAATAAAAGTACTTCACTATAAAAATGTGAAGTATTTGTAATGCAGCAAAGTAATTAAAAAATTTCAATACTTTTGAGATAATGCATTACTCCATTACCAGTATTGTAATTAATGAGTAATGAAAAAATTTAAGTACGCCATTACAATTAATGCAGTAAATTAATTCAACTTGAATTATTTGGTAATACTTAACAACTCTGCTTGAGAGTAAGTAACTGGCTAGCTTTTACCAGATCAACGTTATTTGTTTGAAACTTAAACTTATTTTAATTTTTTAAATGGAAGTTAAAACGAAAATATTAATCCTAAAATTTATTTATAGTTTTTATTTTAAATTTTATTTGTTAACAAATTATATACATTATAAATATTTTAGGATAATATAATTATACATTTTAGCATTTTTACTTTTTATTCAATTGTTTTTTATTTTAATAATTTGGCTTGTAAAAAATTGTTTATTAATACAAAAAAAAAATATTAATTGGTTTTTGGTAAACATTATGTAGTTATTAATTTTTCATATCGTTTTTTCAGATCCAAATTAAAGATAACTGAAAAGATTTATTGAAAATTTATCCGAATATCAATTTATCCAACTTTTGGACAATATTATCTTAATTATCTCAAATATTAATTACTTATTAGTTTTAATAAAGTGCACCTTGTACTTATTATGTGTTATATAATTATAATAATTTACGAAATATGTGACTAAAAATAAAAGAAATATGATACATTTATGTTTCAAATTATTTTGCAACTAAATTATCGAATACACAATTGAACTAATGTAGATGGGCCGAATGTAAATTGTCCCAATGTAAATTAAATGAAATCACAAATAGACTAAAAATAAGCTCATAAAATAAAATTATGCATTTGATGAATTTGAAATTTTAGTAATTGTTTTTTTTTTACATGTAGAATTAATTCGATCAATTGAGTTTTCTTTAGATAGAGTTTCGATGCATTGTCCATTCAGTCATTTTACCTTGGGTCTATCTACTTTCGGTCAATTGTAAATCATTTAGCACATTATTTTCGGTCAATTAGCCGCTTACTGTCTTAAGTTAGAATATAATTTAACTAATTAGTAAATAATTTTATATTTAAAATATATTTTAGTGCATTATCTTTTAAAATATAGAATGTATGTAATGTAATAAAATCATATTTAATTCGTAAATTTAACCTATAAAAAAATATTGTATTGCTTAAGTGAATGCATATTTCATTAAACACTTTTGGCATTATAACTAATCATGGTTATTACATTAAAGAAAAAATTTTTTTTTTTAGAAATAATTAGAAAAAATAAATTTGAGAATTAATTAAAATAATTTTGTTTAGTGAAAAATGAATGTGTTTATAAATTTAAAAGAAAATAATTAATTTATTAATTCATTTTTCGAATTTTTGTTATATAATAATAATTCATACGAAAATTATTTTTTAAAAAAAAAACTGAAAAACAATTATATATGTTCTAATATAGAATAAAGCCTGATTTTCAGTTGCTGCACAATAAATAAAACACGCAATTATAATTGTATTTTATATACCTGTGCCTCCACGATTACCGGTTGGTCTCATGAGAAACGACTGAAAATCAGCTTTGAAAGGTAACATTTTGTATATAAGATAAATTAATTCTTGTATGTTTTAAAATTTCATGCTGAATTTTAATTTTGTTTTAATATATTTGTAATAGGGAGTAGGGCCCATTTCTAGAATTAATAAAAACAAAAATTAAACTGAAATTTAAATACTAATAATAGTAATGTTTTAATAAGTATAAGATTTTAGATTTAATAAAAATGAAATAATAAAAAATACAATCGAATGAATTTTAATAAAAAAATATACTTGATTTTATATTTTTTTTTTTTAATTTTCACATACCGTTAATAATAATATTTATACAATTATTTAAGTATAACAATTAAAATCTAAATATTAAGCAATAAAATTTAACATTTACATAATAAAAAATTAAACATTTTAACACAAAATAAAAGTAAGTATTTTGCGCAATGGTTATTATAAAAGATAAACTTGTTAATTTTATTTCATCATACAAGAAAAGAGCGTTATATCTTAGAAACTAATTAAAATTAAATTAAAAACAAATCAACAATACGATCAATTCTGATCCCATAATCCCCACTCCACATACTATTCTAATTAACTAGATGGATGATTTATAACTAAAATATATATTATTCAAAAACCAATGGTGCAATGGTGAGTTTCACATAATACAATAAATTTGTGGTTTTTCTTTTCTTATATAAAGATAAATTAGAGTTTTTTTTGTGAAATCTGACCTGGCAGTGTTAAAGTATAAACGTAATTATACTTTTTTTTATAACATTATCAAAAACGCTTATACAATAGTTTATTTCTGTTTAATTTTTCTTATTATTTATTTTGCTAATTAATATATTAATTTAAGTATGGAAAAATTCTTAAATGATAAAAAAAAACTCAAATTTATATATATATAAATATTTAATTACAAAAAAAGAACTTATAGACACACTTGGTTTTAATATTACAATTTCTCTTCAGATGCAATATGATCGAATGAAGTAACCTATCGAATAACTGACCCTCTTCAATTATGCATTGGATTTCCTGAATCTTTTAACATATTTTAATTACAAAATTTGGTAATATATTGTTTTTATCCAAATTAATCATTTCTTTGAATTTACAAATTTATGATTTGTAAAATATCAATTTTAATTGAATATTTATTTTTTACATGTACGTTTTTTCTCATGTGTACCCCGATGTCCTTTTGTTAAAAATTTCTTATTGCATAATCTACATTTAAATTTTAAACCATCGGTATGTATTAATTCATGTATTGGTAAATATGATTCACTGTATTTTAAATGACAATAAGTACATTTTACTAAATTTACATATTTCTGTTCATGTTTCATTTTATGGATTTTTAAATATCGTGCAGTTAATAATTTTTTATTACAAATATCACACTGAAATTCGATGCGATTATTTGTATGTATTTTAGTATGTATTGTTAATGCAGAATTTGAAAAATATGATTGATCACATAAATCACATTTATATATTTTATTATCATTAGTATGATTATTTTCATGTTTTATAAAATATGGTTTATTTTTGAAAGTATCATTACAGTGACGGCATTTATATGTTTTATTTTCTTGATTATTATTTGTTTGTGGTTGTTCTTTTATATTATCTGCGATTGATTCTAAGTTTTCACGTTTCATTCTTTTACTTTTTTTAAAATCACTATTAATATGTCTTTCCATATGTAATTTTAAACCTAATTCACTTAATAAAGTTTTACCACATATTTTACAATCTAAATCATCATCATCATCAATATTATAAGAATATTCTGTATAATTAATTTTATTTTTGGTTTTAGTTGTTGATGATGTTGATGGTACTGCTAATGAAATCGATTTTTTTTTTGATTTTTCAATACATTTTCTATTCCTTTTATTAGTTTTCTTATTTGATTTTTTAATATTGTTCTTTTTTATTTTATGTTTAATTGTTGTATTTAAATTATTAATAATTTCAATTTCATTCTTTGGATTTTCTAATTGTTTATCTGATATTAATTGTATTGAATTTATAGTTTTTTGTTCATCACTTAGTGATGATTGTATAATTGGCTCTGGTATTACAACTTCATTATTTATTATATTAATCTTTTCTTCATTATAATTCAATTTTTCTTTAATTTTTTTTATTGCTAGTTCTTCGACTATTTGATTTTGTACTAATTGTATTACCGATGAATTTGTTAATTGTTCTGATTCTAATTTTAATGATTCTTTTTCTTTATTGTGGTTTTGTTTAACATCATCATCATCTTCATCGGTATCTGATAAACAAATAATGCTGTCGTCAGCTGATTGTATTTCTTCTATATTATTTGGAACTATATTATGTTGTTGCGGCAGTTCTTTGTAAATTTTGTGCATTCATAAGAAAAATATTATTAAAGTGGAATTTCTATTGAATATTATTAATATTTTTACCTATTATATTAAGACGTGAATAATGATTTTCGAATAAATGTGTTGCAAAATGATGAAAAGTTTTAAATTGTTCATTGCAAAACCAAAATGAACAATAAAACAAAAATTCTCCTTTATTAGAGATAAATAGCTCTCCACATTTTGTATGAATACTTTCTAATATTGGCGATTCAATTACTGTTGGATTTGTATCCATTATTGTTTGTTTGTACCAATTTATTTTATGAGAAAAAATACTACTTTGTTTTGTCCATACGCAGAAAAAAATAACAAATTTTTAACTCTATAGGTTAGAATAGAATAAAATCACAATCAATACATTTTTGACATTTCCCTTTTGACTAAAAAATTAAATTTAATTTATACAAATTGTGGCCGTTCACACCAAGTAACCTTTTCGTTTCCGAAACGAATTTGTAGTTTTTTACTTGATGAGGCCGCTAATTTCAATCACGAAATTTTTTGAATTCGCCTCACAAAAGAATAGGCTGGTTGCACGGCCAATTTAAAATCAGCTGTTTTTGAACTTTGGAGGACAAACAAAACAAATTTTATTGTACAAATTCTTTACGTATGCTATCTAGTAATTTTAATATAATATTTTATTGTAATAATAATAATAAAAAATAAACAACTTTTATAATATAAGCAAGCACATAGAAATTCTCATTGAATTTATTTTATTTGTCCTCCAAACTCAAAATACGGCGAATTAAACTGTCACTTGCAACCAGCAATAATTATTATTATTACAATAAAATATTATATTAAAATTATTAGATATAATACGTGAAGAATTTGTACAATAAAATTTGTTTTATTTGTCCTCCAAAGTTCAAAATCAGCTGATTTTAAAGTAGTGAAGGTTTTTTTTAATAGAGGGGACTAAAAAATCTGCCGTCGTAAGAGAGCGTATTTCCATTTAGATAGTTTTTGGTTCGGAATCATTTAACTCTTTTTTTTCATCCACATACATTTATAAAAAAAAACATTTTCAATAAGTTCGAGCTAGTGAGCTAGTTTTCAATTACTTTGAAATATAAAATATAATAATGCTTCATTAGAGAATATTGACATGATTTTTTCGATAAGCAATTTTATTTATACATAGATATATTTTAAACTAAACAATAGAATATGTATTTAAGCAATACAATAAATTATTGTACCCCTTTAAGACGTTTGTGCACGCACCACGCACACCAAATCGCTCTGCATATCTGAATCTGATTTTTATGCCTAATTTTCGCCGAGAGATATCACACAACAAATGTTATAATGTTCGAGGAGAGTGAAATTAGAGACAATCTTCCTACAGTGTCATTATATTTTAAGTGGGTCGAAAGTGTATCAAGACATAAACAAAACGAAGTCCTTCACTTTTGGTGGCAAAAGTTTATTGCAGACAAATTTTCTGTCATAAGAGCCAAACTGAGTAAATTTTAAATTTTTCTCATAATCGTTAGGTTAATTAATTTATATATATGTATTTTTAATTATATTTATTTTAACAAAAAAAAAAAAGAATATTTAAACAATTATAATATTTTTATTTTACAGTTACTTAAATACTAATATAAAAATTAATTACAATTTAAAATATTTACGATAATTGAAATAAATCGAACATTTATATTTTTAATACTTAAATTAAAATATACATACAATATAATTATATTTAAAATTTTGAGATTGTATTCTTATAATATTATTATATAATTAATAAAACGTACGGAATAATGATATTTATATTTTTTTTATTAAAAATGTGGTAAACATACTTTACCAGCAAATAATTCCGAAACAACTGTTATCCACAATGCCAATACAAATGTTATATATGATATACCAATTTTATATGTATTTGGTAATTGATATGCTTGACCACCAATTTCATCTGTATGAAAACCTAATGGAAATATTACAGCAGCTAAACAAAATAATACCATTGCTGTAAAACCAACCCAACGGGCATATGGTATAACATTACGATCCCATGTACTTGATGCAAGTAATATTATTGTTGTTGTTATACAAATGCAACCAATAAATATACAAATCAATGCCAATAACCATTCAGGTTGAAGTTCTGGTGTAAAACAAACCTACAAAAATAATATAACAGCAAAAAAATATTTGATTTTTATATTTTTATAATAATTAAAAAAATGTTTAATGTATTATTTATAATTAAGAAACAATATCCCATTTAAAATTATAATGACTTTATCTTTATGTTAACTGGAATACAAAATTTAATTTCATATCGGTTTTAGAATTAATTTATTATGTGATGTAAAAAGCCGTTAATTAATTTATGTGAGATTAATTCCGAATTGTTTTAAATTTATTGGCTTTACGTAACTGTTACTCACACAGTTAATAACATACAGCTCATACTGCAAGGCAAAATAATTGGAAGAAAAAGCCGCGGAACGAGGCGTACATAGTGGTTGAAAAATTTGGCAGACTGGTTTAACTTACCAATACCACAAATCATCAGACGAGCAAGAAACAAAAAAAATATACATGAAATGTTGTCCAACCTCCGGACAGGAGAGGAACATTAAGAAGCAGAAGAAGAAATATTTGTAGTATTAACAAAGTCACTCGCCTCTTTGTTATATATGCTAAGAACTGAGAAGTCAATGTAATAATTTGTAATATGATTTTCTGCATTGTTATCCAATAATTGTCAGTTATTTAAATAAAAATTTACTAATTTAACTCGGCCGGTTCTGTTGACATACGAACATACGATCAATGTTTATCAACCCTGATGTAAACAGTTGACAAATATATTAAAAAAATATTGTATTCTATGTAGCAATTACATTCAAATCAGTTATTTCTAATATAACATTTACTGCTATATATAAATTTTTTAATCAAATAAAAATTCTGCTATAAATATTTTTGAAACATTTTATTCACTCGACAAGACCTAACAAACCATCAACTAAATATAACTTGACAATCAATATTAGTGCAAAAAGATAAAATGTATAAGAAAATGAAATAAATTATGGTTATCATTTTGAAAAATTAATAAATACAATTAAATTATATGAACCAATTTCAAATGTAACTTATAAATTTAATTGCCATAACGAAGTAATAAAAGAAGAAGTAGTTAAACATACAAATCTTATATGGAGAAATTGGGAAACAGTTAGTAATATAACTGGAACATTAAGTAAGAATCATCTTGAATTTTACCATATATCTAAAATTTTAAATTATCAAACAAGAAATTTGTTTCTAAATTTGTTATAGAATGCCAAAAACAATGGTATTTTTTATTGGAAAAATCGTAAGGCAATATAAGACACCAGGAAATCGTTGTGCATCACATTTGGAGTGGTATTATTATCAACAAATGCTTTTTCTTGGGGATTATTTGGACGGTAAAAAGCCGTAAGTTGTCTTTGTAACAGAAAAAAATATATTTCAAATTAATATATATTATTATAGAAAAACCTAAACCAAGAGACCCTAAATTAAGCATGAACTATTATAAAGAAATTAATTATTGGAGTTATGATTTTTGTTTAAGTGATGCTTCAAAATTCGGTATGGAAATTAATTAATCAAGTTTGTATCCACAAGATCCTAGAAGATTGTACAATAAATATGAAGTAGCAATTGCGGCATTAGAAGAATTAATTAGTACATTACAAAATCCCGACGATTCTATAATAGAACATTTTCCATCAGACCATGAAGTGAAGGGATTTATAAATTATATTATAATGCCAGCATTACCAATGAATATTTGAGAAAGAATTAAAATTACTCTTATTAGTAATATTTTAGAATTCAGAAAAATACATGTTAAAGATAATAGTGTGTTTGGTTTTTTATAAATAAATTTAAAGATTATATACTTTGTATTATAACTTATAACAATATTAAACAAAAACGCCTAATATTGAAAAAAAAAAAAAAAATGATTTTTGTATTTAAATATAATATATTTAGTTATTGTTCAGTTGTCAATATTATTATAATTTATTTATAATACGCATATCAAAAATCAAAAAATACTATATTTATAAAATAGTAAGCATATCAAAAATCACATATTGATTGCAAATCATAGCCTTGAATTAATTAGAAATTAAAATTGGGCGCCGTAGGTGCTAATTATAAAACTATATATATTTGAAAGTGTATAGATATTACAAACCTGAGGACGATTATATAGAGTCATGCAAGTCCACATTAATCCTAATCGAATTTCACCTAACAAAAAAAAATATTTTATTAGGCAAGAGATGTACAATAAAATGGAATATAATACCTCCTTCTTCAGTTACAATCCAATCTGGCATAGCTAAGCTTACAATTGCAAATACATCAGCAGCCATGAATAATGTCGCACTTATTGTTGTTAACTTATCCATAGTGTTTATTTATTTATTATTCTTCGAAATTTATCTTTTACAAACCTAAATTTGTAACATAATATTATGATATTAATTGTTGATTTTATATTTATTCTTTTATTGTTTTGTTTGGTTGTATATTTAATATTTATTTATCAAAATTCTTCACATATGACATGAACATGACATTGGCATATACCAGCTATACATAAAACGACCTTTATGGTGTAAACAGAACCAACGCGAATGGCGAAATCGAATAATGATATTCGCCTTTATAAACACAACCATGTCGAAAGCAGCAGTTAACGAAAGTAAAGCAATTAATTTGTAAAGAGCACCATCCCATCAGTTGATAGTTTAAATAAAAAGTTAAAAATGGATAATAATATCAAGATTATTAAAATTGTATCTATAGTTTCAATTATTTATGAAGCTATTAATAAAACTAAAAGGCTATGGTGGGTTCAAAAAGTTAACCAAAGTCGTGACGAAGATGGTTTTTTTATTTAATGTTACCTACAAATTAAAGAAAAAGACTAAGAAAAATGAACAGTAATGAGTATTTCCTCATTCAATTTAGTATTTTCATTGTTAAAAGAAAAACTACAAAAATATTCTCACCGAAAACCAATAGGTCGTGTGAGCCGTTTGGCAATAACATTAATGTAAGTATTTACAAATCAAGTACAAATCAATCTGTAGTGAAAAATACTTTTACATTTTAGATATCTATGACACGGTTGCATCCCACAATCCTAAACTACTGGTCGGAAAATACCCTTTACGCGGACTTTTTTGTAGGGAATTGAACTACCTTTATTAATATATATATAAAAAAAATAGGTCATCGCTGAAAAAATGGAAATATTTACTTTAGAAGATGAAGTAAATTTTATATGCAAAATATTCATATATTCCATATATGTACTATGTATATGGATTTTTGCTTTGAATATTGAGCATAAAAAATATTAGAAAGTTTTTTGATGTGAAATTTACTCAATTTGAAAGCTATTTGTTTTGAAAGAAACTCAATTCTAAAACTTTTCTGAAACCTTAGCTAAACACGTGGTTTCTGGGGTACTACAAATTGAAATATTTTAAATATTTTTTTTCCAAAAAGAGGTATATGATTTGATTACTCTGGATATATTTCTTTGTGGTATAAGTATAACATATACAAACTTCGGAACTTCCGAAATTAAAATACTAAAATTAAAATAATGTTATCAGAATAATTGAGTGTAGGGAAGAAAAAGTGCTGCCCAATTTTATTGTTTTTGTACTACAATTTTTGACATTTCGATAGCCACAAGTAAAAACAAGCGTAAGCGTTTTCTGTTAAATTATCGTATATAAAGTTAAACACGTGCAAGCGAATATAATTATTATTTATCAACCGAGAAATTAAAAAAGATTAACTATGGGTAAAATTAAGAAGGAAATTGTAGATGGTTCCGGTGATACATCAATTCAAATTAAAGAAGAAGATACTTATGATGATAAATTGAAATTTGTCAGTGCTATTGCCCAACCAATGGCTTCCAAAAAACTTACCAAAAAATGTTATAAGTTGATCAAAAAAGCTGCAAAACAAAAGACCTATGTTCGTAATGGCTTAAAAGATGTACAGACACGTTTACGTAAAGGAGAAACCGGGTAAGAAACAAAATTATAAATATTTATATATAATACTAATAAATGATTGATTTTAATTTTAAACAGTATTGTACTATTTGCTGGAGATGTTACACCAATTGATATAATGTGTCATTTACCGGCTGTTTGTGAAGAAAAAGGTATTCCTTATACATATACACCAAGTCGAGCTGATTTAGGTGTTGCAATGGGTGTTAAAAGAGGTACAGTTGCAATGTTAATTCGCGAACATCCTGAATATAAAGAATTATATGATGAACTAAAAGCGGAATTATCAACATTACCAATTCCATCGTAAATTACTTTGATATGACATTCAACCTTTTTCTTATAGATGTTAATTAATTTTTTTTAAGATGTATAGTTTTAAGGAAAATATAAATTTGTAAAATATATACAAAATTAATTTGGAGTTACATCTTCCAAAATACATGCGACGACTGCACTTTGTTGAAATATCAAACTTCAAAACAATTTCATAAATTGGACGTTTTGTAATAGTTATATATAACATTAAGTTTTGATTTATTTCCTATGCTAAGCATTTTTAGGTAGGAAAATTATCACCATAACCACAAATATTTACATGCGATTTGTTCTATAAGGAATTATTCGGTGGTTTGGAAAAACTCGTCGCTGTTCAAATTTTTGCGTTTAGTTTAGTAATTATTAAATGTGAATAGTTACTATAAAAAAAAAATTGTTTACAACCAGATTCCAGAACCTTTTAATAAAATGATAGTTGTTTCCTTACAGCAGTTTTTACGAATATATCTAACTTTTAATATTCTTTTTTCCATATTTATTTAGAATCCAATAATTTCTCAAATTATACTTGTGATTTTTGATACGTTAATTTGGAATTTTTGACAGAATTTATCATTATTTGAAAAAAATTTCATCCGGTTGACGGTGTTTTTCAGCTATAATTTTTTTCGGCTAGCTAGAAAGATTATTTCTTTGGACTCACTTTGGTACCATTTTCTTAGAATAATTTCAAACAAGGTCTATCGTGGTTTGGAGTTCAGTGAGTAAAAAGTTTGAAGAGAAACTACCTACCTACTCCTATCCTACCTATATTGAAATATTTCAGAAGTAATAGTAAATAAGTACATATGTATGTAATTCAGTATATATATTTAGATTTATTCATTATATTTGTTCATTGTTATTTCACACAATTAATATTATAATTATAAATGTCAAAGTATTGGCGCGAAAGAAAGATTAAACTGGTTGAGTTAGTGTTGGTTGAACACAAGTCAGTAATTTTTGATTTAAATCTTTTTCTTTTATCATAAAATTATGTGTTAATTCAGTAAAATATTATCAGTTATTCGTTTCGCAATTTATTTTGAAAAATCACTAAATAGATACCTATTTGCTATTTTACAATAATGGCTTCATCAAAACGTCTTGATTATATATCATGGGAAGAATATTTTATGGCTACAGCATTTTTAACAGCTCGACGTAGCAAAGATCCTAGTACACAAGTTGGTGCCTGTATTGTTGATAATCATAATCGTATTATTGGTATTGGGTATAATGGTTTACCGCGTGGTTGTAGTGATGATGAATTTCCATGGTCAAAATCTGATACAGCAGATCCATTAGATCAAAAATATATGTATGTTGTACATGCTGAAGCAAATGCTATATTAAATAAAAATTCAATTGATGTAACAGGTTCACGAATATATGTTGCATTATTTCCATGTAATGAATGTGCTAAACTGATAATACAATCTGGTATTACAGAGGTTATTTATATGTCCGATAAACATGCACATAAATCTCATACAATTGCAGCAAAACGTATGTTTGATGCTGTTGGTATAAAATATCGTCAATTTATACCATCTCATAAAAAAATTATTATCGATTTTACGGAAATTGATTGGGATCAACAAAATCAAGTACCACCGACACCAATTAAAAAACAATAAATATTAAAAAGAAAAATGAATATTGCAGCCAGCAAATAATTATTAAAATTTTGAAAATAAAAAAATATATAAAATAATTGTAAATATAATTTAAATATATATTAATTTTCAATCTTAAATTTGTCTTATATTTTTTTTTCAACATTCGAAGTCCATCCCTTGTTTTTCTCTGAATGACATTAAAAAAAAAACTAACTGCTTGCAATAAATAATTTTTATATATTTAAATTTTAGTAATTTTTTTTTTTTTTAAAGATTTATTTAGTACAAAATAATAAATATTTTGGAAGTCCCTGTAACTTTATCTAATATAATGAAAATATAAATAACGCAAATCAAATTCATTTCATTGTTAGCGGCTTTACTAACGAAAGAATGTTATCATAATTGATTATTTATAACGTCCAACAGTTAAAGACGATCAGCAGATGTTGTCTCCAATATTATGGATACATTTAGCACACTGCCAGGATGTACAATTCAACGTTTACAGTACAGTCAAATGTATATTACTTGTTCATTTAAAATAAATTAATCTCTTCTCATGTATATTTTAATTATATTATAATAACATAAATTTGCTGTCAATCTTTCTGAAATTCATATTAAAGAAACTCATTTCATTTTGTCCCTTCAGATCCATAGCACAATTATTGATATCTTAAAAACTTAAATATTTGCAACATTTTTGTTTTTCATTACATTTTTCAATGTGTATACACTTTATAACAGAAATGATTTCGAATGTATCTATATATCATGCATGTAATATAAATTTATAAATATTTTCCCCCAAGAATATTAATCCATTCAAAACTCTTCAATAACTAGAAAAAAAAGAAAAAAAAAAATAAACAGCTTAATTTTTGTTTCATATATATTTTAATTTACAATAGATATATATAATTTATTTACTAAAACAAATAAAATGCTATAGATTAAGCAATTTATAATATTTCCAAAAAAAAAAAAAAATTGTTTAATTTTAATAAAAATAATAATATAATTTTTACTTTAAACTAAACGGCAGTTTAATAATTTAAAAATTTTGAATAAATTGTATAAAATTTTTTTAATTTTAATAAAAATAATATGTATATTATAACAAATAAAACTTTGATGACGAATAAAACTACAGAATAAAAAAAAACACGATATATACATATTCTTTTAAATATATATATATATACATATATATATATATATATATATATAGGTAAGGTATATATATATACATATTGTACGTTACAAAATTAAGAATTTTGAAGAAAATTATGTAATAAATATTACTGAATACATTTAATTATTTGTTAAAATTCGAACTACACTAAAATCAACATAAAGTATATATTGTCAAAAACTATTATAACTACGTATAGCAACATAACAAACAATAATTACTCTGCGGATGCGATACGTGATTACATCGTGGTTGCCATCCCATCACATTACTTTTTCCACTCTATTCGTTTAAATTGAGTATATTAACAAACTGAATAGTGAATCAAAAATTTCTATGGGATACTAATAATAAATAACATCATTATATATCCCAAATAGAATAAAACATTTCATCTTGTTGATTTGTCTCTTTACGTAAGTTATAATTGTATAATTTTAATAATTTTAGCTGATTTTATTTAGTTTTTTTTTTAAATACAATGAAGTTTCAATAAACCTTCTTATACTTTTGTGAATAATATAGTATTAATTTTAAAATATTACTATTATTTCAATTTATTTTTGAGATACCATATACGTTTAGTTCTTAAGCCAAACGATTATCAGCAAAACAATAACATACAAATAATATTTAGAATTAATACCAAAGTACAAAAAAAAAATATTAAGACCGAATTAGACATAATTATAATAATGTTAATAAAAACAATTCAATATTTGAACAGTATAAATATTTATAAAACAAACAAAAAAATTGTTTGCATAATTTTAAAACTAAATCAAAATTTTATATATACCATTTAAATTTTTTTTTTTTTTTTTTTCAAAAAATTCAATGCATTTTTCAATTTAAATTAAAATTGTTACGTATAATAAAATATTTTATTATTCTAAATTTTCTTTATCTTCTTAAAAATTCGGCATTTGCTTAAGTGTTATAATATGTCCTTAAGTGCATTGCATTTTTTTTCATGACAGTGTTTGTTGTAATTCTACCTCTAATACAAAAAAAAAGCTCTCAAATTCAGTACAAAAATTTAACAAAATATTCCTGAGACGAACTCACTCTCCCTAATAATATATATATTTTAAATATAAATTAATCAAGAACTTCAATAATTTCTTAAACATTTTTATATATACTAATAAAATGAGAATATACAAAAAAAAACCATTCATTTTGCAATTAATTAAATTATACAATTTTGTTGTTGTTAGAGTGACATTAAAAATATATATATATATAAAAAAAAAAGTGTGTAATAATTACAATTTAAAAATTAGTTATATTTATCATTTATCAACAATTATTATTTTTATTTTAAAATTCCAAAAAATATTTTTTTTTCTTTTTATTATTGTGTATATATATATATTTAATGTTTTTCGGCTTTGGTTAATGGTATTGATAATCTTTTACGCATTGCTATTTGATTTGAACTAGCAGCAACTGCTGCAATTTGAGCTGTGTTAAATACTGCAACAGATTGTCTTCGGTTTTTTTGATTTTTTTGTTTGTTATTATTATTATTGGTGGTGGTAGCAGTAGTAGTAGGAGTACTTCGACGACGCGGTGGTGATGTGTCTGTAAATATTTATATAGAACTTTGTTTTAAATTGAATATAAAATTTTGTATATTATTATTTTTTTTATTAATTTAGAGAGATTTTTTTTCTTAATATGGTAAAAAATTATGTTTTCATAAAATTTATTATACATTTTTAATAAATAATACTTGTCTTCTCTTCAGCTTCATTTATTTTATTGTTTTAAAAAACAATAGAGTTTAGATTGGGATAAATTTTTGGATATTTCAATAAAATTAATATTCTGTTCATTTATGCTAAAATCAGTTATTATACGACAAATAAAATAAATTCAAATTTTTTTCGTAAGGACTTATAAATATTTAAGTCAAAACCTTCATTTTATATTCGTTTTAAATTTTATTATACATGTATCAATATTTATTTAACAATTCATTTTTTTTTTTTTTTTGAAAAACAATTTAAGAAATACACATAAAATACATTTTCTTAATAATTTCATTAAAAAAAATAGTTTTATATAAAATAAAACTGAATTATTATTCCATTTCCATTCAAATTGAAAAAAATAAGTGTTACTTTAATAATATGTAACATATTTGTTTTGTCTTTTCTGACCCGAAGACGAAGAAGATATATTGTTCAGTGTAGAAACCGGTAGTGATTCAATTACAACTAAATTACAATGAAAAAAAATTGTTTTTAATTAAATAAAAAAAATTACATACATAAAAATATATATATGGTATCCGACTAATTGACAGAATGCAACATTCACAATTTACTAAAGGTAAATTTACCCGATTTGCGACACAAAATAAATTAACAAATCGAATACAGAATTAATCAATGGCAAATAAAAAAAATCATGATTTACTGAAACCAAATGCAAAATTTTAAATTTATGTTAGAGCAATTGTTGTTTATATCCAGTAAATTTAGTTTCTGTCAATAGTACAATTTTAAATTATGCACGTTCGGTTAATTGTGCATTCATTCAATTGTGAATTCGATCAATTAGCCGTAAATCAGTTCATATCTTGATATAATGCCATAAATATATAAATGATAACTTTGTACTAATTTAACAATAAAATAAAAATAGTGTTTTTTTTTTAAATTTTAAATCAAATTTATTCATAATAATAAATAATGTGTAGCTCAATAACTTATTCAAATTTGTTGTTTCAACCGTACTTAATCATTTCAATATTATTATATATACAGCTCGTACTAATAACTAAATCCAGAGTGAGAGTAAAAAAATACTTCAAATTAAAAGCTCTCCTTTTCTTGCATGCATAACGCAAAGATATTACAACATCAATTGAATAATCAAAAAAATTTCTTAAATGGATGATTAGAAAAGCATATTTAACTTAAAGTTACGAAATTCTTTGTCATTGCTTAAAAATATATATGGTTTAAAATTATATGAAATCTCCGTTAAGATAACTTAAAAGCTTACAGATTATCAGCTTGCTCTATAGCTTGGTAAACTAAAAATTAGTTAAATATGTATTATTAAAAAAATAAAAAAAACGATATTTCTATCATTGTTTTTCGGAATTTTGACAATAGCGTTTTATTTGTTTGTGGAATTTGGTACTAAAAGATTGAAAAAGCAAAAATTTAATAATAATATACAATTTAAAATATTTAATTTCCACCATCACATACATATTAATGAACAAATAATAAATTTTGAGATAACTAAAAAGCACTTTCAAATCATTTTCAAACTGAAAAAATATATAATATAAATTATTACCTCTTAATTGTGATAGTCTTCGTTTATTTGAATGTAATTGTCCACTAGCAATTGTAGAATTATCTGTTTGTAAAGTACTCATAGATCTTTTACGATTAATTACATTTGTTGACGATATACTATTACTAATATTACCATTATTAATTTTATTTGTTATTATTGTTTCTTTTAATTTATCGTTCAACGATTTATTTTTATTATTATTTTCTGTTGTTGTTTTTGTATTATTAAGAACACAAAGTGCTGCAAATTTTTTACTTGTTTCACCATTATTATTATTATTGGAATTATTTTTTAATAATTGTGTATTTTTTGGCAGTGCAACAATAGCAATACTATTATTAATAGTTGATGATGATGATGTTGATGAAATTGATTTATTTATTAATATATTATTATCATTATTATTATTATTACTATTATTTGGTATTTTAGTTGGTGATTTTAATTTTTGTTCATCTTGTAATGCTTGTTTATGAATACCAAATTTTAACCAATAATCCAATTGTGATTCACGTGATTGTGATATTATTTTTCTTCCATCTTGATATGTACTTAATAATCCCTAAAGGAAAATAATTAAAATATAATTATTTATTTTTTGTAATAAATTGAAATATATATATATATACTTGTAATTTTTGTATAGTTTTTTGTACAGTTTCTGGTGAAACTAAACCGTAGTCAAATAATGAACACATATGTAATACAAAATTCCTATATAAATTTTTTTGTATTAGTTCACGACCTCTTATTTCAAGAAACATATCACAGGCAATTGATAATTGACAATCACCAACATAACCATGTCGCATTACATGTAAATTCCACATTTTCATTAATTCTTTTTCACCTTCATTAACATCAGTAAATTCATCAATCATTTGCATTGTTTTATGTTGTAACCATAATGGATCTGATTCACCTTCTGAATCAATATCTAATTCTTTTGGATGAACTGGCAAACATGTTTCTGTATGATGATAAAGTCTAAAAAAAAAAAAAAAAATTATATATTTACTATTTTTTCAGAACGAGTTTTAAAAATTATTTTAACGGTGTCCAATTGTAGATGTATCTCTTGGTCAATTTGATAATCTACTCTCCGATTAGAATATTAATATTCGATACAACATTTGAAGTCTGCCCCATCCAAAGCTCTTATACAAACTTTAAGCGAAAATCCCATTTTTTATGTAAAGGACTATTTTGTTGATATTATGTCTTATAACAACACAAACTGTAAGGTATAGCTAAAAACCTTGTATGATGAACTTTAAATAATATTATGATGCACCAAACATCAAAAATGTACAAGGAAACTTGAATAACTTTTTTTGTTTACTAATTCAAATAGCTACGAACTTAATGTATACTTGGTAATAATGGTAATACTCAAAAATAACAAATTAGTAATTAGCTTTGAAATACCAAACTGGATGGTGCTGATATTTGTTTGAAGTTACAACACTGAAGGAACTGTTTTTTTTTTTTAAAAAAAAGTTCGTATCATTAGACACCACTCCATTTAATTTATTATTGTTAGAATATGTCATGTATGTTTTTTGTATAATTTTTCACTAATAATTCCAATTCAATAAAATTTACCTGTTATGTCCAGTTATATAAGGCCTCTGATTATTTATTTCATTTTCATCTAATTCCAAAAATTCACTTAAACTAGCTTTCTGTCGTCTTGGTCGGCATACTAATAAATTTGTAACAACAGTACGTCGAACTCTACCACATGTTCTAGCAAATGATGTACCAGATGGTCCAACTAAATCATTTGGTGATCCAGCATATGAACCATCATACATATCATTTATTGTAACATCAATACGCGCAGCATCATTAATTGGTACATATGTAAAATTAAATCGTGGATGGCATAATTTTAAATGTTTTAATAATGCATATAATTTACGACAATTAATACGACACCATGGGCATATTGATAATTGTGAATATTCTGTTTGTTGACGTGAATTATTATTATACATAAAATTATAAACAATTTTCACTTTTTCCTCTTCCATAGATTTGTGTTGCTGTAGTTGTTGTTGTTGAAATTCCTGATTTTTTTTACCAATTGTACAATTACGCACAGATGATGATTGTACAACAATTGAATTATTATTATGATTTCGTAATACATCTAAATCAGTCTTTTTATTTTTTATATTTATTACATTGTTTTCATTATTAATTGGATTTTGTATTAAATTATTATTAACAATGCATTGATTTAATAATTCTTGTTCATTATTTTGTTCATCGACTTTTAAATTATGTAATGTATCAATAACTGGTTCACCAGATTTATTTGTCCATTCCAAATTAAATTTAAGTGAAGGACATTTTGTAAAAATATCAAATGGATTATCGGTTTGATCAATTAAATCTTCAATACCTGAATCCATTGGTATTGTTTCCCAATTAATTAATTTTTTTGGTGAATTTTTTGTAGATGGTATAATTTCTTGTAGCGCTACATCATATTCGCCAACAGTTAATACACATCGACTATGTTTATCAAAAATTATCATTTCAGAACCATAAAATTTTGTATTAGGTTTTTGTCGTTTTGATGTTGGCTCTAAAATTATAAAATAATATTAATTAAATATTTAATAACTCATTTACACAGTATAATTAAAATTGATTAAATTTTGAATGTTAAGATTGCAAATAATAAGAGTTTCTTTTTAATTTTATCATACCAGTTGTTCTATTAGCTACCAGAATATTGGAAAATTTTTTAAACGAATATACCTGTATATATGAAAAACAACTGTAACACGTCAAAAATATTTCCAACATTCATCAAATGATCTGGTATAATGTGCCATATTGCCAAATTTCCGTTAAATATAAAAATATTCTGTATATTTTTTATAGGATTTAATTAATTCGATACGGGATGTATCGAATACGGATGTTACATATATGTTACGCTTTACACGTGATCTATTATTTCAGCTACAGCTGAATCACGTGAAAAATCTTTTGTACCGAACGGGTTAATGGAATCCCATTGAATTAAATGAGCAAGCAGTAACATAATTGTTCAAGAACTTAAATTTTTATATACCGTATAAAAATAATTTTTAAAGAAGTAAGATTATTTAGTTTTATACTAATGACATTAATTCTGCAAAATTTTCATCCAATAATTTTACTTACTTACCATCACAATTTTCAGTAATTATATTTGATATTTTTGGTATTGTTTCAACTTTAAAAAATATCAAAAATGATTTATTTTGATTTTCACTTAATGGCATAAATGATTCTGTTGGTATATTAATTGTAGGACATTTTTCTGTATCATTAGTATCACATGGATTAACACGAACATCAATTGCTCCCATCTAAAATATATTTAAAATTTGATTAACATTTTATATAACTTTTGTAAACATATAATAATTATAATACATACACTATCTTGTACCAAGTCTGATGAACTGTCTTTACGTTTTTTATGTGATATTTTCAATAAAATCGTTTCGACTCTAACAATTTTATCATTATTTGTGTCATTATTGGTAGCGGCAGTACTATTATTATCAGTATTATTTTTCCATTCATCATTTTTATCATAAAAACCAAGAAATTTAAATGTAATAAAATCACCAAATATACTTGCTTTATCCATTCGAATTTTATTTTGTTTTAATTGGAGCATATTATCAATTTTAAATGTATCACGTTTCTTATGACTTCGAGACATACGATGTTTCATATATGTAAGTGTTCGATTTAAATATAATGGCTACAAAAATAAATATTATTTAGTGGCTTGAATTTAACCATTTTTTAATTACTTACATTAGTTACATGACGATTAGCTATATAACGATATATTTGAGTTGGTTCTATAAATAAGAAAATTAAAGAGTTTCCATAAATTTTTTGATTTATATTTTTTTTTCTGTAATAACTTTCATATCATAAAATATTCATCCATTCTATTATTTAATTAAAATTATGTTGTATTGAAATCAGCTTTTAATTATTATAATTGATTTTTATTTTATAAAAATAACTAAAAATAAACACTTCATTTTTCTATTTCTCGCGCCTTTTTATTAATTTGCGTTGGTGGTGAAATATGGTGAATAAGGCGAAATAATAAATAGAAAAAAAAATATTATCTTTTTTTTTTAAGGTTAGATTGCAAAATTTATATAAATATTATTTATTATGTATCTTAAAAATTGAATAAGAATTTTCTTATATGGATTGCTATATATATATATAAAACAAAAATTGAATTTCCTTTTAATTTTATAATTATAAAATGTATTAAGTTACAAACTGAAGAAGTATATTATATTTTATAATCATATCATCAAAGTTTTTTTTTGTTTCTCAAATTTATGAGTGAAAGTGAAGCTAATACAAATATATCTGTCTGCTTTTTTCCTACAATTATCGCATGTAAATTTTTTCTTACTACTTACTCTCGAATGCTTGCAAAAACATTTCATTGTCGGCTGCTTGATCCCGACCCATTATTATTTTTGATGATATTTCAGATTCTTTATCACGTTTTTTTGGTGGCATATTTATGTATTTCTTAATAGTCTATTCTTTTATTAATTAAAATGAACAATGAAAAATATATATATTAAATGAATACACCATAAAAAAGTAATTATTTAAATTAAATTAAATATGGTTTATAATTGAAATATTGAAACAGATGATGATGGAACTACTACACACTTCACTTATTATATATACTCACTGACTGAATATAATATATATATATTTTAATTGGGTTTGGTTTGGTTTGAGAAGGAAGGAGAAAAAAAAACAAAATTATTTTTGTAGTGTGGGGAGAAAATTTGACAGATATATCAAGCTCCGGCGCGAAACGGCGAAACAAAATAAAGGGATATTTTTTTAGTGTTATCATCTCTCTTCAAAATGCTTTTTTTTAAATTGATATTATTGGGTTTTTCTGACAACATAGATAGAATTACGATATTATACCACTAAAGAATTAAGTAGTACATACTACAGTTAACTGATAAATAAATTCCGTTTTTTGCAAATGGTAAATTTACGAGCTTTATCGCATGTGTTACACTGTACCTTCACTGTATCCTATCCTGTAACGTAACTGAAATTGTTTTTTTTTTTTCATTCACATAAATTTAGCTTTCAAAAATAAGGAAAAAAAATAAGGAATTTTAAAAATATGTTACGTCTAACATAACAAACCCATTCGAATGTTTTCGGTAAATAGTAATTATGATGGCATAAATAATTTTGGTATACTCTACGCTTCTCAACTCCATGCAAATTAAACAACTTATGAAATAAATTCGGATATATCATTCCAAAACATTGTAAATTAACATTGTATGTAGGCGGCTTGTAAAATTATACCAAATAAGAAAATTAGGTGACATCCTATTGGCAATGTTGATAATGCAACTAAACTTTTTTACATAACTATTGTATCAAACTTTTATAAGAATTTGTTTCTGTTACAAAGTAAGCAACTTACACGATTTACATGATTTAAAAATTAGTTAGAATAATAATTTAAAAGTATAAAAACAAATATATTTATTTTATATTATATGTAGCTACTAAAACATAACAAATTATTGTAGTAATTGTAATTGAAAATGACTCAACTTATTTCAGTAGCTTCTTTAACAACACAATGGGATTTCATGTGACTATATAAACCAGCTGTTTGAGCAAATGCTTTATTACAAATTGTGCATACATGTTTCTTAACACCTGAATGTAATTTCTTGTGTTCTCTTAAACCACTGGCTTTACTAAACCGACCGGAACATAGATCACATTCAAATGGTTTTTCACCAGTATGGACTACAATATGTTCTCGTAATTGCTTTGGCATTAAAAAAACCTTATTACATTGATCACATTTATGTGGCCAATTTTTCTTATCCATATGAAAACGTCTTTTATGCAAACTTAATTGATGTTGAAATGCAAAATACCGTCCACATAATTCACATACAAATGGTTTTTCTCCTGTATGACTTCTTTCATGTCCGGCACGTTCCCGTTCTGTATAAAATGCTTTACCACAACCCAATGTACATATAAAAGTTCGTTCCCCAACGTGTATTAAAATATGTCGTTTTAAATTTGTTGCATTAGCAAATGATACTGGACAATATTCACATTTATATGGTTTTTCACCGGTATGAGTTCTTATATGATCTTCCATTAAATGTTTCGCCATAAATTTTTTCGGACAAACATTACATTTAAATGGTGAATCTTCATGCCGTTCTTCGTGTTTTTTTAAAAAAGCTGTTTTCTTAAAGATTTTCTCACAATATTTACATTTTATATCTGGTAGTTCTAATTTCAATTTTTGACCTCGTTTTATTCGCTGGGCACATGTAATTTGATTATGGCATTTAAATGAATTTTTTTGGCGAAAATGTTTACCACAATGCTGACAACTTGGCATTAATGTCTCATGATGTTTTTTATGTGAAAGTAAAGCACGTTTTATTTTAAACTCCCTTTTACATATATCACATTTGAAAGGTCGTAAATCTAAATTTTCATCGCCATTGGAATCAGAGTTTTCACTATCAGTGCTTTTATTTTTACTATAATTATTTATTTCTGTAAATTCATTTACTTCGGATTCTTCTAATTTATTGACGGCTTTTGATGAATTTTTATTTCTAATTTGTTCTGGCTGTACTAATAATTTACATAGAGCGAGTGGATCAGCTGAAACATTTTTGTTTAAAGTTATTTCGATATTTTTATTTGAAGCTTTCGAGATATCTTTAGCCATATTTTCATTCTTAACCATTTCAATCTCCAAAAAATTGTGTGACACTTCTAATTCTAATGGTACAATAATATCATTATTATTATTTTTTTCTAAATGTGGTATTATAATTCCAGTATTTGATGGTATTAGCCCAAGATGTAATGTTAAAATATGATCTGTAAAAATCTCAATTTCTTCAAAATTTTGTTTACAAACAATACAAAAACATGAAAAAATTCCCCTTTTTGTTACAAAAACTTCTCCACATTTACCAGAATGATTTTGTTGATTTTGTTCTGAAAAATCGTCACATAAATATTCTTCTTTAATTTTTGTTGTCATTTTGATATTAACTAAATTAGTTTCAATATTTTAAATCTTCATCAATTACAATATAATTATTCTTACATACAATTTCTCAAAGTAAATTTCTATTCCACCAAAATATCTTAACTTTTGACATGCGAGTAATAAATAAATTTGTTTAATATATTGTTTTTGTATTTGTATGACTTCAAAACTTCCCAGTTAATATAATTAGGGAAATTCGTTAACTTAATGTTTTCTTCGGAATATATACCACTAATTTAACGTCCCAACAAACAAAACTCATAGAAATCTCTGTGTTTTGCATGTAGTTTTAACAGAAAGAACACTCGGAAAATATGTACGATGACTCGATGATATTGAGTTTTTTCAAGATGCCCTATCTTAATTCACTGCAACGAGAAAGAATTTTTCTCATATTTTTCATATTGAATTATTTGATTTGAATCATTATTTTGTTTTCCGTCGAGATAGATATTTATACAATAATGAGAGCGTTGGTGGCATCGTAGTTCCTGTTAAGGCATTTTCTGTTCCTGTTGACTAGTTGACATTGATATTGAACAATTATCTCTTTCTAAATATCTACATCAAGATCATTTCTTGTAGATAAAAGATTAAAAAATTTAAGAAACAAAGCTCATAAAGAAACCTCTTAATTAGGGACTGTTTGATTTCTAGAGGTTTATTTGTGCGATTGAGACTAATATTTGTATCGGTTTTAAAAATTATATTTAGTGGATTCCATCAAGAACAGCAGTAATATATACTACCCCATTACTGATTAAGGTACTTTAGCAATTTCTGAAGTTGACATTGTAGATGCCATAAAAAACTCCTATGATAATACTCAAACTAGTCCTAAACATATTATCGAAAACTATCGTGTATTTGCAAAGTTGTAAGTTTTACCGAAATTGTTTGAATCGATAGTAAGAATAAGATTTATGAAAATGTCTAACACATGGATTTATGTATGGTAGGTACATACTTAATCGTATGTTTCAAAACTTGTCACTTACATTGAAAATGGATATCAAGTTGATGCCATATATACCTACCGATTTTTTCCTAGAGATTCCAGATTCTATTAAAATCCTATGTAGCAAACTTGACGCTCTAGGATTTCATTCTGCTTTGATTAGTTGGATTAAATCATATCTAATAATAATAAATAGGTTTTAATATGTGAAAATCTAAAAAGTTCGAAGTTCTTTCACGTGTCGCTCAAGGAAGTTATATTCATTATTATGTTAAATGAACTTCCTCTTTTTTCATTTTTGTTTTATTTTACTTTAAGCCGATGATTTTAAGTTGTTTATAAAAGTTAATTCTATCGAGCATTGTGAAAAAGTTCAACCTGACATTGAAATTCTCCTCCTCAATTGTATTGATGTTATGTCAACGGTTCCACTTTGAACCTCGATAAATGTTCTGTAAGGTTAATGTCCCTTTTTCGTTGTATATAAACACTGTCGTTTTTGACTATTCCCTTGGTTCTTCAATACTGAAACTCAAAAAACTATAGAGATAACGGTACTCTTAAAACTTTATATTTTTCTCTAGTTAGGAGTATTTGGTGGATACTTCAAAAAATTTCAAATTATTAATACAAATTGTAACTTTAACTATATCATCGCTAAAAGCAGGAAATAAAAATCCAAATTGCGGAAATAGATAAAATAAAGAAAATTAAATTGCATTGATTAATTTATATGGAGTGGAGAAAATGCTAAAATATAACAGTACAAATGGAGTTTCATATCATTTTATTAATCATTCGATACTTGCGATTCTGCAACAGAATGTACTGTAACTATTTTTTTTAAAGAGTGTTTACAGCAAAAAGTATATAATATATCATGGAAATAAGTAAAAAGAAAAAAATCATTATCTGTATTAAATTTTATAAACTAAATATTTTGAACACCGGACTGAACTATTGTTCTCATAGTAACACAACATCAGAATTTCTATCTTGAGGTTATAATAATGCAAACATTATATTAAAATTTTCAAACAATTATTTTATAGTATACTACATACCCTACATCATATAATGCATAATATACATTATATGTATAACATTGTATTAAGAAAAACAAAAAAATTGTTTTAAATATATTTATTATTTATAATTACAGTAAAAAAGGTTCACATTATCCCGGGATTTTCTTTAATAATTCCATGAGATTTTATATGACCATATAAACCAGCATTTTGAGCAAATGCTTTATTACAAATTTTGCAAACATGTTTCTTAACACCCGAATGTAATTTCTTGTGTTCTCTTAAACCAACGGCTCTACTAAATCGACCAGGACATTGATCACATGCATAAGGTTTCTCACCAGTATGGACCGTAATATGTTCTCGTAATTGTTTCTTTATTAAAAATACTTTATTACATTGATCACACTTATGTGGCCAATTCTTCTTATCCATATGAGAACGTTTTTTATGCAAGCTCAATTTATGTGCAAATGAAAAAAATCGTCCGCATAATTCACATGCAAATGGTTTTTCTCCTGTATGACTGCGTTCATGTCCAGTACGATCTTTTGCTGTGTAAAATGCTTTGCCACAACCCATAGTACATATAAAACTTTTTTCCCCAACATGTCTTAAAACATGTTGCCTTAAATTTGTCGAAATAGCAAATGATAATGGACAATATTTACATTTATATGGCTTTTCGCCAGTATGCGTTCTTATATGTTCTTCCAATAAATATTTTGCCATAAATTTTTTCTGACAAGTATTACATTTAAATGGTGAATCTTCATGCAATTCTTCGTGTTTTTTTAAAGAAGCGGTTTTTTTAAAAAATTTCTCACAGTATTTACATTTTATATCTGGTAGTTCTAACTTTTTATGACCCCGTTTTATTCGCTGGGCACAAAGTATTTGATTATGAGTTTTAAATGAAGTTTGTTCTCGAAAATGTTTACCACAGTGCTGACAACTTGGCATTAATGTCTCATGTTGTTTTTTATGTAAAACAAAAGCATGTTCTATTTTAAACGCCTTTTTACATATATCACAGTTGAAAGGCCGTATTTCTAAATATTCATCTACATTAGAATCAGAGTTTTCAGAGCTATCAGGATCTGGGCTTTTACTTTTAACATAATTAAATATTTCTGTAAATTCACATACTTCGGATTCCTCTAATTTATTTCCAACTTCTGATTCATTTTTGTATTCATCTTGTTCTGTCTGTAATTTACATAGATCGAGTGGATCAGCTATTACATTTTTGTTGAATGTTATTTCTAATGCTTTTTTTGATTCTTTAATTAGAGGGTCATTTTGTATCATTTCTATTTCCAGTAAATTGGTTGATATATCTAATGATACAAGTTTATTATTATTATTTTCTGCATGTGGTATATTTTCAGTCGTTGATTGTATTACCCCAAGATGCAATGATAAAATATGTTCTGAAAAATTTTCAGTATCTTCATAAGTTTGTTTACAAACAATACAAAAATATGTAAAAACTCCCGTTTTTGTTACAAAAACTTCACCATATTTATCAGAATCACTAATTTGTTCTAAAAAATCGCCACTTAAATATTCTCTTTTTATTTTTGTTGCCATTTTTTTAAAATAACTGACTAAAAAAACGAATTAAATATTTTAAATTTTCAGCAATTTCTATTCATCAATCTTTTCCAGCAGCCTCAGCCTGGTCTTTCGTCTGTTCCAAAATTTTTAAAACTTTACATTTATGTTATGTTAAATAGTGTGGTAGAGAGACATGGCTGAAATATGACATTTTATGTTATTTTTTGTACAAAAATGTTAAAGATCGTTTTACATTGGATTACAGAACCTATACCCTGTGATTACACTAGGTAGCCATAAATGTCTGATAACAATCTTAGACTTTCCTGTCTAACATATCTTTTTGACAGATAAAACAAACGCCGCTGGCTATTTGATGTCAGACATTTCTGTCTATCATTTCATTTGTAATCATGTCGTCTAGTACGCTAGTCAAATGAAGTGAAAATTTACCCCAGAGATAGTCTCAACTTACGCAACGAAAACGCGCCACATCGCACTGTCAGAAAAATATTCAAACTATATAAAATGTATGGGACTAGTTAATCTCAACGCAAACATTCACAACGCAAACGCATAAGTTCGAAAAATTGAACTTTCAACGCGCGTAAAGTTGCCAACGCAGGAATTTCACAACTAATTTCATTATCAAATAATTTCAAAAATTGATGGTGCTACAAATTTTAATAATAAAGCCAGGGCTACATTGTTTCGATCGGTTCAGTTTCGATTCGTTTCGAAAAATTCAAATTTGACGTCTCCATATATTTTATATGGGAAATCGATTAAGTGGACACATAGGTCGAATCGGAACGAATCGAATCGAAAGAGTTTGGAACGATTGGAATTTTGCGAATCCAAACTGAAGGAAATATCAAGAGAAATGAAATTTGACTGTTTCAAAAATAACAAAAACAAAATATATGTGGTTTAATCGATTGCGATCGGTACTTATGTGTTCAGTCTACTTAACCGTCGAATGAAATCGAATCGAATCGAAACTGAACCGAACTGATAGGAACAATGTAGCCCAGGAAATCGAATCGAATCGAAACTGAACCGAACTGATAGGAACAATGTAGCCCAGGCTTAAGTAATTATTTAATAATAAATTTTAATAATTTTAATAATAATAATTTTAATAAAAAGTTTTAATTGAAATTTTTCACTTTTCAATTCAACAACTGCCAAAAATAATTATTAAATTTTTTCAATAATATAACCCTTTAAACATGTGGATTCCAAATTGATTCAAAAATGATCTCAGCTATATATGGCAGAGTTCAATTTCGAATCAACTTTTCGTTTCAATTTGGAATCAATTTTGATTCAACTGATATTCCATTATTAGACAAATTTTGGATTCAACTTTTTGATTCAAATTGGATTCAATTTTGATACATATTTCTGATTCCATTTGGAATCAAAAATGAACTAATTCTGATACAAAAATGAACTAAAATTGAATCCAAATTGAACTTAAATTGATACCAAATTGAACTAATTATGATACAAAAAAGAACTAGTTGAATTAAAAATGAACTAATTCTGATACGAAAATGAACTAAAATTGAATCCAAATTGAACTAAAATTGATACCAAATTGAACTAACTATGATACAAAAATGAACGAAAATTGAATTAAAAATGATCTAAATTAGAATAGAAAATAATGTAAATTGGAGTCAAAAATTAAGTAAACTAATATTTTTTTTAGATATAAATATTTATTTAATAATAATATTTTTTATATTCCATATTTATATTTTTTAATATATTTAATATAAATTATAGATGACATTTTGAATTTAATTTTTTTTAAATTTAAATATTTTCCTCCAACTTTTCCTTAGTTCTCGTAACTCTGTCCGTTGCCATTTTATATTATGTTCCATATGTAAGTGCCTCGTTATCGAAAATAATTTTTTTCATTTCATCTAAAATTAAAAAGAATATATAAAAAAAGATTAGTTTTGTATGTTACAAATTTAATACATTTTCATAAATAAAATAAATAGATATTCATTTACTTACTTTTAAATTATGGGAAATAAATATAATGGCGACTGTACTGCTACTGCACACAAAAACAATTAACTCTGTGGACTGTGCACGAGGACGACAGAACAATGAAAATAATAAAACTTAATATGATATTATGACAAATTGAGAAAATAAAATATTATAAAATGCTAGTTGTATTTGTATGTGTGTAATTTGAGAGAATAATTTGTTCTCATATTAAAATTTTGGAATCAATTTTAAATCAATTTGGAATCAGAAAAATTGAATCCGAATGGTGCTTAAAGGGAATGTTATGTCATTTACGCAATAACTTTAACTTTGAGATTATCTGTTACGCCGTTGTGAATGTTGCGCTGTAGCGCGTTGTCGTTGCGTATGTTTGATACTAAAATCAAAAATGTCAAAAATGAACATAAAAAAAGTCAAAATGTGATTTTTTGCTGAAACCCGAAACAGCTGAAACGGTAATTTGTAAGAAGAACTATATAATTTAAATTACTGAACAGTAAAAATCTAAAATATTAAATTCTTGTTTATTAGTTATATTTAAATTTTATTTGATCAATCGTGAAATCTTATTTATTTACTATATATTGATTTCACAAAATATTTATTAAAAAAATTAAATTTATTTAAACTTTAAACAAAATTAAAATTGTTTGCATTTCAAGTTTCAAGTGAAACTATCAATCACCCATCATCAAAAATGCGCAAGTTTAAATATTTTTTTTTTTTAATAAATATTTTTTGAAATCAATATAGGTTTAATCAATATAGTAAATATTAGTTATAGTTATAAAAATGACAACAAAAATAAAAGAAGAATTATTGTGTGACGATTTCTCAGAACAAATTAATGATTCTGATTCTGATAAATATGGTGAAGTTTTTGTAACAAAAACGGGAGTTTTTACGTATTTTTGTATTGTTTGTAAACAAACTT
Source organism: Rhamphomyia laevipes (assembly GCA_963920725.1). Taxonomy (NCBI): domain Eukaryota; kingdom Metazoa; phylum Arthropoda; class Insecta; order Diptera; family Empididae; genus Rhamphomyia; species Rhamphomyia laevipes. The sequence continues at coordinate 133,016,804 of OY987255.1, forward strand.
ATGAAGATACTGAAAATTTTTCAGAACATATTTTATCATTGCATATTGGATTAATACAACCGAAGACTGAAAATATACAACATTTAGAAAATAATAATAATAATCTTGTATCATTAGATATATCAACCAATTTTTTAGAAATTGATTTGAAAGAATCAAAAGAAGCACCAGAAATTACATCCAACAAAAATATTATAACTGATCCACTCCAACTGTATAAATTACATACAGAACAAGATGAAGACAAAAATGAATTAAAAGCTGATAATTTACATGAATATGAAATAAGTGAATTAGCAGGGTTGATTAATAAATGTGAAAATGCTGATTATATTGATTCCAATAAAGAAGAAGATTTAGATCTAAGACCTTTTAAATGTGATATTTGTAAAAGTACGTACAAATTAAAAAGGGCTTTTCTTTTACATAAAAAGCATCATGAAACATTAATGCCAAATTGTCCGCATTGTGGAAAATATTTTCGTAAAATAAGTGCATTTAAATCTCATAATCAAATTCGTTGTTCCAAGCGAGTAAAGCGAGGTCATAAGTTGAAATTAGGACAACCAGACATAAAATGTAAATATTGTGAGATAATTTTTAGAAGCAAAAGTGCTTTAAAAAAACACGAAGAACGTCATGAAGATTCACAATTTAAATGTAATATATGTCCCAAAAAATTTATGGAAAAACGGAAACTAGAAAATCATATAAGAACTCATACTGGTGAGAAACCATATAAATGTGAATATTGTTCAGTATTATTTGGAAATGCAATAAATTTAAGACGACATGTATTAATACATACTAGAGAAAAAACTTTTTTATGTACATTTGGTTGTGATAAAGCATTTTATACAAAACTGGACCGAGCCGGACATGAACGCATTCATACAGGCGAAAAACCATATGTATGTGAATTATGTGGGCGGTATTTTGCATTTCAACATAAATTGAGCTTGCATAAAAAACGTTTTCATATGGATAAGAAAAATTGGCCACATAAATGTGATCAATGTAATAAGGTGTTTTTAATTCCAAAGCAATTACGAGAACATAGCGTAGTCCATACTGGTGAAAAACCTTATGCATGTGATCTATGTCCTGGTCGATTTAGTAAAATCAGTGGTTTAAGAGAACACAAGAAATTACATTCAGGTATTAAGAAACATGTATGCACAATTTGTAATAAAGCATTTGCTCAAACAGCTGGTTTATATAGTCATATGAAATCACATGGAATTATAAAAGGAAGTATTGAAATGAGTTGAGCTTTTATTTTCCTCTACCTGTATTTATAAATAATAAATATATGTTTAAACTGATTATACAATTCGTTTTTTTTTATCAGATGTTTTAATTTGAATATTTAAATTTAACTTGACTTTCCTCACATTGTTTGCAAAAATTTGTTCAAGACCATTCAAACAATGATTTTGAAGAATATTTCAAATAGAAGGAAGGAATTGACCTAATAGTCTATTAATTCTCGAGCCTCCCAAAATAGATGTGTGCATAGTTGCCTGACGGTGTTCAATCCTGGATATCAAAAGATGTTCCCCGCCGTGAGACTCCTTTAAGTAGGAGTTACAGTGATTACGATTCCGTTTTCTGTCGTTGTATCCGTTCGTTTTGAAAATTAATTTTAGGAACAATGTTTCCGGCTGTTGCGTCATTTGAAAACTTATTTAATAATTAATCATAATTTATTTCAGAAAAATTAAAGTTAAAAAATGAGTTGGATCCAGAATAATGTATTGAATGTCTAGGGCTGTTTACGTACGAATGCCTGCGCAATATAATTTTAAATTTTTTCCATTTTTAAGATTATGAGAGTAATTTTAATTTATATTTACTTTTTTATTTAATACGTTCCGATACGTTCACTAAATGATTTTCAATCCGACATGCTATATAAAATTGCATAGATATACGGGTGTTGGAATTAAATTTTCGATACGAATGTGAAGTAACTGATCGAAATCTGCAAATATCCGTGTCGGAAATACTTAACCTGTAAACAGATTTTTTTCTTTTGCTTGCAGTAGAATATTGTTCTCAACTTATATTAATAAAATTTGTTAAAGTTTAAAATGCTAAAATTTAGACTATAATTTTGTGTACATTAAATTTAAATTAAAAAAATCCATATTTTATTTCTTATTTCTTATAATTTAATCGTTAGTCTTTAATGCAAAGTAAGTTTTTCAATATCCTAAATCAAAATTACAAAATACTTAAAACTATAATATAAATTTTTATGTTGTATATACCATTTTACTTTATTTGGTATATTATAATTCATTTTAATTCTATTATTATAATATATTTCGATCATATATGAATGCAAAAAAAATATCTTGTTTTAATATGTATAAAAACAATGGCTATCGTAAAAAGCACTAAAAACTAATGGGTGGTCCGATGGGACTAGTTTTAGTTATTCTAGGGATGTTCGATTTTAATCGATTATTTCAATAATCGATCTTTTTTGCTTAAAAAAACGATTTTTTGAATCGATGTTATGGTCGTCGATTAATCAATGAATCGATCTTTTCTTTCCGATTAGTCGACTTTTCCTGCACTGCACTTAAGTTGTTCACAATCATTTTTTTTATACAGGATTGTTTGAAAATACAACTTAAAAAAAAAAAAATATTGTGAACAGAGCCACAGAGCACAAAAAAAATTGTGCTCTGAATATATGTACATATACATATCTAGCATTGTATTAAAAATACCCGTTATAAAAAAAATTTCCGGCAATAATGAAAAGCTATTGTATATATATTATTTATCTTACCTGCTTTTGGAAAATTGGAATCCATAATTAAATTATTAAATATAAATTATAACAAATTAAAATGTTTTCAGAATCAGAATTCACTTTCTATACTATAGGAATAAAAATAACGAATCTTTTTACATTTGTGTATAAAAATTGCTGTATCCATCTATATTCAACCTTCAGAAGTTTTCATACACCATCACCATAATAGTTTCCATTAACTATGAATATTACAAAAATCGATTTTTAACAAAATCGATCTTTCTGTCTTCGATTAATTGGTGAATCGATTTTCACCCCACCGATTTTAATCGATTCGCAAAATCGATCTTTTTTTGAAAATCGAACATCCCTAAGTTATTCTAATGCAATTAAAATTAAAAAAAAAAAAAAAAAAAAACATTTTAATAATTTAGTAATAATTTTTTATTATAAACACAATTCATTAATAATTTATTGTAAAACAATACATTAATAATTGTACTTTCTTATTCAAATATATATTGTGAAAAATAATATGTTTTATTATTACAAACATCAAGCCTGGGCCAGTATCGGGGAAAACGTAACGTTTTTCAAAACGTTTCGAATTGGATTTACGTTCGTTTGAAAACGGTTAATCGGGGAAGACGAACGTAAACGTTAAACAGTTTTGCCATCACAACTAAAGAAATCTTGAGTTTCGATGTCAAAACTCTTGCTATTTTGACACATTTAAATAATAAAATCAGCTGTTTATTTTTTAAAAATTTAATTTTGAAAAAATTGTATTAAAAACGGAAATAAAAGTCATAGTTTTAAAACGATTAAATTTTTAAATTATTTTATAATAGCAATGCTTTCAAGCATGCAATTATTTTTAGTAGCAACAGCGAAGATGAAGAAAGTACTACAAATTTACTTACATTTTTTTTGTTAAATCAATCAACATAGCACAGACAGCGACGATAACAAAGTACATACGATTACAAATTAGTTGACGTTAAAATTTTCGATTGAAACGTTAAAAAAACAAGTTACATGATATATCGATTCGATTAGAAATCGAAACGTTTTTAATGAAACGTTTTCAGCGATACCGAAGTGACAATTTCGATTCGTTTTTCAAACGTAACGTTTTCCCCGATACACGTGTGGTCCTTCGTGTGTTCCAAAACTTTAAAACTTTACCCCTCAAACAAGCTCGACGCGACGGACGCAACGGAGACGGATTCAAATGTCGAAAAAACATTGGAAAAATGTATAGGAATATATGAAAGTCAGCAAAGTCACGACGGACCGTACGTACACGACGGGTGCAAGACGCAAAAGTTCAATCGATTTCGACGGACACGACGGATAGAAAATAGGTACTTTTCAAAATTTTGAATTAAAATAAATTTATTTGACATTCAAAATTTTTTTTGAGTGAATTATAAGTGTGAAAAATTAATTTAAAGTATAAGTACATAGTTTTGTTTACAAAAAATAATTGTTTATAAACTGTCATTGAAGAATATGTAGTCCGTCTCAACTCTCAACCGTCGAGTTTGCTCCATCGAAAATTCTTATGCGTTTATTGTCCGTCCGTCGTCAGTCGATCTTGGTTTGAACCATTACAATTATGTTAAGGACTTTGCACATGATACGCGAACTGCGAATTGCGAACAAATCAATTATTCCATGTTTAATTAATTTTTTTTAAATAAATTTCTTAAATAAAATGCTTAAAATTAATTAATACACATAATTTTTTTTAAATTATTTTATGAAATTTATGAAAATAAACTATTTTATGTTTTTTTCTGCGAATTGGAATATCTAGTCGCGAATCATTATTCGCGATCCACTCGCAATCCACATTTTTGCGAATAAGAAATTTGCTCGTTTTTAACCTCAAATTTGTTTTTGTATGGAATATTCACAATTCGCAGTTCGCGTTTCATGTGAAAGAAATATCAAGAATTGCGAATATTCGCAATTCGCAGTTCGCGTATCATGTGCAAAGTCCATTAAATATTGTAGTATGTAGTAGACTGAAATATGACTGCATGGACTGTATGTTATTTAAATAAAATAACATACAAACTTCATATAATTATTTTTTTTGTTTAAAAATGTTAAAGCTCGTTTTACATTTTTGGATTACAGTGGCCCTATTCCGGTAATTCCCAGGGAATTATGAATTGGGAATTAGGAATTAGAAATCTCCTCAAAATATTTTTCCTGATTTTTTGTTCCTATTTCCCAAAAGTTTATTCCGACAGCCAAGGAATTAATTCCTAAGGAAATAAGCTCCTTGCTTACATTTTTACCCTTAGGACGACACATTTAAAAAATATTTTTATGTTGAATTCTTTAAAATATTGTTTTTACTTACTCGGGATACTGCTGGTTGCAGCATAATTATAATTTTATACAAATCTATTAACATTATAACATTTTTTAAAAACAAAATATTTCGTGAAATATTTTATAATTATTAAAAAAAAAGTTGTAATAATAATATTTAATAATTGTAGAATATTGAAAAAAATCTTTTACGAAATATAGAAAAATCTTTATTCCTTTTAATGCAATTATTTACCTTTTCAAAATAGCTAAGCTATGGAGTTTTTGAAAGTTAAACTGCGCGAATTGGGAATTAAAGTTTCCCAGGAAACATTTTTTCCCGGTCGCCGGAATACACTTTGGGAAAAAATAATTCCAAACTGCGCGAATATGTCAAAAACTCCCAATTCCTAATTCCCTGTGAATTATCGGAATAGGGCCACAGAACATAGACTTAATATACATACAATGTTATATTATAAGTCTACTCTATACATTATAAAAAATTGAAGGTAAGCTTAAATAATAATACAAGCACAATAATAAACCATATATTTCGTTTCAGTTTGGCGATAAAAAAATGAGATTTTTCTGAAACATTTTTTTGATTCTGAATTAGTGAAATGAAAATGAAACAAAAACGAAATACTTATTAGATAAGTCAAAAAATTAGTTGTTTCCATCCATTGCACCTCAATTTAGAATCAAAAAGTGGAGCTGGTAATTTGCAGAAACTTAGCGGCTGCGACATGAAAAGTGCAACTGAAAAGCAAGTGGATTCCAAAAGTTGAGCTGGTAATTTGTAGAAACTTAGCGGCTGCGACATGAAAAGTGCAAATGAAATGCAAGTGGATTCCAAATTGATTGAAAAATTAACTTTGCCAATTTTGTCTAGTTTATTAAATACATGCATGTGTTTACCTATCAGAATAACTTTGCTTAAACCGCTTAAACCCTGAAAACAAGAAGTATCGTTTTCGATTCGTAAAAGAAATAACATCTTCATACAAAACATCATTTACGTATCGTTTTTGGTGAACTTCGTTTCTATGATTAAAGGGAACTCTTTCTTACGTTTTCATTATTCATTCGGAATTGGCGTATACTTTTTTGCCGAAGGGTACCATATTGTACGCCATTGTACCATTACCATTTTTTTTTGTTTTTGTGAGGATTTTTTGAAGGAAATCAAAATGTCAAAAAAAAAAACGAAATGTGTTTGATTTTGTACCGTAATTTGTAAAAACTATAATTTAAATTTCTGAACTGAACAGTAAAAATTTAAAATATTAAATGCGTGTTTATTATTTATTGTTATAAAAATGACAACAAAAATAAAAGAAGAATTATTGTATGACGATTTCCCAGAACAAATTAATGATTCTGATTCTGATAAATATGGTGAAGTTTTTGTAACAAAAACGGGAGTTTTTACATATTTTTGTATTGTTTGTAAACAAACTTATGAAGATACTGAAGATTTTTCAGAACATATTTTATCATTGCATCTTCGGTTAATACAACCAAAGACGGAAAATATACAACATTTAGAAAATAATAATATCATTGTGTCATTAGATATATCAACCAATTTTTTAGAAATTGAAATGAAAGAATCAAAAGCAGGACCAGAAATAACATTCAACAAAAAAATTATAACTGATCCACTCCATCTGTATAAATTACATACAGAACAAGATGAAGACAAAAATGAATTAAAAGCTGATAATAATTTAGATAAATATGAAATAAGTGAATTCACAGGGATGATTAATAAATGTGAAAGTGCTGATTATATTGATTCCAATAAAGATGAAGATTTAGATCTAAGACCTTATAAATGTGATATTTGTAAAAGTACGTACAAATTAAAAAGGGCCTTTCTTTTACATAAAAAGTATCATGAAACATTAATGCCAAATTGTCCGCATTGTGGAAAATATTTTCGTAAAATAAGTGCATTTAAAACTCATAATCAAATTCTATGTTCCCAGCGAATAAAGAGAGGTCATAAGTTGAAATTAGGACTACCAGATATAAAATGTAAATACTGTGAGATAATTTTTAAAAACAAAGGTGCTTTAAAAAAACACGAAGAACGTCATGAAGATTCACAATTTAAATGTAATATATGTCCCAAAAAATTTATGGAAAAACGGAAACTAGAAACTCATATAAGAACTCATACTGGTGAGAAACCATATAAATGTGAATATTGTTCAGTATCATTTGGAAATGTAATAAATTTTAGACGACATGTATTAATACATACTGGAGAAAAAACTTTTTTATGTACATTTGGTTGTGATAAAGCATTTTATACAAAACGGGAGCGAGCCGGACATGAACGCATTCATACAGGCGAAAAACCATTTGTATGTGAATTATGTGGACGGTATTTTGCATTTCAACATCAATTGAGCTTGCATAAAAGACGTTTTCATATGGATAAGAAAAATTGGCCACATAAATGTGATCAATGTAATAAGGTGTTTTTAATTCCAAAGCAATTACGAGAACATAGCGTAGTCCATACTGGTGAAAAACCTTATGCATGTGATCTATGTCCTGGTCGATTTAGTAAAATCAGTGGTTTAAGAGAACACAAGAAATTACATTCAGGTATTAAGAAACATGTATGCACAATTTGTAATAAAGCATTTGCTCAAACAGCTGGTTTATATAGTCATATGAAATCACATGGAATTATAAAAGGAAGTATCGAAATGAGTTGAGCTTTTATTTTCCTCTACCTGTATTTATAAATAATAAATATATGTTTAAACTGATTATACAATTCGTTTCTTTTTATCAGATGTTTTAATTTGAATATTTAAATTTAACTTGAATTTCCTCAACATTGTTTTTGTTTGCAAAAATTTGTTTAAGACCATTCAAACAATGATTTTTAAGAATATTTATTTGAACAATATCTGCATATAAATGTTGTTTTCAAATAGAAGGAATTGACCTAATAGGCTATTAATTCTCGAGTCGCCCAAATGATAAAATTTACATTATAATTTTTTGTATACTGTATACATTAAATTTAAATTAAAAGAATCCATATTTTATTTCGATCATATATTATATATTCTTATTATTTCTAATAATTTAATCGTTAGTTTTTAATGCAAAGTAAGTTTTTCGATATCCTAAATCAAAATTATAATATACCTACTTAAAACTATAATATAAATTTTTATGTATACGTATCATTATTATAAATTCTTAAGAACCAAGTAAAAAACAAAAATCAAGGCAAATTTGTACCTTTAAATTTATGACAATTAATAATTTGATCTTACAAGATTACTTATTTTATTTTTCTTTATTTGGTATATTATAATTAATTTTAATTCTATTAGTTATTATAATATATTTCGATCATATGAATGCAAAAAAAATATCTTGTTTTAATATATGGAAAGAAAAAATTTCAAATTATAATTTCAAAAAACAGGAAAAAATCAATCGAAAAGTTTATGAAATTGAATTGTGGTAGATAATTTCATCCGAAGTTTAAAAAGCCCTGAAAACTAATGGTTAGTAATAGTTATAAAAACAATGACTATCGTAAAAAGCTCTAAAAACTAATGGTTGGTCCGGTGGAACCAGTTTTAGTTTGTGAAAAATAATATGTTTATTATTTTATAACAGCAATTGTTGAATATCATTGAAAAAATTTTGCAACAAGATATTCGTTATGGAAAGGCATGGAAGATTTGCCAAGTATAATATTTTTTTATTTTTGGCATAAAACAATCAAATTAAAATATAAATAATCTGGTGCATATAATAGTTTTAAATTCCATTTCTACTATGCTAAAAGTTAAGATTGACATTCATTAAGAATTTAATTTTCTCAGACTTGGTTAATAGAAAATAATTCAACTAGACCACTTTAAGTCAAACTTGGTAATACGGTATGCTGTATGGTCAACACTTCTTTATGGTGCATATTCCTGCACAATGAGAAAAGCAGATATCAAGAAAATTACCGTACATGAAAATCCAAATTTTTTGGAGGCACATGATCACTAATGAGCAAGTGTTACTTAAAATGAAGTGTTAGGTCCTGAAGATCATTAAGTCTAGAAAATTAGAATAAGTACAGAATCCTCCAAGTTGTTACAAAGGAAAAAAATTGGCCACAAGAAGCAAAGGTTTCTATAATATTTGCTCGAATTATGAGTACCTTCAAAGTCGGCAACAAGTAGAAGTATACTTTTAAAATAGATAACATTTATATGCATAAGTATTTTAAGCCAGAAAAAGAATTACATGTGTCTAATGTTTCTATTATTTTTTTTTTACTTGATTAATTACATATGCCGCTCTATTACTTGATTAATTATATATGCCACTTAATTGCTGCTTATTTCTTAATTTAAAATTCTACATTTTTTGAAATTTATGTTATGATGTACATAAACTCAAAACACTATCATAATGAAGCAAAACAAACGATCAATTATATTCCTTTATTTATGGTATCATGTTAATCGTAAATTATAACATCAATATTAATACGAAAATTGGGAGATTTGAATATTTGATAAAAATAGACATGTTTTTCAATTATTTTAAATATATTTATTTATTATATAACTAAGGAAAAAATCAAACTCAATTTATTTCTGTACTTTTTTTAATAATTCCATGAGATTTCATATGACTATATAAACCAGCCGTTTGAGCAAATGCTTTACTACAAATTGTGCACACATGTTTCTTAATACCTGAATGTAATTTCTTGTGCTCTCTTAAACCACTGGCTTTACTAAATCGACCAGAACACTGATCACATTCATACGGTTTCTCACCAGTATGAACCACAGTATGATTTCGCAATTGTTTTGACGTTACAAAAACTTTATTACATTGATCACACTTATGTGACCAATTTTTCTTATCCGTATGAAAGATTTTTTTATGAAAGTTAAGCTGACATTCATAGGTAAAATAACGTCCGCATAATTCACATACATATGGTTTTTCTCCAGTATGTGTACGTTCATGTCCACTACATTCACGTTGCCTATAAAATGATCTACCACAACCAAAAGAACAAAAAATTGTTTTTTCTTTTTTTCCAGTATGTATTAATATATGTTGTTTTAAATTTCTTGAATTAGTTAATGATACTGAACAGTATTCGCATTTGAAAGGCTTTTCGCCAGTATGAGTTCTTATATGATCTTCCATTATATGTTTCTCCATAAACATTTTTGGACAAGTATTACATTTAAATGGTGAATCTTCATGCAATTGTTCATGTTTTTTTAAAGAATCTGGTTTCTTAAAAATTTTCTCACAATATTTACATTTAATATCTGGTAGTTCTAATTTCAACTTATGACCTAGTTTTATTCGCTGGGCACATAAAATTTGATTATGTGTTTTAAATGTACTTATTTTACGAAAATATTTTCCACAATGCGGACAATTTGGCATTAATGTTTCATGATGCTTTTTATGTAAAAGAAAAGCCCTTTTTAATTTGTACGTACTTTTACATATATCACATTTATAAGGGCGTAGATCTAAATGTTTACCTTCATTGAAATATGAATCCTTAATGCAAACAGCACTTTTACAATTATTGCTATTAATCCCAGTAAATTCATTTATTTCAAATTCTAAGTTACTATCGAATTCTGGTGGATTTTTGACTTCATTTTCATCTGCTTGTAATTTACATACATCTAGTGGATCAACTGTTACGTTTTTGTTGAACGTGATTTCGGATGGAATAGTCGTATCCGTATGGTCAGTTTGATTCATTTCAATTTCTAAAAAATTTGTTGATATATCTAATGAGACAAGGACATCATTATTTTCATGTGGAATATGTTCATTCTTTGATTGTATTTGCCCAAGATGCATTGTTAAAATATGTTCTGTAAAAATTTCAATATGTTCAAAATTTTGTTTACAAAGAATACAAAAACATGAAAAAATTCCCATTTTTGTTACAAAAACTTCGCCACATTTATCTGAATCAATTTGTTCTGATAAATCATCACATAAATATTCTTCTTTAATTTTTGTTGTCATTTTTATAATAATTAAACAATATACATATGCGTCCAATTTCCAAATGCTTTAAATTCCAGTTACTTTAATTTTATTTCTTCAGTAAGCAGAGCAAGCAAAATAAATCAAATATAAAACCAACTTTTGACAGTATTGACAGTATTTCACCTTTAAATTAAATATCTAATCGCCTCTACCACCTCGCCTAATATGACTGTCTACGACTACGAATATTCCAATTCCAACGAATTAAAAATTATCGAAAAGAACATAAGTTTCGGTTTCCATCTCTTTTTAACATTAGAAAATTTAATATTATTTTTTATAGATATATAAAGTATATTGTAAATGGTTAATAAAGTCTGTAATTTAATTCGTAGAGTGAATAAATAAATAAATCAAATAAAATAATATATCAAAAAATTGTTTGTAAAGCCGCGAAAAAAGCACATCTCTTTCTTCATCTGCCAATCTGTCAAAATAAAATCGTCGACCGAATTCTGAAAAGCTTCATATGCCATTTTCACTTTTATTGACTTTTGAATTAGTGATGTGCGAATTCGTTACTTTCAGGTAATCATCGGTACTCGATACTTTTTTCATAAGTAATCAATACGAAGTATTCGTTACTTTATGATTACTTTTCATTTCAGATGACATTTGAAATTATCCATACATGAAAAGTAATCATATGTGTTTTGTATTGTGGCGTGACTGACTACAACTTCAGTTACACACAATACAATACACGTATGAAGAAACGAAAAATTTACTCAATACTCACACTCATTTTGAGTAATCAGATGTAAAAAGTAATCAAATCATTCCTCGGTCTCAGTACTCATACTCATATGCAATCTTTTTTTCTCGGTAGTATAATGAAAAATGAAATGAATAATTTTCTGTTGGTTTGGAAATTTGGTTAACTACAATACTACAATTTTAATTTGGGTTTCATATTAAATGAAAAGTAATCATACAAGGATCGAATACTTTTGAGTATAAGTAATCAGTACTCATTCATTCTTCAAGTAACGAATACTTTGGTATTCGGTACTCAATTTTTGCACATCACTATTTTGAATCCTTTTGAATTAACAGTATAAGTAGTTGAATTTTTGTAATTAAAATCTGATAAAAAGTCCATAATAATTGTAAAAATAAAGAAAATAAACTGAATATGAACTTTTTTTTATATATATGTAATTTTAATTATTAAAATTAATTTTACTGAAAACTGAGTTGGTGTCGTATGGATATGGATGTTTTTTTTTTCGAAAGTCACGACTAAATTTTTTGTCAAAATATCAGCTGACAATTTTTATACCAGGGTCGGCTCTGGTATAAAAATTGATTAAATCTTTTTCGGTTGTTTTAGATTAAATTGTCATAAAAATATTAGAACTTATTCTGCATATCGTCGGTGAAACTCGCAGAATGGTTAAGTCCAAAATCAATAATTTTCAGTAGGTCAAAAATATAATTTAAAAAAAAATATGAGCGTCTCTACGCTGTCACTTTCAATATTAATATGAGGACTTAACCAATTTTCTAGTTGATTTTGGACTTACCCATTATTCCATTTATGGATGAATGGTAATTTTTTTTAAAAAAATAGTCTTGTCAGATGATGCAAAATTTCTTCGCAAATCAGCTGATACCCAAATTTGAAAATAGCCCAAAATGGACATAGCCAATCTGCGAGTTTCACCGACGATATTTATTTTGGAATAATTTAAATTTTAGAAGGAATACATATTTTAATATTTATCTGCAAACAATATTCATTATTTGTTTAGTTAACTTTCTTTTTCAAAAGTTATAACATTACATAATTGTAGATCACGCCCTGATTAAAAGAAAAACCTAGGTAGTGCGTGTCTCAGTACCAATTTATAAAGTTTGACAATTAACAGTTTGGTGACCAAAAAGAACGCATACAGCATACAGTTATATCGAGTAAATTTTTAGTGATAAATGTTTTATTTTGTAAAATATATTTAATTCTTTTGTCTGTTGTTCCAATCGGCAGTTTCAGAATAAAATAATTTTATTATTAACTAATTCAACAATAAATGGTAGTTTTTTGTACTTAATTTTTACCTAATTTATTTTTTCAAAAAGTATACTTACTCTACAACAATATTTAATCACTAAAAAAAATAGAAATACAAACAATAGCTTTTTCCGAATAGGAAAATAATTCAAATTGCTTGACTAACAAGTCTTGGTCTATTTTTTTGTCAGACAATATTCCCGAACATTTATTAAATTAAATATGAAAACTATTCTCATATTTGATAAAAATAAACTAACCGTATAATTAGTTTTTATTTTAAATATATTTATTTTGTATAAATACAGAAAAAAAATCAGTTTATTTCGGTACTTTTTTTAATAATTCCATGAGATTTCATATGACTATATAAACCAGCCGTTTGAGCAAATGCTTTACTACAAATTGTGCACACATGTTTCTTAATACCTGAATGTAATTTCTTGTGCTCTCTTAAACCACTGGCTCTACTAAATCGACCTGGACATTGATCACATACATACGGTTTCTCACCAGTATGAACAACAATATGATTACGCAATTCTACTGGCGTTAAAAAAACTTTATTACATTGATCACACTTATGTGACCAATTTTTCTTATCCGTATGAAAACATTTCTTATGAAAGCTTAGCTTACATCCATAAGCAAAATAACGTCCGCATAATTCACATACATACGGTTTTTCTCCAGTATGTGTACGTTCATGTGCAGTGCATTCACGTTGCTTATAAAATGCTTTACCACAACCAAAAGTACATAAAACAGTTTTTTTTCCAATGTGTTTTAATACATGTCGCCTTAAATTTCTTGCATTACTTAATGATATTGAACAATATTCACATTTGAATGGCTTTTCGCCAGTATGAGTTCTTATATGATCTTCCATTAAACGTTTCTCCATAAATATTTTCGGACAAGTATTACATTTAAATGGTGAATCTTCATGCAATTCTTCGTGTTTTTTTAAAGAATCTGGTTTCTTAAAATTTTTCTCACAATATTTACATTTTATATCTGGTAGTTCTAATTTCAACTTATGACCTCGTTTTATTCGCTGTGCACATAAAATTTGATTATGTGTTTTAAATGTACTTATTTTACGAAAACATTTTCCACAATGCTGACAATTTGGCATTAATGACTCATGATTACTTTTATGTAAAAGTAAAGCACGTTCCATTTTAAAAGCTTTTTTACATATTCCACATTTGAAAGGGAATATTTCTAAATTTTCATATTCATTGGAATCTGATCCATCAGTGCGACGATCAGTATTGTTACAATTATTATTAATTTCTGCAATTTCACTCAGTTCAAATTCTGCTAATTCTTTATCAGCTTCTGGTGGATTTTTGTCTTCATCTTGTTCTGCTTGTAATTTACATACATCAAGCGGATCAGATGTATCAGTATCGGTTTTGTTGAAAGTTATTGTTGATTTATTTGATTCTTTAGTCAAATGGTCGTTCATTTCATTTTCTAAGAAATTGGTTGATATATTTAATGACATAAGGATATTATCTTTATTTTCTAAAAGTGTTATATTTTCTGTCATTGTTTGTGTTTGCCCAAGATGCAATGTTAAAATATGTTCTGTAAAATTTTCAGTATCTTCATAAGTTTGTTTACAAACAATACAATAATATGTAAAAAGTCCTGTTTTTGTTACAAAAACTTCACCGTATTTATCAGAATCATAAATTTGTAGTGATTCACATAAATATTCTTCTTTTATTTTTGTTGTCATTTTGATAATAACTTAAATAAATAATATATGTTCCGAAAATTGAAAATACTAAATTATCAGGTATTTAAATTTATATATTTCCCTTATTCATGCAGATTTAATTTTGATTTTAATGCAGTTTTTTTTTAATTTTTCACATTTTGCTCTACTAAAAAATCTCAGTTTTTGTTTTTTTATTTTTACGTTTGTGAAGTTATAACTTTATCAATAAATATCTGTCATCCCTTCCCATAAGAGAATATGATTGTCGCGCAATAGTACTACATGTAGTGGTGTTGCGCGACATTTATAAACTACAAAACGAAAATATAAACTGCAAGTGCAAATCTCTTGGACACTTTCACCATTAACTACCTTGCGGATACAACTATTATATTTTTTCGGATACAAGAACACTTTTTTTGAGATTCAACATTCAACGCGACTTGTTGGATTTTGGATACAACATACAACCCCTTTTTTCAGAAAGAAGATTCTAAAAGTCGTTCGTCGCTATAGCACTTATCATAAATTCTAGAAAAAAAATCATTACTACTTTTATAAAAAAACTCGTATTATTGAGCGATTTAAGAAAATTATGTTTTCACCAAGCAAATTTAGTTTTATGGTGTCAGAAAAAACCTGTAATAACTGATAATTTATTAGAAATAAAAAAGTACGATGGAAAATAAATAATAACTTTATATATTAAGCAATCGAAAAGAACTAAACGCTTGTTTGTTGTTCATAAATAATAGAAAAATATATAATTCTAATCGCTAGGGTGACCAGATCGAGCATTACAAAAAAGAGGACAATTTTTTTTTGGGAGGAGATGTGTCCATGTCCAATATTTTTTAAATTCAACAGAAAAGTTGACTTATTTTCAAGCTCAGAAAAAATATTAAATTTTAATGCATAATATAGTTGTTATTAAATATTTATTAATAAAAAACAAACAAAAATAAAATTTAAAATATAAAACTAAACATAACAACATAATAATACATTGCACAAAATTCATTAGTTATTTTTAAGGAGTACTTATATTTTTTAGGAAAAATTAAATTATATATTTTTTCTTTATTTTTTGGTATGATTTTTAATCTAGATTCTAAATTCTTCAATAGTTTTTGAATAAATTCTTCAATAGTTTTTGAATATTTGTAATACCATCTCTAAAAAAGAACATAAACAAACTACATTTAATCTTAATTTTTTTTTATATAAGTCACAGAAAATATTACCTATTTTTTGTAATTTTCATTTGATGAAATTTTTCTTAAAATATTTGGTTTTTTTAATAAATAATTTTTTAAGCAATTAACATAAATAATACAGAATAATTTTTGTGTTTTTTAAATTATTATTTAATACTCACTTTTTTGGCAGTTAAATTTAAAATTATAAAATTTTTCATCTGCGCTGCAAAACAAAGTCAACTAAATTGTGAAATTGAAATGTCAAAACCAACAAATTCCCCTACAACCTAATATCGATTCCTACATAGATTTCTATCGGTTACTACAAATTAAGAGACATCTTCTTTTAGTTTAAACTTAAACCAATTGTGGAAAAAAATATTTATATGCCATCTAATAGGAAATTTAAGAAATTCTAAAAAAGAGGACAAATGCCTTAATTTTAAAAAAAGATACCGGACATATTTTTTTGCATTGAAAAGAGGACATGTCCTCTTAAAAGAGGACGTCTGGTCACACTATAATCGCGTGAACAAAAATTGTAATGATGCTGACGGACGTAGAAATATATATAATTCAAATCGCGTGAACAAAAATTGTAATGACGCTGACGGACGCTTCTGACAATTATTGTTTTATACAGGATTATCACATTTTAATCAAAGGCTACCTATGACGAATCATCAAATCATCAATGTTATCAATTTCAGCTCATTTAAGTTTTTATTTACCAATATCGAAAAACACTACATGTATCGAAATAAAACATTTACGAAACGCAAATATAGGTAAACACTACAAAAACATTTAATATTTTAAAACATAATATACAATCCTAATCGGTAAGAATAACATTAGACTTAATATACAAATTAGTGGATGTGAATATTTAATAAAAAGAAAAGAACTTTATTAATTATTTAAATATATATATATATATTTACTATTTATAATTAAAATACTTAGAACAAACTTAATTTATTTCGGTATTTTCTTTAATAATTCCATGAGATTTCATGTGACCATATAAACCAGCAGTTTGAGCAAATGCTTTATTACAAATGCTGCACACATGTTTCTTAACACCCGAATGCAATTTCTTGTGTTCTCTCAAACCACTCGGTTTACTAAATCGACCAGGACACTGAACACATGCAAATGGCTTTTCACCAGTATGAACAACAATATGATTACGCAATTCTCCTGGCGTTAAAAAAACTTTATTACATTGATCACACTTATGTGACCAATTTTTATTATCCATATGAAAGCGTTTCTTATGCAAGCTAAGCTTACATTGATATGCAAAATAACGTCCGCATAATTCACAAACATATGGTTTTTCACCAGTATGCGTACGCTCATGTACGGTACGTTCACGTTCCTTATAAAATGCTTTACCGCAACCAAAAGTACATAAATAAGTTTTTTCTCCAACATGTATTAAAATATGTCGTTTAAAATTTGCCACATGGCCAAAGGCTGCTGGACAATATTCACATTTAAACGGTCTTTCACCAGTATGAGTTCTTAAATGATCACGTAATAAATATTTTAGCATAAAAGTTTTTGGACAATGATCACATTTAAATGGTGAATTGAAATGACGATCTTCATGCCATTTAAGAGATGAATATCTTTTAAATATTTTCGGACAATATTTACATTTAATATCTTCTAACTCTTTTGATGTATTTTTAACACCAAGTTCTTTTCGTTGTGCACATAGTTCTTGATTATGTCTTTTAAATGACTGTTTATCTCCAAAATTCTTGCCACAATGTGAACAACTAGGTATTACATTTTCGTGTAGCTTTTTATGAGCAACAAATGCGTTTTTAAGTTTATACGACCTATTACAAATGTCACATTTAAAAGGAAACTTCTCATCCATTTCATTTTCATTGAAATCAAATGTTTCTTCATCATCAGAATTTCGTGAATTCCAATCACCTACTTTTGCTATGGTACTGGCTTCTTTTTCGCAGAAAATTTCTCTTCCAGATGATTCAGTTTCGACTTTGATATCTTCTTCATATTCTAAATTTAGTGGATCAAATACATCCAAAGTAATTTCGATTTTTTTCCTCAATATTTTTAAGCAATCTGTGTTTATATTTTCCACATCATCCTTTTTAATTTCCAATAAATTATGAGGAATTGAAGTCTTGGATATATCATCAACTTCTACATTATTATTTTGTATTAAATTAAATAAATTATTTTGAGCTGAACTTAAATCAAGATGTAATAATAAAATATGTTCCGTAAAATGGTTAATTTCCTCAAAATTTTGTTTGCAAACAATGCAAAAACAAGAAAATATTCCTCTTTTTGTTACAAAAACTTCTCCGCATTTATCAGATTGGTTAAATGTTGGAATATCATTTTCCAAATCCTCAGATAACAATTCTACTTTAATGTCTGTTGACATTTTAAATCAATAAATTTATAAATTTTAAAACGCTATAATACTTTTATTTCTTTATCTTTTTTATGAAACGGATAAGTCAAACGAAAAATGAAAAATAAAAGAAAAATAAGATAAATCGCGCGATTAAATTCATGTCAAGTAGTCAAGTTATCAACAGATGTAGTTACTTATCTCGCAACAGCAATATTGTGGTGTTGTTGGGCGCCAATCATTTGTGCTACTTAACTTTCAAGAATATATATTTTGATAATCGCACTCAAAAACATATAATAACAGCACGTCTGCTATTTTCAATTTTAGTTACTCTTAATGTTTGACATTTCACAACATGTTCAGTAAGTGTGCGGAGAAAAAAGATATTTTGGACAGCATGTGTGATGTGTGATCAAGATCATCAATGATCAAGTTGAACAACATGTTTGAGCTTGATGCTATAGTTACTCTCGCCGTTCGTGCCGCGCCGCAACATAGTTTAAATGTTAGAAAATAGAAAATATATATGGATGTAGGCAAACTTGCCGCAGTCATGTCGCTGGTGCCGCAACAAAGTTGGTTCAATTTCAACTTAAGCCGGATTGAAATGTCACTTTGTCTTAAAAAATAGACACTAAAATTAAAACGATTTCTTCTAATTGCGGCATTTTTAAAAATTAATAATAAAAAAATGTTCAACACAACACACAACACAATATTTTTGGAAATATACAACTGATGCCGCTTTGAGTGTGCCTAACATTAACGGCACCAATGACATTTGAAATTACAAAGCGGCGCGACATGCGGTGAGACTAACTACTGGGTGAGCGTGTATGAGCCGCTTTAAATACTTGTAGCCCTGAACGAAAGTACTGAATGCAAGCGAAGCACCACTACCACTTTGTAAAAGTTTAATAAATCCCTGAATGTTGAATGAAAGTACTTTAAAACAATGAAGAAAAAGGTGAATAATACTTTCAACCTTCAAGCTTCAACCCTTCACAATATATATATGGACTGCTAACCTGCTACAATCTGTCATTTTCATATACTTTATAAAAATCGTATTCAAATCAGTAAAAAGTTTAGAGAAGGGAAATTTTAATTAATAAATTGTTTACATAAAATAATGAAAACTTTTAAAAATCTTACAAATTTAATTACTCTTAGATTATTAGTGTTTTATCACATGCACATCACACTTTATTCAAGACGCATCGAAAATAATAAATAAAAATAAGTCGTTTCATATGGTACCATTTCGTTTTTAGTCTTAATTACGTAGGTAATTTTCCAAAAACGATTTAATTTATTTAATTTTTTGCCCAGATTTGAACATTAGATAATTTTTTTTTTTTTTTTATAATAATTAGAAATATAGTTACTATTCATAAATAAAATACATAGAACAACAAACTCAATTTATTTCGGTATTTTCTTTAATAATTCCATGAGATTTCATATGACCATATAAACCAGCAGTTTGAGCAAATGCTTTATTACAAATGCTACACACATGTTTCTTTACACCCGAATGTAGTTTCTTGTGTTCTCTCAAACCACTCGCTTTACTAAATCGCCCAGGACACTGATCACATGCAAATGGTTTTTCACCAGTATGAACGACATTATGTTCCCGTAGTTGTTTTGCTGTTGCAAAAACTTTAGTACATTGATCACACTTATGTGACCAGTGTTTCCTATCCATATGAATGCGTTTCTTATGCAACCTAACGTCCGCATAATACGAAAAATAACGTCCGCATAATTCACACATATATGGTTTTTCACCAGTATGGGTACGCTCATGTGCGGTACGTTCACGTTCCATATAAAATGCTTTGCCACAACCAAAAGTACATATATAAGTTTTTTCTCCAACATGTATTAAGGTATGTCGTTTAAAATTTGCTACATGGCCAAAAGCTGCTGGACAATATTCACATTTAAACGGTCTTTCACCAGTATGAGTTCTTAAATGATCACGTAATAAATGTTTTCGCATAAAATTTTTTTGACAATGTTCGCATTTAAATGGAGAATTTAAATGACGATCTTCATGCCATTTAAGAGATGAATATCTTTTAAATATTTTCGGACAATATTTACATTTAATATCTTCTAACTCTTTTGATGTATTTTTAACACCAAGTTCTTTTCGTTGTGCACACAGTATTTGATTATGTCTTTTAAATGACTGTTTATCTTCAAAATTCTTGCCACAATGTGAACAACTAGGTATTACATTTTCGTGTAGCATTTTATGAGCAACAAATGCATTTTTTAGTTTATACGACTTATTACAAATGTCACATTTAAAAGGAAACGTCTCTTCCATTTCATTCTCATTGAAATCAAATATTCCGTCTTCATCAGAATTTGTTGAATTCGCATCACCTACTTTTGCTATGGTACTTACTTCTATTTCGCAAAAATAATCTTTTCCAGATGATTCAGTTTCGACTTTGATATCTTCTTCATATTCTAAATTTAATGGATCAAATACATTTTTATCCAATGTAACTACATTTTTTTTCCTCGATGACATTTTTAAGCAATCTGTGTTTATATTCACCACATCATCCTTTTTCATTTCTAATAAATTATTTGGAAGTGGAGACTTAGATATAGTATCTACTTTTACATCATTATTTTGTATTATATTAAATAAATTATTTTGAGCCGAAGATAAATCAAGATGTAATGTTAAAATATGTTCCGTAAAATGGTTAATTTCCTCAAAGTTTTGTTTACAAACAATGCAAAAACATGAAAATATCCCCCTCTTTGTTACAAAAACTTCTCCACATTTATCAGATTGATGAAATGTAGGAATATCATTTTCCAAATCCTCAGATAACAATTCTACTTTAATGTTTGTAGACATTTTAAATCAGTTTATTAATTTTCTTTTCTTTCTTTAAATGTACTTATATTTTATCTTTATATCTGCGTCTACAACGAAAAATGAAATGAAATAGAAAAGTCAAATTTTGTTATATCAATACATACATTACTGACTTTTTCTCTTAGTACCCTTTAAGCTTTTAGGAAGAAAACGGAATCCGTTTTGGCGAACTGCTGTTGTACCGAAAACGAACTACTGTTTTAAATTGTCACTAATCCGTTCGATTTTTTTTGTTGGTTTGTTTAGAGTATCCATATAGTAATAATTTAATGCAAAAATAAGAACAAATATATATTACGAAATAAAACATATTTATGTTGTTTTTCAGAAAAGCCATTAGGAAGCGGCAACGAAATCCAAAGGATTGGCCAAATATAGCATTTTAACATTTTCTTTTTCAGTTCTAGGTTTATTCAGTTCTGCAAAACATATTATACATAATAACAAAGGCTGCTCTTGCTTGTTTAATTCTACTAAAGATTTCATTTTTATTATCAGTGTTGTTAACTATTGTTGTACTTAAGTATTTTGTTTTTGACACATTCTCTATCTCTTGTTTGGCTTGCTATTCTTAGTTTGCAGTTCGCAGTTATCGCAACTGCTGCTTAAATTTTGGAGCACGAGTTGAAGGTTGTTGTTGTTGTTGTAGCAACTCGAGGTCTATAATTGACGTTTCTTGGCCTGGTGTTCGTCGTTATGCGGCCCATACAGTATGCAACGTGTTGTACAACGTGTTCTACAACTTGGTAAAGTTGTATCGTGTGTGGGCAAGTTGACAATACGTTGACAACCATTTTGACGGTTGGTAAATCGGTTGAAGAAATATTAAAATATTTTAATTTAAGTGGGCGTGTCGTTGGTTGATGGTTGAAGTTGTATAGTGTATGGGGAAGTTGTACAACCAAAATGACATTTTTGAAGTTTACTGCCAAAAAAAATATTTTTCGTCAGCGTTGGCTGCCACTAAGACTGCATCGTCTGCAAATTTTATATTGTTGATTAACTCTCCATTCACGCTTATGCCCGGGTCAAGTTTGCTGATGGAATTTATTAAATAGCAATATATCGCAATTCTTATATAAAAAAATTAACTCACGCTAATTTTTTAGCGTTTCGCGATACAGCAATCGCTTTCTAAAAGCCGCAATGATCAATTGTTGTCGTTGAACCGTTCAAAACATATACTTTCTGTATATCATCAATATCCTTATAATATCTAATAATTCTTTTAACTGTTCGAAATTACTTGAAAAATAAAACATTTTAGTTGTCAAAAATAATTTTAAATAAAAAAACGTAACTTGTGATATTGCAATTTCGTTTTCCCTTTCATTCTTCTTCCAATTATAGCCATTATAACTAATTGGGAAATGTCATATATCATTAAAGATATGATTAGACAAGCAAGACACAAGGCATAGGGATAGGACATAGACAATTGGACTGGACAATATTCAAAATTAACACGTGCGTGCAACCATTAAAAATAAATAAAGTAAATTTATTATTTTTCAAATATGAGTAAAAATCTTTTTGCTCCTGATTCAGATTCAAGTGAAGAAAATTTAGAATTAAAATTAAATAAAGAATATGCTAAATCTTATAATAAGTTTCGCCAAAAGGAATTATATCAAAAATGTAAGTTATTTTTATTTTTAAATACAAAACTATTAAATTATATATTAAATTTTACAGTAAAAGATCAGGATAAAAATAATTCCGATTCGAGTTCATCAACTGATTCAGATTCTACCGATGAAGATGATGAACTTATTAATCCGAAATTTGATCAGGATTTTTTTAAAACCTTATCATCATTAAAATCTAAAGATCCTAAAATATACGATCAAAATACGAATTTCTTTGAAAATATCACCTCCAATGACAATAATGATAATGTTGAATTAAGGAAATCAAAAATATCCAAAAAACCGTTAACTTTAAAAGATTACGAACGTAAGGTAATTTTAGAAAAAGATGGTAAATTTGAAGATGATTCCGAATCTGAAGATTATAATAATGATAATATTGATAAACATATAAGATCTCAATCACCAAGTTATGCTGAATCTGAAAGAAAACTAAAACAGGAATTGAAAAAAGTTATAGATGATAATGATAATGACAGTGAAGATGAAGAGTTTGGTGGAATTTTTAAGAAACGACAAAAAACTGCGGAACAAAAAGTTTGTATTCCATTTATTTGTTCAACTACAATTGAAATTTTTATTATTTAACTGATTTTTGTTTACGTAGGTGAAAGAGGAAGAAGAATATACAAAATGGTTAACAGGTGGAAATGAAGATATTGAAGAAGCAACTAAAAAAACATTGAATCCATTGAAAGAATATTGGAATAATCCAAAATTACCAAGACAAGAAATATTTTTGAGAGATTATATTTTAAATAAAGGGTAAACAGAATTTATTATTTAATTATATACTTTAATTATATTATAATTAAAAATATGAATAATTTTTTTATCAATTATTTTGAAAAATTTATTATATAAATTTATATTCTAGGTATGTAGATAAAGATTGCCATGAAATTCCCACTTATGATGAAATTGTTGGTAATGAAGATAATCTGTCTGCAGATGAACAAGAACTTGAAAAACAAGCTGAATTTGAGCATAAATATAATTTTCGCTATGAGGAACCAGATCAAGAATTTATTAAACGTTATCCACGTACAATAGATAATTCTGTACGTAAAACTAATGATAATCGTCGAGAAAAACGTTTAGAAATAAAAGAACGTAAACAACGGGAAAAAAATGAAAAAATGAAAGAATTAGAAATACTTAAAGAAATGAAACGTCAAGAAATTGAAGAGAAAATTAAGAAATTAAAAGAGGTAACTGGAAATGATCAATTACCATTTGAAAATAATGAATTCGATGATGATTTTGATCCTGTTGCACATGATCGTAAAATGCAAGAAATTTTTAATGATGATTATTATGGTATTGAAGAGGATGGTGAAGAGAAACCAGAATGTCCGGATATGGATGAATTAAAAATTGACGATTGGGATAATTATGATCCAGACAAAGATAATGAATATTATAATGATATTGATGATGATGATAATTTTAAAATACCAAATTGTGAAGATGATGATTTTATAATGGATTGTGATTATAATCCAAATTCAAAAGAAAGATTACAAAATGAATTAATTGAAAATACTAAAGATAGAAGAAAACGTCGAAAAAAACGTAATGAGTTTAAAGAAATGATTAAAAAAGAAAAACCAGTTTTTAATCCGGAAGATGAAAAAACTTATGAAGAATATATTAATGAATATTATAAAATGGATTGTGAAGATATTATTGGTGATTTACCATGCCGTTTTAAATATACAGAAACAGTACCTAATGATTTTGGTTTAACAATTGAAGAGGTAAAAATACTTTAATATTAAATATATAGCGGATACACTGTCGAAGTTTAAGGATATTGAAACACTATAATTGTGTTTTATTTTACTTGTAATTACGAAAAAAATTATTAACACTTGAATGTTTTTGGCGATCCATAATTTCTTCAATTAGGGAGGTCACTACCTTCAATTAGGGAGGTCTTCTCTACCTTTTCTATTTATTAAAATTTTTATCATTAATTACTAGTTGCAACATATGGTATTTATAATTACTCGAACAGTCAATTATTTATTTATCTCTCTTTGACGGTTGTGATTAAAATTGTGTTTGTGTTTATCGTCCACTTCTACATTTGTTATATGATCCATCCACTGTATTTTTACTATTTTTCTACAAATTCATTATTCAACTGCTTCTATTTTTTTCAGCTTTGATCAATATTTACGTTTTTACGTAATTATAATATTAACATTTTTACATCTTGATTTTCAGTGTTAACTTCTAAAAAAATATTTATGAAGGCTACCTTCAATCTTTATCAGCAAATCTACTGTTATTAATCAATTTCACATTTATGTTTATAACCATGTAAATAAAATACGTTCTTGAATATCGGTGCAAAACTAAAACCAAATGATTTCCTCTATAGTTTCTTATACCCAAATCGAACATTCAAATTACATTATTGACAGCTCCTTGTTCAACTTTGGCATTAAAATTATTATTTACTAAATTAATGTCTTTAAACGATTTTAGTTAATATCCAAAGTTTATGCAAATTGCGTCATCACAATCAGTCGTTGGAGTATATGCATACTTTAATTTTTATACTATTAGATTTTGGTATGATGTTTAATATGTAAGTTTTTAGAGCTGACGATTTTTCATTATTTCACCTTTGAATTAAGTCTACCATTCCAAGTTATTACTATTAATATTAAAACTTTTATTGCTGTTACAATTATTTATTATTATTATTATTGTATTTGTTGTTATTTCTATTAATGTGGCGAGTCATGTTATTGATGTTAAAAATATTCTTGTTTTTTAAATATTATTATATTTTTTTATTAATATATATATATTTTTTTAGATACTTTTAGCTAAAAATAAAGAACTTAATCAGTGGGCTAGTTTAAAGAAAGCTACACAAATTCGTTCCGAACATGTTGAAAAAAATGAAAGAAGATTATATGAAATGAAAGCACAAAATCTAGCATTAAAAAAGAAAATTTTTGCTAGCTTATATGGCTCGTGAGTATATTTATAAGTATATGTGTAGTGATTTTTTATTACACTTTTTATTTAAATTTTGGTTATTGTGAGATTCTCACAATTTCGAATATAATTTTAATCACTTTAATTCATTAAAAATTGAAAATATTACTGAGTGATGGATTTGAAAGATTATACGTATTCGGATTTAGGATATCAGTGTGAGCAGCAAATCGTTTTGAAAATGATAGTTTTATGATGTAATTGGGGCCTATATGATTTAATGTCGATAAATTCAATGGTACCCTATCAAAATTTCCGAATTATATCAAAAACATTCTTGATGTCCCAGTGATTTGAAATATTGTACATTTTCCTGGAATGTTATACAAATTCCTGAAATTTTTTGCAAAACCCTTTTATATAAACCCACGAACTTTGTTTTTTTTTTATTAATTCTATGTTATTTACCTTTTTATAAATCGTAACATAATTAATTTTAATAAAGAAACTATTTATTTTAATTTTTACATTAAAGTCGGTATTTACAAAATTATTTTACTATTTTTTAATTAATTTAATTTCTTTAATTTCTAGATCTGATGACGAAGTTGAGGAGGGAAAAACTGACAATAAGAGCTCTAATAAAGAAGATATTAAAAAAACTCAAAATAATAACGAAATGTCTTCAACGAAAAAGAATAGAAAAAATAAAAAACGTAAAGCGTCTGAGATTTCAGAAGACAATAACAAAAATGAGGAGAAAAAATTAAAAGTTGATAATGAAAGTTTAAATCATTTTAATGTTATACCAGAAGATGTAAACACGTTTAATCAAAATAATCTAAAAGAAGCAGAAAAAGTTGATAAAGTTAACAAAAATAAAAAAATTAAAAAGAAAAAACAAAATATAACATTTTCCAATGAAATAAATAATACAGAAAATTCAATTAAAAAAATAGTAAATGAAAATAACAAATTAGAAATGTCGTCTAAATCTGTTACGACAAATCCATTTTTAATAAATCAAAATAATAATACAATTATAACTATGAGTACGAATGAAAATAATAATAAATTCAAACTAAATGCTAATAAATTTAAGAAAATTGATCAATTGAAGAAAAATGATCTATTGAAGAAAACTGATCAATTGAAGAAAACTGATAATTTTAAGAAAACTGATCAATTGAAGAAAATGAAAAAAATTGATCCATTGAAAAAAACTGACCAATTGAAGAAAATTGATCCATTGAAGAAAAAGAAACAATTGAAAAAAATTGACCAATTAAAGAAAAATCATCCATTGAAAACTGATCAATTAAAGAAAATTGATCCATTGAAAAAAATTGATCAGAATAATTTAAATAAGAATAAAATAAAAAATAAAAGCTTTAATAAGAAAAATGAACAGAGTTTAAGTGATGAAAGATTAAAAGCTTATGGTATAAATCCGAAAAAATATAATAAAAAACAAAACTATATAAATATGAAAAATAATCTGAACAAAAGAAAGGAACATAATTTAAATAATTCAGGAAACAAAGTACATAAAAAACAGAAAGGTAATGTTAAACATAAAAGTAGTTAGTTAAATATGGTTAGAATTATAATATTATTTTTTTTTGTTATTAAATTAAATAAATAAAATTTATTGTAGTAAATATTGAATACAAGAAATTTTAATGAAATCATTTTTTTTTTACTATATATCGAATTAAATTATTTAATTTTAAATGTTTTTACCTACAATTATCTTATGCACCGTTATGTACCATAACATTTTAAAAAGCTGTCTAAGAGCAAAAAATTATTTTGAAGACAAGATGAAAATCTGGTAATTCTGCATCAGTCAGATTAACAGCTACCTTAAATAGACTAAGAAATCCAAGTCAGGGTGTAAATTTGGAGAACTATGAAGTCAATAAAAGAATATTCAAATTGCATGAAAAGTATTCAGAGAAAGTTATTGTTTTTAGTACTTTGTAAAAACTGGGCTGCCATGCATTTTAGTGCTAAGAACAGACGGATTTGCCAGACCTTGAATTAAAAAAAAATCAGTAAGATGCAAAGGGATTCGTTAATATAATATATCCTGAGATAAAAATGAATTTTTGAACAATATTTTTGACGTTGATCGTTTTGATTCTAGTAAATATTGTATAAAAATATTTAGCATTATTATTATTGTGTCTAATACCGTTGATCAATAAACCAGTCTTTCTGGTTTATTGATATTTTATTCAATAATTTTATAAACAATTTTTTCATTCCCACCAAAGAAAAATTAAGGTAACTGAACTAATGTGAATTGAACGATGGAAAAAATTAGATTTATTCATTTGTTGAATTTCGTTTCAGTAATATTTTTTTTTTTAATTTAAAATTTATTCTGTATTTTGTCAATAGTGTTTCCAGTTATATATATATATATTAAGATCAATTATCTATCCAGATACCTCGAATTACTCATTTAATCGTCTAATCTCTATAAATAAATTAATAATTAGTCATTACATACTGATTAAAAATGGAATACTAAAAATTATGCTATTTAAAAATTTTATAAGAAGATCTAACTAATAAATATCATTTGCAAGTGCCATGTACTGGCCAGAGCCAGATAGCAGATAGTATTCGGCAGAGACCGGTACGGTACGGTACGCCTCTTGAATAGCACGAAGTGGATCTAAACTGCCTCTTTCCAACGCGTAACTTAACCAGGTTTCATGAGTGATGAGTCATCACTCATACTCATGAGCAAAACGGTGCATTTGCACTAATTGGAGTTGCCTGCCGGGCATGTTGCTGGGGACTCGCCAGTTAAACCAACAACGCCAACCAATAAATATCATTTTAAGTATTTAAATTTTCCAAAACTTATATAAAAAATATAAAATCTTAGTACTTCATTTATTTTACATTTTGTTGACATTTAGCGAATAAACCAAAATTGATCAGCTGATTACCTTCTTTTAAAATGTTTGACAATATAAACAAAAATTGGTGTTGTAAATTTTTGAGATAAATAAGAAATAAGTATACTTCCACCAATTTGAAAGCTTGGATATTTTTCTTGCCGTAAACAAAAAAAATGTCTAATGTCTTTGAAAATTATCTTGAAAAGAAGTTAAAAATTGAAATTGATTATGATCCACGAAATATTCCAAAAGACATAAATTCAAGTAATTATTCGAAATGTGGTGAAATGTTTATATCAAAAAGTTCTGGTGGTTTTTTATTTTTATGTACAATTTGTAATGAAAGTTTTATTGATTTTCAAATGTTTTCATTCCATTTAATACAAATTCATCATTTTGAATATCAACCAATAATAACAACAATAAAAAATGATTCTCTTGAAGAAAATACAAAAAATTCCTCTAATATTAATTCCGATAACGATAATGATGAAACAGAAGATAGTCAAAATATAGAATTTGAAAAAGAAATTGATTTTGATATACAATCTAAAGAAAATACTAGAAAAATAATTGCTGACGATATATTAATGTGTGCTGGTGATGATGAAGACAGTCAAGAAGAAGAAGATCCTAATTATTTACCAGATATTATTACAGAACCAAAAATAACAATAATTGAAAACACTACAATACAATCTGATACATGGTTTTGTGATATCTGTGGTAAATATTTTAATAGAAATACAATAAAAAAGAGAGAACATAAAAGAGCCGCACATCGAAATGTTAATAATAAACAAAAACGTATTTGTGAAATATGTGGTAAAACATTGGGTACACAATATATGCTAATTAAACATATGAATACACACACTGGTGCCAAACCATATAAATGTCAATTTTGTCCACAAACATTTAGTTTTCCAGGTTCAAAATCAACACATGAAAAATGTCATACAGATGATAAACGTTATCAGTGCAGCTATTGTGATAAACGTTTTGTACAAAATAGTGCACGTAAAAATCATGAATTAGTACATACAAATACTGGTGAAAAACCACATCAATGTAATTTATGTAAAAAGAAATTTTTACGTATAACTGAATTAAAGAATCATCAAAAAATACATACGAATCGTGAAGATCGTCCATTTAAATGTTCATATTGCCCAAAATCATATAAAAATAAAGATCGTTTAATACCACACGAAAGTATACATCGTGGTG
This sequence comes from Rhamphomyia laevipes, assembly GCA_963920725.1. Taxonomy (NCBI): domain Eukaryota; kingdom Metazoa; phylum Arthropoda; class Insecta; order Diptera; family Empididae; genus Rhamphomyia; species Rhamphomyia laevipes. The sequence goes on from OY987255.1 coordinate 133,047,001, forward strand.
ATTTTAAATATAAATGCAGTTTTTGTAATAAAGTTTTTATGCGTAAATATGCTAAAGATTCACATGAATTGGTACATACACAAGCTGGTCAAACACCTCATGAATGTGATTTATGTGATAAGAAATATGCTCGATATGCTGGTTTATATAAACATAAAAAGAAACATCATAATATTAAAAAAATAGAATTTAAATGTGAAAAATGTGGTAAAGAATTTTTAAATAATGATGATTTAAAAAAACATTTTGTTGAACATAATATTGTTGAAAATCAATACATTTGTAAATATTGCATGGGTAGATATAGTTCAGAAACAAAATTACAACGACACATTAATCAAGCTCATGCCATAGAAAAAGAAAAAGATGAAAAACAAGATTTAAATTAATATATTGTAAAAAATATTAGCTTGTTTTTATGTATACATTTTATTGTATTATTTTTCTTTCGAGTTTTTAGTCTGATAACTTTTAAAATATCGATTATAATTAAATTTTATTAATTATATAATATGGAATAAGTTAATAAATTTTTGAAAATTAAATAAATAAAATATATTATTTAAATTTAATGGATTTTACGTATTTGATATGTTTATAGTACTACTAAAAATTAACTATTTAATTAGTTGTAATCTTAGAAACAATTAATATTTCAACTATTATGGTTAAAATATTGAAATAATTTCTCTGTAATAGTTTACAGCCGGAAAGCGCGATACTGAAAACATTTTTGAAAGAAGAAAAGTTGTAAATTATAAACTTCATCAAAAGTTTGTCTTAATTTTTTTTATTATACTCGTTATAACTATACTAAAACATCAACTAAATCGTAGTTTTTCAATGGAATCAACGAATTTTTCGTTTTACTATTATATATAAATTTGACGTTTTCAAATTTGTGATACTTCTGTAAAATATTGATATTCTTCTATAGCATAATTTGAAAAGCACTAATCTTAACTCGATATCATCTCTGTTCGATATTTTATTGATTGAATCGCAATATTCTTATTATTAAGTTTAATCGACATTTTAATATTTCTCTTTAACAGAAGACGAAAAATTCATGGATTTCATTATTAACAAAACTGCATACTTTATTGCAAGCTACTTCAGCCAGATGTTATTTTCATAAAACAATTTGTTATGTTTGAGATACAAGGATACATATTCTTTTAATGATTACATCATTTTTTCTTGTTCATTGTTTCAAGTCTGAATATTTCCGAATCTTAAAATCACAATTTGCTAATTTTACTTTTTCTTTTAAATCTGAGTCAATTTAGAGAGATATTGATGACTAGCTCTGAAATTCAACAATATATTTAAATAATTAAAAGAAATAAAAATTCAAACAGATAAAAATTCAAATTTATAATTTTTATTATACTTTTTATTTCAATACAAATACATTTATATCTATATTTTTTTTTATTTAATATAATAGTGATATAAACTGTAAAAAAATCTAAATATACATTAAATTTTATAATTTGTTCAATTCAGATTCAAACTATTGTTTAGTTTTAGCTTGTATTTGGTAGCTGACATGCTCGAACAGCAATTAATTGTAATAATACAAATATTGGTGAAAATACTTCACTATAATCTAATGCTGTATGACCAGATAATTTTAAACAAAGTAAATATTTAAATATTCCAGTTAATACTAAAAAATATGTACTCCACATAAAACGATGTAATGATTTTCTACGATTTTCATTATCTGAATACATTCGAATTGCAACAATTATACAAAAATATGAATTACATATATCTGTACAAAATAATGGACTAAATACACTTAACCAATCAAATATATATTTATCAACATGTCCTTCTATTTTTAATGATAATAATATACTAAATACTAAAAGACCAGTTAAATTTGTTAATATTTCAAATTCTGTTAAACCTAACCATTTAACAAGTTCAGATAATTTAAACATTTTTTTAAGTAGATATTCTATTTAATTACAGTTTATTTTTATTATTTAAATATAATTCGGTTTTTTTTTATATATATAAATATTTATATTTTAATATTTGTTGATATTTTAATATGTAAGCAAGAATTGAGGCGACGATTTATAGTAAAATCATCATAATCATTCATTGGATGTAAATCATCAAAATTTTCTATTGTTGATGTATTTGCTTCATATGTCAGAGCACCATTTGAATTATTAACCAATATTAAAACTAAATTAGCACATTTACTAATTGTATTTCCAAGTGCATGAATATAAATTTCATTTAATCCAGAATTTAATAAATCTTCGCAATGTTTTAATTGTGCTTTTAAATTTGTTTTATTATTTACATAAATATGATTTTTTTCTCGGGATATTTTTGATGTGGCACGTTTTGTAATAAATTTTTTATTATATGAATTTTTTGTATTCTTTATAGTAGAATTATTTGCAGTAGCAGCAGCAGCACCACCACCACCACTATTATTATTGTTTTTATGTTTATTGTATTTTGTATCACTTTCGTTTTTTAGATTTTCCTGATTTTTGTCCATTTTATTTAAATAATTATGTACTTATATAAATACTTTTTAATAGCAGAAAACCACATGGATATTTTTAAAGTTAAATTATTTGTATAAAATTTGATTATTTTTATATAATTTCACCAGCAAAAATATATCAAACGTCAATATGTCAAACAACAACAATAATATACCCCGGATAGCATATAATAATTCGTTATTTTTCACCCAAATCGCAGATATGGTAAATCAAAGTTGTTGGTAACAATGCTGTAATTGCGAAGCTAATTGGGTAATTTTATTTTTAAAATATAATAAATAATAATGCAAAAAATTAAAAATTTGAAAATACTAATAGTTTACTTTAAAGTCAGTAAATAATACAACGTGTTGTTCAGTGTTTAACTACAAAAATTCGACAATTCCTGCCTAATAATTTCTACACATTGTAGTCATAATTGGAATAACTATTTTATAGCGAGCGATTTCGAAACCAATATTTTATCAGAAAATATTTTCATTCGTATTTGTGAATTATTTGAAATCGATGATCACAATAGTGGGGTAATTACAGTTTGGAAGTATTTATAGCACAAATATAATTGGGACTATTAAATATAGTCATATTACATCACATCACATATCACATATTAATTTTATGCCGGGTCACAATTTTAAAGAATTATCAACACCCGCTCTCGGAAAAGCTATTTATTAAGAGTACGATGACACCACATTTCCTTCTGGTGTTAAATATAATATTATATCGGTGTTTAGATGCGTATAGAAAATAATCAGATAAAACTTCTTTATTATTTAAATACATTGTGTTTATTTCCTCAACAGACAGTTAAAATTATCATATTCACTATTTCTGAGAAATACCTTTTGATCTTTGAGTTTTCCAGAAGAGTTCCTATAATTGATCTTTTATGAAAATGAAACAATACGACTTAAGTTAAATTTTTATTCAAATGATATTTCCAGTATCAATATTATTTACGTTTTTTTACATATAAAAATTAATAGGAATATTAATTTAGCAACTTTTTCATTTGTTTTCCTCAAATTACTAATTTTGAAAGAAATATTTAATTACACTATAGTTAAGCTAAAACTATTTAACTATATTATCAAAACATATTTTCAAAATTTGTAACGGCTTGTTTGTTATATTTAAAATAAGAAGCGGTTATAGTGTCAGAAATATGGTTATTTACACGAAATATGGGTTCTTATATTTTTTTTAAATGCAATTTGGACCTACAAATACAGGATTGTAATCAAAGTTTTTGCACTCATTGAAAGATATAAGAATATGGCGTATTAGTTATAGTCTTTGCGATTCTATCATATTTTAAATAAAAGTAGATTTAAGCAAATAAATAGCAGATGCCGAAACTCTGATAATCTTGTACTATTAGCTTTGTTGATATCTTAAACCTACTCATCACATGTAGCCACAGTGTGATTTGTAGATACCAGATATTTAATGTATAAATATTGTTTTGAAATAATTAAAAATACACCTAATATGCTATGAATCAAATAGTAAATTACACATGATATGACTCAAAAGTGTTATTTGTATTTGGCAACATCAAGCGACAGCTTTTTAAAAACTAACTATAATAATTTATATACGGATTTCGTTCCGTACCATAAGTGAAACTTTGTATTGAAAAAATATTAATTTACACAAACATAAATTACTTTTGATATTGAAACATTTAACATTCAAAAACCTTCTTCCCCAGCTACTCCCATGTCTTAACTTAGTACGTAATCTGTGATCTGTTTCAAAACAGAGAAAGCATGAAGCATCACACAGAGATACAGATTTATCTGAAATAATAACAATTTTAAAATTAGATTTGAAATATTATATATTACTAATATTAATATATTAATATATATGTATAATCTGAATTTCTTCAATATATTTCTAATATATACCAGGAATTCTAGAATTTAAAAATGTTATAGTTTTATAGTATCAGTAATCTTCATAGTATACCTGAATGTTTTAGACAACCTCTCTGAAAGTGGCATCAAAATTAATCGAATCACATAACAAATTCATCAGATATATAACAATTAACAACTGATAATAATTGAGATGATAAAATATAGCCTGTGAAATCTAAAAGCTATATTTTATCATCTGCTAACAAAACTTGAATTAAAAATATGCTGTTTGTTAACTGATTTAGTAAAATCAATCTGAAATGCATATTAATTTTATATAAGAAATAATAATAAATCTATTAATAATAGAATTATTTTAATTTATCTTTGATGCTGCAAAATTTTACTGAATGCATTTTACTATATGGGGGAAAGTGCATCTGTGGTTTTTGCTAATAAATATACATAAATTTACAGAGTATATTAATAAACAATTGTTTAGCAAATATACAAAAGAATTTTTGTATTGGTTGCCAATATATACCATCATAAATGTATAACATCATCACATCACTATTCATTATGTTTTGTGTTTGTTTTTATTAAAGATATCAATTTTTTTTTTTCCATAAATTTCTCTTTTTCATAACTACAAAATAAAACAATTTATTATGTTCATGGAGAATCCAGACAAAAATTTAGAATTAATTCATGAATTTGAAAATATATATTTTAATAAACAAGATTTTATTGAGAAAAATATAAAATGTGGTGAAATTTTGATTAGTGAAAAAGGTCATGATATTTATTTATATTGTATATTTTGTAATGAAAATTTTAAATGTTTTAATATATTTTTACAACATTTATCAAAGAATCATTTATTTGAGAATTTAAAATCAATTGAAGTGGACAAGGAATTAGTAGAAAATGAAGTGAATAATAAAAATGAAATTAAAAATGATAATATATTTGAAAATATTGATAATACTAATTCTTATATAATCGATAAAAACATTTGTGATATATTGAATGATGATGGTCCTAATACACAAAATGATCATCAACAAATATATACATCAGAAAAATTGAATGAATATTATAATAAAGATATTAATATAAATCAGTCTGAATTTATATTGATTATAAATTCAGATGAGATAACAAATAATCAACCAAATACTTTAATATCCACTTGTGATAATGATAAATCACTTGAAACATATTTAAATGAATTCTATTCATTTGATGATAATCATAAAATAGAATTAAATGAAAATGATGTATTGCCAATTATTTATAATAATCAAAATTATGATGATATTGAAGAAGAAGAAATCCTATCTGAATTTGGTTTATTTAAAAATTTAGAAAAGAGCCTTTACAATGAAAGTCAAATTTCAAATAGCATACAAAAAATTAATGATACATCAATTGAAAAAGATTTAAATGAATTTATATTATTCAAAAAAAAAATCGAAGAAGAAAATAATATATTCGAAAGTGTTCAAAGTACTTATATAGATAATAATTTTTATGATAAAAAAATTACAAAACTATTTAATGAAAATGAAAATAAACAACCTAAATTTATATCATTACTTAATAAAAATTATTCGGAATTATCTAGTAATGAAAATAACCAATTTTCTTATTCTACTGCAAATAGCTATTTAAGTGATAAATTTATAAATGTGAAATTTATAAATCAGAATGATAACAACAAATCCGAATTTATTTCATCAAAAAATCTAATTTTCAATAATTATCAAATTTCTGATACAACAAAAAATTCTAATGATACATTAACAAAAGATGAAAATTTTAATCAATTTTCATCCAAGTATAAAACAGATCAAAATGTACCTTTAATTAATGACAACAATGTAGAATGTATATCTCAAAATATAGATTTGAAAATTACAAATTCACCTTCAACAGATACAGATACACCATCAGAGGAAACAAAGAAAAATCTACAAAAAGCAAAAAAAATCGCAATAAAGACGATGACTAATAATGAAAAAAATTCAATCGAATTTCCAAAATTAAGAAGGGCACCTACAGGACACTGGACATGTTTGATATGTGGTATTATTTGTAAACAAGGTGAAGAACAGAAACAACATTTACAAATTCATAAAAATATTAAAAGATTTATATGTGAAATATGTGGCAAAGGTTATACAACAAAATCTAAACTGATTATTCATAAGCGTAATCATACTGGCGAAAGGCCATATTCATGTGAAATCTGTTCATTATTATTTAAATGTCAGTATTCTTTAAAATCTCATGAACGTAGTCATCATCAAATTGGTGATAATAAACAATTCAAATGTTGTTATTGTGATAAATATTTTGTTTCAAGGTCATATAAATTAAAACATGAAGACGTTCATAAATTACATAAAAATAATAATAATCATAAATTTATTTGTGATTTATGTGGCAAAATTTTTAATAGTAAATATAATATGAATAATCATCGAATTCGGCATAAATTTGATATTACAACAAAACCATTTAAATGTAATCAATGTCCAAAATCATTTCAATTAAAATATAATTTAACAACACATGATCGTCTTAAGCATCGCGGTGATTTCAATTATAAATGTACATTTTGTGATAAAGTTTTTATAAAAATATGTTTGAAAAATTCTCATGAAGCTACACATACTAGAATTGGTCAACCATTTCCATGTGATTTATGTGAAAAACGTTATGCAACACGAGAGGGTATCTATAAACATAAAAAATCTGTACATATAACAACAGATAATAATAATGATATGCCAATAATTAAAATATCAATGTAATTAATTACTGTTTCTTTAACTATGAGGTTAAACATTTTTCATGAAAGATTTAAGACTGAAAATAAATTAAATAATTATTTATTTCGGAAACATTCAAAAAGTTTGCCAACATAAAAACACGTGTGAAATGAAGTACATATATGCAAAAAGTGATTATATATTATTAAAGTATTTTTCAAAATTCTAATCTAATATAATAGAAATAGATAAAAGCAGTTGCAGAAAAAAAAAAGATTTGGATGTAAAGAGGATCAATAACCCTCCTAAGAATATGTACAAGGAATTAATATTTACACTTTGTTTTTTCTAATAGAGACAAGTTTTTTTTTAAAGTTTACTTAATTTTCGTACCAATTACAAGCCTTCATAAACTTTCCGGCTGGATCCGCCACTAGATAAATGTAGTTTTTATACATCTATATATTATAATAATGTAGTAGCTAGCATTGATTAAGAAAGTATATATACTAAAGATTTCTGATGAATTAGAATTTTATAATTAATAAAATTTCTATTGTTATATATAAGTTATAATTATTAAATCCTAAATAAAGTGCAATTTAAACTTTTAAAACCAATCGTATAGGGAATTAAAGTGCCTGTATAGTACCAATAATAAGTGTTACAAATTAGATAATAATTATTATATAAAATGTATAATAATATTTACAAATTAAAAAAGTGCAATTATAGCACATAATGTGTTTTTTTATATTTACTTAACATATTTTACCAGTCAGTATTCAATTTTATTAATATTTATATGCATTTGAATTTGTTTTAATATTTTGTATAATAAAAATCATTTTAATCATTGAAAAATTGTTGTTTATAATTTTATTTTCAGATTCATATTTCTTATATAATATGGTTTTAAAAGACGAACCTGATATATGTCATTATTTAAGGTTTAAAATTCTTGTAAATGGTTTCATTACGAAAATCCATATAATTATCTCAAAGTACAACAAAAATGAAGTTCAAGTGAACTTAATAGATTCCATACAGAACGAAACATAATAATTAAATTACTATAAGGAGATGAAAATCGCACTTGAAAAAGGGGAAAAATTGTTTAAACCCCTACTCAATACTGTTTTCGAATGTTTTAGTTTTATTCTAATTTCTTTAAATTAAAAAAAAAAAGAAACACTATTAAAAATAATTTATTTTTTAATTAAATAAATATTTTAACAATTTATATTAAATATTTTAACAAATAAAAAAGAAACCGTCATATTATTTGGAAATTATATTTCGGTTACGATATCGTATACATATTCGGAGATTTAATCCAATCTTTTTTTAAGTCAATGGATTGTGTTTGTGGTGGCCGGCTGTGCTGACAGGCGCAACTTAAACTATGCAGGACAGGACAGCAATAGCATTACCCTAGTTTCACAATGCAAATGTCACAACACAAAGAAATGTTGAAGTAATTCAACGCAAACTTATAAATATATACTATAATTAAATGGAATTTTCAACAGCTAGCTGCTAGACAATTGACAATTAAAATATATGTATAAACGTATAAGGCAATTAGAAACAGAATTTATATTTTTCTTAAAAAACTAAATATTAGCATTGTATTTCTATTCCTTATAGTAGTGACAAGGTAGATAGTAACTTACGAATGTAGATGAATGACGCCACAGTATTCTTTTTGAAAAATTGGAAAAGTAAATCTTTCAGAATGAATAAAAGTAATATTTTTTTAATGCAATTGTATTTCTATTCATTCTGAAAGATTTTTAATGCAATTGTATTTCTATTCATAGAAATTAAAGATTTTTAATGCAATTGTATTTCTATTCATTTCTTTCTACTCATATTACTTTTTCCATTCTGAAAGATTTTATTTTTCCAATTTTTCAAAAAGAACACTGTGGCGTCATCTACATTTGTAAGTTATATAATTATAAATAAAATGTATTTTGTATGTTCGATTTGTACATCCTGGCTTCTAATTACAGTAGTTTCTGGCGCCGCTGTTTCTCTTTTTTTTTTTGAACCTCTTCAGAAAATACTATTTTCATATAAACTTTGCTTTACGTAAATTTTCTTATTGTGAATCTATCTTTAACATTGACAATATATTCAATTTCAGTTCTGTGTTCTGTCACATTCAGTTCAAAAGCCGAGCCGACGCTATATCATATCATAGAACGCAACGCAAAGCAGTTGCTTTGATAAATTGTTGGTAGTTAGTTGGAATCATGGAAAGTGTATAAACAATAATAAAATTTTAATTTTAAGCAAAAAAATATATATATAATAATTATTTTGCTACAATTTTTTTTAAATCATGTGTGATATTTTAAATGAAACAAACTTCGATATTGAACCAACAATACTCGATACAGCAGAGTTGAAAATAGAATTAGATGATGTTCATTCACAACAAATTTTTACTGCAAAAAAGGACAATACAACAACAACAACACTACAAACATCAAAATGTGGTGAAATATTTGTTGCCAAACAAGGAGGACTTATGGTTTATTGTTTATTTTGCAATGATAATTTTATAAATTTACAGATTTTCTCAGATCATTTATTACAAAATCATCCATTTATACATTTAGAAGAAAAAGTAAATGAAGAATCATTAATTACTGTTAAACGATTATGGGAAACAAAAATTGAAATAAGTAAGACTGATATTGATACAATTCCAACAAGACGAAAAAAGATTGAAAATAATAAATATAATGATGAAACAAAAATGGATATTAATTCAGTCAATTCTGAAGAATTTTCTGAAAATAGTAATCATAATTCTGCTGATAATGATAGTGATTTTATTCCAGAAAATCTAAAATTGAATAATAAACAAATCAAAATTATTCATAATGATCACAAATTGCAAAAAAGAAATAAAAGTCAAGATAAAGTTGAATCTGAAAATTCGTTAGAAGATATTTCAGTAGTAAAAACGAAAAAATCGAGAAAAAATAATAAAATACCGGAAGGACACTGGAAATGTTTATTTTGTGGCCATATTTGTAAAAAAGGTTCCGAAAAATTGGAACATTTAAAAAGTCACGATGGTGTCAAACGTTTTATATGTGAAACTTGTGGTAAAGGTTATAATGATAATTATCAATTGGCATTACATATTAAAAATCATACTGGCGAAAGACCATTTAAATGTCAATTTTGTCCATCAAAATTTAAATGTAAACATACATTAAAACAACACGAACGTACACATTTTGATTATAAACCCTTCAAATGTGATTTCTGTGATGCTATATTTAAATCAAAAAATACAAAATTACAACATGAAATCCGTCATACAACTAGCGATGAAAAACGTTATGAATGTGATTTATGTAATAAAAAATTTCCAACTGAATTAAAAATGACTGAACATCGAGCACGACATAAATTTGAAGGTAAACCGTATCAATGTCAGAAATGTCCAAAATCATTTCAAACAAAATATAATTTAAATGCCCATGAACGTTTAGAGCATCGTGGTGAATATAATTATAAATGTGAATTTTGTGAAAAAGTATTTATTAAAAAATCGCTAAAAAAAGCTCATGAGTTATCACATACTAGAGTTGGCCAGCCCTTTCCATGTGATTTATGTGATAAAAAATATGCAACTAGAGAAGGTTTATATAAACATAAAAAACGTGATCATATACCAAATTTACCACCACCAGAATATAAATGTGAAAAATGTGGTGATAAATTTGAAAATATAACATTATATTCAGAACATTGTAGACGACATAATTTAGAAGAAAATCAATTTGTTTGTAAAGATTGTGGTGCTAGATTTGATTCAGATATTAAATTAAAAACACATTATATACGATTACATAATTATAATAATAATGCTCCGACTGAATCATTATAAAGGTAAATTTAATATATATTTAACAATAATTTTATGGTAGATTTATAAGTGAGGATAAATTTGAAATCAAATTATATACGATTAAATGTTCATTTGTTTGAAGTGAAAAAAAAAAAAAAATTTATAAATTTATCATTTTTGTTTTTATCTATAAGTTATAAGTTTATTTAGTAATGTACTACTTAGTAGTGTCATTATAAGTTTATGGTATACTATATACTTATTAATTATTAAATTTAAAATTGATTCCTATTGGAGATAACATTTGAATAATATTAAATATTTTTATAAGCAAAAAATAAGTATTAAATAAATATTTTTAAAAAAACATTCTATCAGTATTATTTTTTTTGCATTGGTTCTATTTTCATAATTTTAAGAAAAAAAAATTTCAATGCTGTTAAAAGTAAAACAATGTTCTCACAATACAATAGGAAGAAAAATATATTGCGGCGGTTAGTAGTGGAACAATATTATCTTTGCTTCTACTCTAATATATACTTGCATTGCTTTTTCATTTTACACAAATCGTTTCTAAAATTAAATGTTTTCATTAGTTTGCAACACTGGCGATGTGTAAACAAAAACAAAAAAATATAAGAAACATATAAAAATACAATACGATGGCATATGATAATATTGAATTCACCAATTTTGTAGTCAAGAGAGTAAGACTATTTAAATATTATAATATAATTATACGATAACATTTATAATTTTAGTGTCCAAAAACAGCTATATACATCCCTAATTTTATTACACCTGAAGAAGAGCAATGGATTTTGGGACAAGTTGAGAAAACACCTAAACCAAAATGGACACAGCTATCACATAGAAGATTAATTAATTATGGAGGAGTACCACATCCGAATGGAATGATTGTAGAACAATTTCCGAATTGGTTACAAGTTTTTGTTGATAACATTAATAATTTAGGTAGTAAAAAGAAAAAGAGTATCAGTAAAATATTGAATTTATAAAATAAATATAGATAAACATTTTGTTTACAGATATATTTGAAGATAAAAAAGCTAATCATGTTTTACTAAATGAATATTTAGCTGGACAAGGTATTATGCCACATTCAGATGGTCCATTATTTCATCCAGTAATAACAACAATTTCATGTGGATCTCATGGAGTTTTGGAATTTTATAAAACTCTTGAAAATAAAGTTGAAGAAAAGCAATTACATTTTAAATTATTGTTAGAGCCAAGGAGTTTGTTAATTTTAAAAGATTCTTTATATAAAGATTATTTACATTCAATTTCCGAAATTAAAGAGGATTTAATAATGGATACAATATGGAATTTAGATAATAGTGAAAATTCTTATAAATACGGCGAACACATAAAGCGAAAAACTAGAATTTCTTTAACTATTCGACATGTTCCTAAAACTTCTAAACTGAAATTATCATTATTTAAATGAATACTACTTTTATATTTATACTTTTTTATACTGAAAAATAGAATAATTTAAATAAAACAAAATTTTTGAATAGTATTCAAAACCACACTTTTTTATTTAAAAACAATAATTCTTCAATAGTACTTTAGTACCTGTAAATATAAAGTTTATCATATTAATTTTTGTTGTAAAAAAACCAACTGTTCCTTTTTATTTAATCAATCTTAATAGTTATATCATCTAAGATCATAATATCATCAATTGACATTTGTTCATCAGGCCCCTCTTCATCACTGGAACTCGAACTCAATGTGGTTTGTAATTCTTTAATTGATTTCATTAAAACAAGAAAATCATTTTTACGTGATTCCAATTTTGTTTTTAATTGTGACTTTTTCTCCAGTAGTTCAGTTAATTCTTTTTGTAATGCATCTAATTGTTCTGATGTTTTTTTTCTATCTGGCTGTGAATTGATTACTTTTGCAAGTACATCATATTCCATACGATATTTTCTAATCTGTTTTGCTAGTAATAGATCTTCCTTACTGTCATCAATTTCTTTTTTTGTAATTTCAATGCTTGATTCAATAGTATCAGATATTTCTTCATAATTTTTAAGTTCTTGTTTAATTACATCCATTGCAAAATCAGATTTAGTAACTGCAAATTCGCATTGGGCTAAATGAGCCAACAATCTATTATATAGTAATTGGCTATGCGAAGTAGGTAAACGAATTAATAAAAATGTTAAAAGTTAAGAGAATAAATAGAAAAAGTACTTATTGTCTGGAGATTCATTTGTACAACACCATTTAATAAAGGATTTTAATAAAAAATTTAATCTACGATCATCTCCAGTTCCATCACCATCAATTAACAAACGTCTTTTTATAACATCTTCTATAAATTCGCAAAGCACAATTTTAAATTTACATAATTCAAGTTTTTTTAAATATTATTTTTACTAACCATCTGTCATGTTTAATTTATCTTTAAATAAAATTGATATTTTATTTATTTATTTCGTGGGAAAAAACCAAAACCAAAGGATTAAAAAACAAAAACGTACAGTGTACAGAATACAGAATATATAAACTCCAGAAAATTATTAAATAAAAAAAAATTATTAAATGACAGCTTTAAGGTAAACTCCAATTACTGGCAAGCGCATCGCCATTCGACATAATATCGATGCAAAACGGTTAAGTCTATAATGCGATATGAATAAAAATTAATATTATAATGTAATTAAATAAAATTTTACTTAAAACTCTTTTACACTATATAATCAACAACACATTTTTTTTTTATTTTCACTAATTATTATAATTATTTAAATATAAACTTAAAATTACTGAATTCCTTTCACATATATTAATCGGTTGTAGAACTTTTATTCGATGTGTTAAAATGTATACAATATACCGCATACAACTATCGTTTTTTACTTTCATACCATCCATTCATTTTTTTGATATTCGACTTATTGATAGAAAAGGTGTACAGTGTCCAACCGATTGATATATGTGAAGGTACTTTCAATATATGTCAAAGCGTAGTTTTATTACTTATCTATACGTATAAAATATCTTAGGTGAGCGTACGTTTGATAATTTTCTTTCCTAAATTACGTCAGCGTTGCGTTTGGTAACTTTTTTTTTGCAACGCCATATTATATTTGTCCGCGCTGTGTCGCAACATTTTTTTAGCTATATGTATTTAAATTTATGAATTTTAGATATTTTCATTATTTTTTCGATACTAAAACTGTCGCACAAAAGCACCACTTGTGGAGTTGCTGCGGGACAAGTGTAAACTACATCTATTGATAAGATGACAGCTATCTGTTGATATAACTTCACAAAGGTTCACAAAGGTCTATGGATATGGATGCATCTGCTGCAGTCAATTGATGTAAACAAAAACAAAAACATATATAAAGGAACAATTTATAAAATGTCTTTACAAAATATGCCATCATTTAATGATTCAATATCGAATATAGAAAAAGAATTAAAACTTGAAATTGATGAAAAACTAGAAAAACTTGTAGATTCAAAGTGTGGCGAAATATATTTTAAACAACAAGGAGGACTTTTATTATCCTGTGCATTTTGTAATGAGAATTTTATAAATTTACAATTATTCTCAACACATTTATATCAGTCTCATCCCTTTGTTAATTATGTTCAACGTGAAGAAGTAATACTAAAAAATGAATTTTCAGAAACAGCAACAAACGAAAAATACTCTGAAGAACCGAAAAATGAAAATATCGAAAGTTATATAGAAATAGAAAAATCTGAAATTATTGAAAATAATAATGAAGAAGATTATAATGGAAATAGTGAAGGTGGTTCAACTACAAGTAATAAATCTAGTAATACTTTGAATGAGAATACAAAAACAGATGAAAAAAAAGATTCTACAACTGGAAAGAAAAAGAGATTGAAATTTAGGAAACCGTCAATGACAACAAGAGCACCAGAAGGACATTGGAAATGTCAAATATGTAATTTAATTTGTAAAAAAGGTAAAGAAAAAGAAACCCACCTCAAAACTCATAAAACTGTTAAACGTTTTATTTGTGAAACGTGTGGCAAAGGTTTTAATCAAAAATGTAAACTAGAAAATCATTTAAGGGATCATACAGGTGAAAGGCCATTTAAATGTGAATTTTGTACATTAAGTTTTAAATGTAGACAAACATTAACACAACATGAACGAACCCATTTAAATACAAGACCATTTAAATGTTCATTTTGTGAAACTTCTTTTACATCAAAGAATGCTAAATTAAAACATGAACTTCGACATACGAACAGTGGTGAGAAACGCTTTGAATGTGATTTATGTGGTAAAAAATTTGTAACAGAATTGAAAATGTCGGAGCATAGGAAACGTCATAAATTTGCTGGCAAACCATTTGAATGTTCACAATGTCCAAAATCATTTCAAACTAAATATAATTTAACAGCACACGAAAGACTTGAACATCGTGGTGAATTTAATTATAAATGTGATTTTTGTGAAAAAGTATTTATTAAAATTTGTATTAAACGTAATCATGAATTATCACATACTAGAGTTGGACAACCATTTCCATGTGATTTATGTGATAAGAAATATGCAACTAGAGAAGGTATATATAAGCATAAAAAAAGAGTTCATATGTCAAATTTACCACCAACAGAATATAAATGTGAAAAATGTGGTGAAAATTTTGCAAATAATAAAGAACTTTTTCAAAAACATTGCAAAAAACATAATTTTGAGGATAAAAAATATGGCTGTACAGATTGTGAGGCACGTTTCGATTCAGAATATAAATTAAATAATCATCATTATCGAAAACATGTATATATTAGTAATGGTTTAGGAACAACTGAAACTCAAAATACTTAGTATTGATATTGATAATATAAAAATGCAGAAAGAAACTGCAGTTGTAATTTGTAAATACACATATTAAAAATAAAACTTTTTGGACAATAAATTATTCGACTTTTCTTTACTTAATGTAATTTCTCTAGCATAATGTTTTACTAATTTAGTATTACCATTTAAAATTTATAAATATAATGCTTAAAATTCTAATCTTGAAATTTCTTTTATAGAATTAATTTCAATTTTTTTTTTCAGGATATAAAATAAAAAAAAACGTAGCCTGTAAAATTTTTTTATATTTTTTTATTGATATTTTGGAATTTACAAGTAATTATTAATTATCAAAATTTATATTGGAAAGTGTAGAACTTGACAAATGTCGAAAAATTTAATATATAAATAATTAAAATTATTCGTGGATACAAAATTTTTTATATATATGATTAAAAATTTAGCGTATATTGAAAATTATAAAGAGTTTAAAGAAAAAAATATAAAAAGATGTAAAATACTTAAATATGAAAAGATTATTACACCAGTAACTACAGAAAATAAAATAATATGGAATTTTTTTGGTTATCCAGCTGATTCTGTTTATTGTATTTTAAATCATAAACGTATTATTTGTAAATTATGTTATCAAATATTTACTGTTAAATGTGAAAGTTTAGTTTTATGTAAAAAAAAAAACTGTTTCTTATTTAATTTTTGAAAAAAAAAAAAATATATTATTTAACATAATATTTTCAGGTATGATATGCCATTTGGGCTATACACATCCAAAAATTGCCGAAAAATTGAAATTAAAAATAAAACTTATTGCAGAACCTAATACAACAACAACAGATGAAAATAAATTTTCAACATCAAATATTTTCAAAAAATATGATTATTATCAGCCTATTGTGAAAAATATAGATTATCGTGAAAAAGAAATAAATTCCATTTATGATATTAATAAAAATGATAATAATTCACAAATATTATATAAACAAAATAATGAAAATACAATAATAATTCCTCATAATAATTCATCAGATAGTTTAAATGATTCAGTATTAATTTCTGAAACATATTCAAATACAAATATTTTTAATAATTTAAATGATGATAATTGGAAATTTTTACAACAACAACAACAACAACAACCATCATCATCAGAAATAATATTTCATAATCATCAACATTCAATACTTAATTCACCATCTACTTTAATTGATATATTTCGTGAAATATTTGATCATTTAAATATAGATGAAGAAGAACCTACTGCGAACACCTTACAAACATACAAACAAAAGAAAAAAGTTAGATTTAAAAGTCCAAATAATTCACCATTTCATAGTCAAACAGTCTTGAACAATAATAATAATGACGAAAAAGAAAAATATATTTATGATAATATTTGTAATTTTGATATAAAAAATTTATCGTTAAATAATATACAACATAAAAGAATACAAAATAAAATTCATAAATTTAAAACAAAATCATTTAAACCAACACTACAAAAAAAATTGCAAAAATTAGAAAATAAATTTAATTCGGATTTATTGAGTAATAATGCAAACCAAGAAATACCATGTGTAAAATTAACACTTAATGAATTAAACTCAGTTTATTATAATACAGATTTACATTATTCAAATAATTTTGAAACCAGATCTATTAATAATAAAATAATTGATAAATCAACATTATTAAGAACAACAAAATATTCTACAACAATTAATTCAAATTTAATTAAATCGGTTAAATTAAATAATTATTATTTGCAAGATAAAAAACTTCTTATACCAATTGAAAAATATTCAATGGTAAAATTTAATAATTTAATAAAAAAATTTATTATATTAATTGATTATTTAAAAAATACAGAAAAATTAAATAATTCTATTATAGAAATATTTGATAATATAAATATCAATAAATTTATTATTCTGTATAGGAATTTTCAAATAAAAATAATATCAAATAATTTAATTCAAATAGAATTATATACAATAAGATTATTACCAGAATATGGAAATTTTAATAAATTTTTTCAATTATTAAATATGAAAAATTGGTCAACTATTTTTAAAAGTTCATATGGTAAAAATGTTGGATTTGATTTTTCAACAAATGGTAAATATTACAAAAATATAAATATAATTATATTATATAAAAGATATTATAATAGATGATTATTTTCTGTACATAAAATCAGTTATACATAAAATCATCTTGATTTTATCTTTGAACATCTTGAGTATTATAATATCTTTGAATATGAATTGTTTTTTTAAAAAATTTATTTTGATTACAGTAATACAATCTGATATTTTTTGTCTTGTTCAAATAATTAAAAATTGTTTAAATAATGTTTTTAATATAAATTCTGTAAGAAATATATTATATAAAATTGGTATTCAGCTACAAAAATTGGTAATTAGAAAAAAAAAAAAATTATTAACATTGATTATAAAAATTTCAAAATTATTATTTTTTTTTAAAGCAACTAAACACATCAGCTTTATATAAGAAATTTTCATGCAAAAAATACAGTGTTATGAGATTTTTTTATACAATTTTAAGTTTTGCAAAAAATAATAATAAAAAACTTTTGTTACAAGTGGAATCAATTTTAAATACATTATTTCCTATAAAGGTAAAACTTTTTTTTTTTTTGTTTTTTTAAATTAATTAATTAATAAAAGAACAAAAATATTTTTTTAATTAGGTTATAGGAAAAATATTAACAAATGGAGGAAATATTACAAAATCATTTATAAAACCATTTATTAAAACATTTATAGAAAAGTATTTTACTAAATTATATTCAGATTCAAAAATAATATGGGAAATAAAAGATCTTGTTTATAATTATTTAGTTGCAAGGTAAAAATTAAATAAAAAATCATATAGAAAAATAATTTATATTAATTATAATTAATTTCTAGCATTTTATTAAACAATATTTTAGATAGCAAATCATTTATTGATTCGATATTTAATAAATTTGCAGACTTCGAATTAATAAAAGACGTTTCATCTTATAATGATAGAGGTATACATGAATATACAAAAGTTATAGTATCACCAAAGAAAAACATTCTAGGTAAATTATTTAACGTTACATTTGTTAGTCGCTACAATAGTGCCAAAGTTATTAAAAAATTGTAAATTTAATAGAATACCACACCATAAATTCACCTCCACTGATATGTTATTCTTATCCTTACCTTAGAATTAATAGTTAATTTTTTTTTAATATCTTTTCGATAAAGTGTGTCTTCCTGCATATTTTCTCCATATAGATCAAGTAGCTGAACATTCATATAAATTAAGAAATAACATGATTGTATAGCTAAAGTTTTAGTCAACTGAAGGAATTAAAATAAGGGTTTTCCCCTTTCCATACATAATTATCTAAAAAGTACCTAAATAATTTCAATATACAAAATTATTAATTTTTAACAATTTTTATTTCCTACTCTTGTGTGTTAACAAAATTATAATAACTCCTAATATAATGTAATTTCTTATTGTTTAGAAAAAATCCAATTAAGTGCAGGAATTCAATATCTAGAAGTAGAATATTATCGTACAAGAACATTTATCAATAAAATTCCTGCCTATAAGACAAATATTCTTAAAGTTCTATCAGAAAAATCTACTAAAACTATAAGAATAGATTATTTGAAAAGATGTTGCTGTAATATTAAAAAGCCGAAACGCTATCGTAAAGTTAAAAGGAAATTACATATTTCCATTAAACAAAATATGTAAAATATGTTCGATCATATCAATTGTAAAGTACATAATATTATTAATAAAATGTTATTATTCTACAAATATTCGAAATTTAAAAGAAATTATTTGAAATATTATATATTTTTGTTTACAAATAGTAATATTTTAAAATTATGGATATTTTTGTAGATGATGACATCTTTATTTATAATTCTCGATTTTAAGTAAAATTCGTAAATGTTTTGATTCAATAAATGTTGATCTAGAATGTAATATGATATAATTAAATAATTCTTTCACAATATTAGAGAATAAAAGATATTTATTTATATTATAGCAAAAATACATTTTCCTTTGTTTGTCTCTATAGTTTATGTAAATTGTAAAAAATAAAATAAATAATAAAGTGCGAATTATTAACAAAAAAAAAAAAATAGAGATTACTTTTTTATTTCAGATTTAAATATATTTTTTTTTTTATTTAATGATATTTTTTAAGTTGAACAATTTTTAGTAAAAATATTTTTTTATAAAATTTCAATTACATAAATAAAAATATTTACAATATTACATTTTTCGGTTTACGGACAATTCGTTCTAATAATACATTGAGGACCAATACTTTATGATTAAACAAATTAGGTCTGAAACGTTACGTTTTCATTACCTTTTCACAAATAATATTTAGTAGTTATGTGTATATTTGCAGTACTGAAAAAAGTTGTTTACTTTTTGGAGTAAGTGTATAATTAAAATTTGTAATTAATCAATAATTAATTAATTAAATTATTCTAATGATTTAATTAAGTGAAATAGTTACAATGAATTGACCAGATCAGCACATTACCCAATAATTTCATAGTATAATCTAAAAAATAAATAACTTAACTACAATTTTCCTTAGCAATTACACTACTATTAAAATTTAATTTTATATTATGCATTTTTTTTAAATGTCTTGCTAAACGAATTTCCATATCAAATCTTGCCTCACAATTGTCACATCCAAATTGTTTTTCATTAATATTATGATTTTTACAATGATCTTGAAATATCGATTGACTATTAAATGTATCACCACATATATCACATTTATATGGTGTATCTGTATTATGATGTAATTTACGATGTTTAGCCAAACCTTCTTTACGAGCATATTTCTTTTCACATAAATCACATGCATATTCATTTTCAATACGCGTATGCATTAATTCATGTTGTTTCTTTTTATTTAATTTTAAAAATACCTTATCACAATAATCACATTTATAATTATATTCACCACGATGATATAAACGTTCGTGTGCACTTAAATAAATTTTATTTATAAATGTAGCTGGACAATTTGTACATTCAAATGGTTTATCTTTATTTGTTTTATTTGTATGACGTTGAATGTGTGCAATTAAATCGGAATCTTTTTGAAATTTTTTTCCACATAATGTACAATCAAATGGTTTCGGATCAAAATTATCACCTGGTTTCGTTGTTTTAATATGATGTTTTTTTTCATGTGTTTGTTTATTATTTTTCGTTTTGAATACTTTATCACAGAAATCACATTTGAATGGCTTGAAACCAATATGAGTACGATCATGTGATCGCATTGATGAATGACTGGTAAATGTTTTTGGACAGAAACGACATTTAAATGGTTTTTCACCTGTATGTGTTCGAATATGATCGTCCAGACGATTCTTTTTCGTATATCCTTTACCACAAGTTTCACATATTAAACGTTTTACACCTTTATGTGTTTTTTCATGTTCTTTACGTTCGTTACCTTTTTTACAAACAAATTGACAAATATCACATTGCCATAAACCTAACTTAATATGCGACGAATTTATATCAGAATTTGATTTATTTTTTAAAAATTTACTTTTACTAAAAGATAACATATTTTCGGATTTTAATATTGATGGTGATGATTTAATATTATTTTGATTATTGGAATTACTTGTAGTTTCAATTGATGAATTACTAGTATTATCATTATTCGAATAATCATTTTGTTTATCTGATAATGGATCATCATCTGATAGCAAGGATTTATTTTTTAAATTTCCTACTGCTCTACATAAAATTGTTAATTTTGTTGCTGGAAATTCTTCTTCTATTCCTGTTGTTAAGACAGTTGTTGTTTCACAAATTTTCATATTTTCATCATCATTAATATCTACTTTAATATCTTTGCAATCTGTTGATTGATTTATTATAAATGGATGATAATCAAATAAATGTTTACTAAATATTTGTAAATTTATAGAGTATTCATTACAGAATGTACAATTAAATATAAATGCACCACTTTCTTTATCTATGAATATTTCACCACATTTTAAATCAATATTTTCTATTTTTATTAAATTTTCTGGATTTCCAACCAAATTAATTTGAACGTTATTATTATTATTCGACATTATTCTATTAAAAATAAATTTTTGTGAACCACATAAACAGGAAATTAAATAATTAAAATGTCAAACTTATATATATCTTTCAAAAATTTTACAAGAAAAATATGTAAACAAAAATAAGAAATTAGGGTTACCAGAGTGTTATTTTGGAAAAACAAAACAGAACCGGCTTTGATTAATTTCAGAAAATAGTTGTGCACTTAATAAACGAAGATTCATCTCGAAAAAAAATAATATTGTTTACATGATGGATAACATTTTTCTTAGGCAAAATAAAAAGAGATTCGATAGAATTTCATAGAGCTGTCACAAAAAATTTTAAAACTAAACAACTAAAACAACGATGTCCAATTTCAGCAGAAGACATCTAGGCTAGTCTTATATAATTGGTCGGCCATTATTTGAAATACGAAAATTTAGAGAATTGGACTTCAATATATCGGGGGGAAAATTTGCTGAACGATATTCCACTCTCTATCGCACCAATGTGAAAATAGACTGCATCCTATTTCGTTTATATAATTTTAATCATCATGTACGCAGTTTGTACTTTAATTGGCTCTTTATTAATATTTTTATATTGATTACTATTTTTACAAATGAAAATATTAATAGTATGTATGTATTCCCTAAAATTAGAATATATTTAGACTGTTACATATAGTATGTTATGTATGTGGATTAAGTTTAATTTTAATTATAACTTCTAGAATTCTCGTAATACTAATAAAGTAGTCATCGAAGGATATTCTAAAAAAATACGAAAGTGACATGAAATTTAGTTTTGAAACTTAGTTTTTGAGTTAAATCATTAAGAACCCATAACAGTTTTTTTATTCCATTTACTGTATAATTTCAAAGCTACAAAACCAATATTCGACTTCAAAGAACTTTTTAAATATGGCTAAACAAACGACAGATGTAAATATGTGAGATGATCGAAAACTTCTGTATAATTCATGTATGAATTTTGTGTGGCATTGGTGGCATGAATCTTTCATGACTGCATGAATCTTTCGCGACTTCATTTCTTTCAACCAATCTACCCATACCGCATAATTTCAAAATATTTGTTCGATGGCCAAAATTATATAGCTAATTGTTTAAGTTTGATTACTTCTGCATAACTATAAATTGCTATAAAATATTTATATTATGTAACGGATTTGAAAGTTTATGTTTGAATTCAAACTTTATTTTCAAAAAATAAAGATAAATTATCTTATTTGTATTACGATATTACGCGTAACGCTGTCATAACTGCGAAAACAATATCAAATCTTTTTTATAACATTATTTAGTTTATTTTTCCGAGGAACCATGATATGATTTTTTGGTATGCACATTTTTTTTCCACCATTGCATAATAAAATTAAATATTTTCATCCGTAACGTAATTAATTTTTAAATTCAATGTTATTTTGGTATAAAATCTTTTTTAAATAAGATAAATTTGAATAAAATCATATTTATTTAAAATAAATATATCAAAAATTAATTTAAATTTGAATTATTCATCATAAATCATAATAAATATAAATTATTTATGATTATTTCTGGAAATCGAATTTTCTGTATACTTCGTTTAATTATTATGCTATAGTATTATAAACAGTGCATAATATATATCTAAGAGAAAATGAAAATAAAAATGTTATTCTATAAATATAACAAAATTTCAACACAAACATTTTAAAATAAATATAAAAAATATCTATAAATATAAATAAAAATTTCGAATGATTTTTTTTAGTTCATTTCTAAAGCAAGTGCAGAGTAAACATAAAAATATTTTTTTGATTTAATTAAAACAATTAATTTAAAACATAAATAAAAATTGTACATTAAGTGTAAAAAATATGACTGGAATAGTAGAAAAATTATGTTCAGATGAAAATAAACATGATGGTGATATTACTTGTATAGCTTTTCATGATGATCATGTATACACTGGTGGAGCTGATGGTAAAATTAAAGTAAGTGAAAAATTATTAAATACTCGTAAGACTCTTTTGTTCTCTGTTTTATTGGATATTACAATTACTGACTATATTCGCAATGCGTACAAAAATCCAATTTAAGACTTGTCGATTCCTTACTCAACTAACTGGCTAAAAACTATAGAATAACTCTAACTTGGTAGACTGGGCATGAAGGAATGCTCAAGGTATCGCATTCAACAGAGGAAACTACGGATTTAAATCTGATTATTGGAATAATTCATGAGGGTACAGGTATTCTAAGATGAGTAACGATTAATCGTTATCGCTGAACGCATACATTTTGTATATCGTTGAATGATAAAGGAAGATCTCTAAATAAGTACTGAGCAAAACGGAGATATGTGGTATCTCTGTTTCAGGTCATTGTCCACTTAAATACCATCGGAACACAATTGGAAATTTAGAAAGTAGTGACTGTTGTTGACTCTTCTCTCTTCTCCTACAAATTGGAAAAAGCACGGTATATTCATTGCGAATGTATTTCCTTGCTATTACAAGGAAAAGAAAAGACTGATGAGATACTTAGATAAGATGTATATATCTTTTCAAGAGAAAAAGACATATATGTCAGGATGGTTCTGAGCTTCTATAAAAGTTTGGACAATAACAAACTATCTCTAAACTAATACATCTTATAGTTTACTGTCTGAAATTATCAAAGTTTATCTAATTAAGTGGATCACAGGCAAATAAATATCCTGAAAACAGATGTATCAATTTTTAAAATAATATATATACGGTATATTCTTTATAGTTACAACTAATTTTATTTATATATAATTACAGATTTGGGACAAAGATTTAAATTTAAAGAAAACATTAAATATTCACGATTGTTATATATATACAATTGCTATTAATTATAATGGAAAACTATATTCTGCTGGTTGTGATGGTATTATTAAATATACAGAAAATCCATTGAATCCAGATCATAATGTACAAATATTAATGACAACAGAACGTACTATACAAAGTTTATTTTGTTTAAATGATTCATTATATACTGGTGATGATGTTGGTGTTGTAACACATTGGCAAAATGATAAAATTCTATTTAAATATAATTTAGTTGAAGAAGTTAAATCAATGGCAGTTGAAAAAAATTATTTATATACTGTACGTGATTTAGATACAATTATAACAGAAATAATACCTGGTAAATCTGGTAGATATACAACTAGAGGAATTATATCTGGTAAATCGCCATTATCATTAATCGGACCAATTATAAATGAAAGAAAATCATATTTAGTATTTTGTACACGTGATGGTAAAGGAATGATTTTAGTTAGTAATCAAGCAGAAGAAAATTTTATTCCTCTTTGGTCTAAAGAGGTAATACATATTTTATGTCTAATGAATTAATATAAATCTTTGATTTTTTTTACTTTTTACAGGATTGTCATGAAATGATAATAACTACAATTTGTGGTACTGAGAAATTTATATTTAGTGGTGGTTATGATGGTTTTGTAAAAATGTGGACAGATATTGCAACATCACCAAAACTTGTTGGTGAAATCAATTTAGGAAATTGTGTAAATTATATTTGTAATGGTCCAGATGATACTGTTTATAGTGCATCAAGTGATGGAATTGTTAGACGATTAAAATTATTGTAATTTTAATTTTGAATGAGAAGATTTAAACTTAATTGGAAAATATTCAACAATGCTGACTCTATTAGCAAGCATGAAATTAATCAGTACATATAGGAAAAAATATTATTTTAAATATTTACATCGAGCAGTAAAAATGGCTTTGTTTATAGTTATATAATATAACAACTAATATAAAATAAACATAAAATAAAAAACCATATTAAAGCAATAATAATAAACTGGTACAAATTTTCAGTTGTTACTGATAAAAAAGGTATTTAAGTTTGATGTCAAATTAAAAAAAAAAATCATTTCCACATTAATTCTTATAACGGCCAAAATAATGACATTTGAATTGAATAAAATTGCCTAAATGCAAATACCTATAAAACCTTTAAAATTTATAATTTTGCGATGAACTGATTAATTTTCAAAATATACAAAAAATTTATTTTTAAAAATATTTTATGTAATGTATGTGTATATGTATAAAAGTTTAAATGTATAAATATTATATTAAATTTTAAACAAAATTTAAGATTTTTCATAATGCGCATCAAATACTTGAATTCTTTGTTGTTTTTTATATTGTTTCAAAGCAGATGTAATCTAATATAAATATGTAATGCCCGATATTTAACGAACTCCCACCTTATATTTTCATTTCAAATTGTTAGAAAAATGAATGAAAAAACTATCTGATTCTAAGTCATATTAAATGTAGATGATTATAGCAAACCTGAAGCAAAAGGTTTTTATTCAACTTGCAACCTATTATATAGTTTCTCTGAAGCTCAAGTCGTGAATGGCCAAGGGCCTAGAACCCTAGAGCGAATTTATTTTATAGGAATAGGAACCAATAGCCAAAATAATAGTTGTACATATTTTGTTACCGATTTCATTCCGAATTAGGATGGAAAACGGCAAAACAAAACAAAATACTTTTATTGACAAAATTGAATCTCTGGTAAATTTTATAACATGGCAGTACTGTGTTAAACCAAAATAAATAAAAAGAAGTAGCTGTCAACATATGAATTTTCAATTTTTGTATATAAATAAACATTAATTGGAAAATTTAAAAAAAACATTTTATTAATTAAATGATTGATGTTATATAAATTAGTACTATAAATATAATGTCTTTACCCTTGGATTATAATTTTGAATATGTTACTTCCATAAGAGATGATGAAGATATGAAAAGTCTTAAGCAAGAAATTGATATAATAGATATGAATGAAAATAGTACCAATAATATAATACCAATACCAGTTATTGAAAATTCATTTGAAATGACAAAGTGTGGTGAAATAATTGTAGTTGAAAATCAGGATTTCTTTTTAACTTGTAATTGTAGTAAAAAATTTAAAAGTTTACCTGGTTTTTCAGAACATTACATAAAAAATCACACAATTAAAGAATTGCAGGATGATGTTTCAGATGTATTAATAGAATCAAATTCTATAGAATTATTTGTACCAAGTATAGGAGAAGAAGATTCAAATGTTGACGACGATGAATTTGATGAAAATTTACAACAAATTAATGTCCTAGACTCTGATAATGTTAAGGATGAAGCTGAATTTAAAAAAGAATTTGAATCTCAAGACGAAAATGAAGAATATATTTTGCCAAGTAAAAAATCAAAAAACCTAACAAAATACAAACAACAGCCTAAAAAAGAAACCAAATTAAAAATTCCAAAACTGAAAAGTATTGTCTGCGAAATTTGTGGTAAAAATTTACCAAATAAATCAACAATGATACGACACCAAAGAACACATACCGGTGAACGTCCATTTAAATGTCAGCATTGTCAAAAAGGTTTTAATTATAAAAATCATTGTCAACGACATGAATTACTACATGTTAAAGAGAAAATTTATGAATGTGATTATTGTTATTTGAAATTTTCCCAGACTGATCATAAAAAAGTACATGAGGCTAGCCACACACTTCAGGATAAAGAAAAAGTTGCAAAATTAGGTAAAAAATTAGCTGGACTAACAACTAGTATTGTAAAAAATTCTAGAAATATAAATGAATCTGAATTAATGATAGCAACAAAATCAAATTTAATACAATTGGATGATAGTGTCCCTGATGGTTATTGGCGTTGTGCAGTATGTGAGAAAATTTTAAAAAATAGTTATAAACCTGAAGATCACCATCGTTTACATACTGGTGAGAAACCATTTATTTGTGATGTTTGTGGTAAGGGAATGTTTTCACAATCAAATTTATTACGACATGTTGCAACGCATACCCAAAATCGACGGTATCGTTGTACAAAATGTCCAGCAGCATTTTATTGTTCGACACATTTAAAACGTCATGAAATTTCACATAATTCTGAAAAACAATTTAAATGCGAAATGTGTGATATGAAATTTTGGCGTAAAGAACATTTAACAGCACATCAAGTAAGGCATTTAACAAATCGTCAAAGAAATCATAAATGTGATATATGTGAGAAAAGTTATTTAGATGTAAATGCATTGCGTCATCATAAAAAGAAACATACAAGCAGTAATGATACATTTATGTGCAGTACTTGTCCGGCTGTGTTTCAATTAAAAGAAGCGTTAAAACGACATGAAAAACGTCACATAAATAAAGGAATGTATAAATGTAATTTTTGTCCTGATAAACGTTTTAATGATAAAGATGATAAAAATCAACATGAAAAACGTTGTCACTTAAATTTATTGTGAATAGAATTTATGAAAAAAAAAAATTATATCGTAATTTTTAGTTTAGTGGGAATTGAGCGAATAGATTTTATTCAGTACTATTTTACTATAGTTTAAATTGTAAATGAAAAATAATTTAAACAATATTTTCTATTTTTTATAATAATTTTGAAATTTAATGTTATATTAAGTTAAATAAAAAAGTAAGTTTTAATAATTGTTTAACATAATTTAATTTGAATTTTTGTTGCCTTTCACTCAACAAATAATTATAAAAGTTTTAGGGCTAAAGTTTGTTGTAAAACGCCCTACCCCTACCTCAAATTTTCCGAATTTCTGATCACTATTGAATATTGAATTATATAATATTGAATTTGAATTCCCGCGGGCGGGACTATATTGATAAGAAATTTTTGTCCAACATTATATAATTGATTTCATAGTTTATTGTGCAATTCTAAATTATTAAAGAATATTAAATATTATACAAAATAATTTTCCTCATTAGTTAAAAAAATACAAATATATTTCATGTACTTATTGTAATAATTATTATATTTCATTTTAATATATTGAATATAATTTCTTTTTTGATAATTTTGAAATATTTATAAATTTCAGTTTTAAATTATAAATTAAGTATACTAAAATTTATTTAATTTTAATTTTTATATTATGTTTTTTTTTTTGATGTTTTTTCAAACCATGTTTATAAGCATATTTATTATTACATATATTGCATTCATAACTTTTTGGTCCCATTTCATGAGCATGTTCGTGTTTCTCTTTTGATTTAAATTTTAAAAATATACGATCACAATATGCACATTTATATTGTGGTGGCGGTGAATTACCAGTTCTATGGCATTTTTTTCGATGTTTTGATAAACTTGTATCATGGGCATATTTACGATCACAAT
This sequence comes from Rhamphomyia laevipes, assembly GCA_963920725.1. Classification (NCBI taxonomy): domain Eukaryota; kingdom Metazoa; phylum Arthropoda; class Insecta; order Diptera; family Empididae; genus Rhamphomyia; species Rhamphomyia laevipes. Next base: position 133,076,281 of record OY987255.1, read on the forward strand.
CAGTACATTCATAGGGAAATTGTCCAGCTTGTGTGTGGATTAATTCGTGTTTCTCTTTTGCAGCTAATTTTATAAATTTCTTTTCACAATATTGACAATCAAATTGAAATGCTTCTTCACGGTGAAAAATCTGATGTATTGTTAAGCTTTTCATATTTTTGAAATATTTTGGGCATGACGGACACGGTATAGGCTTGTGCGGTTTGAAATTATGTGTTTTTATATGATCAGCTAAATTATGTGGTCGTAAAAAACGTTTTTCACATATATGACAACCATATGGTAATTCACTTAATGTGTGTGTTAATTCGTGGGTTTTCCATAAGCCGCTTTGACAAAAACTCTTATCACAATAATTACATTTATATGGTTTCTCACCGGTATGTTGTCGTTCATGATTATTTAAAGCACCAGATTGACCAAATGCCATTGGACAAAATTGACATTTATATGGTCGTTCCCCAGTATGAACGCGCATATGAATTTGTAGAATGCGTTGATGTCTAAATCCTTTGCCACATTGTTCACATATTACACCAATACTTCTTTCTTTTCTATGGATTTTTTCATGTTCACGTCGTTCATCACCTTTTTTACAAATTTTTTTACAATGACCACATTCCCAATAACCATTTGGTATATTTGATGAATTATTACTTTGTTCTTTATCTATACTTGGATATAATCTTGGTCTACCAAGTTTTCTTATTGAATTTAGTTTAGGTTTTTGTGAAGGTTTACATAATTTTTTAATCGTTGATTTATTTAATGGTTTATCTTCTGATTCATCTGATAGCGAATGATCATTCTGATCTATATTTGTTGAAATTTCTGTATTAGATTCGTATTTTTTGGTACTACTATTTGATGATAAATAACCATCATTAGCCAATTCATCTACTGATAATAATGGTTCAATTATTAATTGATCTATTTTATTGTTGGTTGTTCTTATGGATTCATTATGTGTATTTATTTCATCAAATTTAACATAGAAACTATGACTACTATAAATGTGCTCATTAAAACATTTTGTATTTTTAAAATTATCAGTACAAAATGAGCATTTATATTTGAATTCTCCGTTTACAAGGAAAACTTCACCACATTTTATATATTCACTTGATTCGCTACTATTGTTTATTTCTTTTTCTTCATCTTTTATTTCAGATTTTATATATTCAAATTCTAAATCTTCTTTATTATTTGGTAAAGTTACTTGATTTGAAGCAAAATTACAAATAATATCAGCCTGAATAAATTCCTCAGATTTTGCTTCTATAGAAGCGTTAAAATTTTCCCTACGAATTTCAGGATCTTTTCTGATTGCAGTTTCTGGTACTGTTAAATATTGTGGCAAGTTGGGAAAAATAGATGGAATAGCACCATAAACTAATCGTGGCTGTTTATTATTATTTCGCCCAGATTGAAAATCCTTATCACAAAAATGGACTCTACAAACAGATGAGTAACCAGTTGGCTGCCAATCTGCTCTGTGTATAGCATTGATCCATTTTTGCCTTATTTCAACATTTTTTGGAAATCTAAATGTTGAAACAGTTTCAGATGTTGAAAAGTAATTAGATTTGCAACCTGGCACAACGCAATGACGAGGCATTGTATTTATTGCACGAATAAAAAATTTAATTATAAAATAAAACTATTTATTGCACTAAATTTTTATTCTTATGTTTGTAAACAAAAACAATGCCGATGTTGTCCTTTTTGTTTACAATAAATTCACATAAAACTACAAAATATTAATATTATATTATATATTGCAACAATTTGCACTCACTTTAATTACATTTATTTTTTATTTAATTTAATTTTTCCGCGATATTACCTTGATAATTTTATTTTTTATTTCACACGTCAAAAATATTAATTGTATCGACCGGCCATTTTTTATAAAACTGTCGGACTACCACCACAAATATTTTGTCGCACGGCTTGTAGGGTAATAAAGTACACTATCTAAAAGTTTTGTTTGAAGTCGTTTGTTTATGTTTATATATTTTTGTCTGACGTCAAATAAATAAAAAATATGTTTATTTGTTTTGTTGTGATGGAATGGCATTGGCAATGGCAATAGTGTGTTTGTTGACATTATAAACATCAAAACCGGTTATATTTATATATAATACAAAAAGTAGTAGAGTAGAATATAATTACATACATACTGTTGTTTGCTTTTCCGAGAATTTATAGAATAAAATAGAGATGGAAAAGTAAAAAAAAAATATAGGTTCAAACTAATTTTTTTTTCGTTTCCTATAGTTTATAAACTTTAGTAGATTATAAATAAATATTATTCCGCTGTACCGTACTCCGTACCCAGTGACTTTGCATGTGCATGTGCTGATAAGACATACTATGAAAGATATTCTCATAGTATTTCTTATTTGCATATTACTGATTTGTGTCTTGCACACTTGCATTAGTTCTAGTTGATGTCGGTTAAAATGCTCTATAGTTCTAGTAGTTACTTGATGTCAATATTCAATAGCTTCAGTGGTTCCGCGCTAAAATATTATAATTAGATTTTATGTGTATTACCTACATCATATAGTAATTATCAGATTTAAATAAATTGTTTTGTGACAAGTTAGTATTTCTACCAAAGATTCAGTGGGTTCAGTTGAAAATTTCCGAATTATATAAAATAGTTGACCGAAATTGTTTACAAAGCACTTTGTATATAACTGCGAGTTATCTACTCCCCTTAGGTTAGCTATTCAGTTTTTTGTTATTTAAATTAATACAAACAGTTGATCGCATTCATTTTATAATGGCATAATAGTAACATATATATAATTTACAAAATATTTATTTGTGGAATTCTTCGAAACTTTCATTAGTTTAGATTTGATAGATATTTGCAGATTGGGTTGGGTAGATTAAAATTCTGACGTTGTCAAATGTGACTGGATATAAACCTAAACACAGAGTTTGTATTATTAAATAATTTTAATTTAAATAAACCTTCTAAAATGGATGAATCAAAATTTGAATTTATTGAACCGAAAGAAGAAGTAGAAATAGACAATCTTACACTGTCGAATTTTACACCTAATTCAACAAAATGTGGAGAAATATTGTTTATAAATAATAAAGAATTTACATTGACTTGTTTATTATGTACTAAAGATTTTAAAACTTTGAAAGGTTTTTCTGATCATTATTTAAAGCAACATATTGAAGAGAACCAGGACAAGGTAAAAGAGGATGTTATTTATCAGGTTGATATTCTTATAGATTCTGCATCATTATCACCAACGTCTACTGAAAAAAATTTCGACGATATGAAAATTTCATCATTACATGAAGAAGATAATGATGAAATAAATTCTGATATAGGTACTGTTGAAATTAAATTAGAAAATAATGAAATTGAAATTTTCCAATCCACACAAAAATCAAAAACACGTAGTAATTCTAAAAATATACAAAAAAAATCTTCTGCAAATAAAAATTTAATAAAAACAGAATATGTTTGTGAAACATGTGGTCGTAAATGTCCAAATCAATCGTATTTAATGCGACATGTTTCTAGTCATACAGCAAATTCGGACCGACCATTTAAATGTCAATTTTGTTCGAAAGCATTTAACTATCGAAATCATTTAAATCGCCATGAAACTTTACATACCAAAGAACCAGTTTTAGAATGTGATTATTGTTATATGAAATTTACACGATCTGATAATAAAAAAATTCACGAATCGCAACATACAGATGAGGATAAAGAAAAGGTGTCTAAATTTGGTAAAAAATTATTAGCTGCTGGATTAAGTAAATTAAAAACTGTTGCAAATGAAATGCAACAAAATGGATTAGATGATAGCGTACCAGATGGTTATTGGCGTTGTAATATTTGTGAGAAAATTTTAAAGAATACATATAAACAAGAAGATCATCAACGTTTACATACCGGTGAAAAACCATTTATTTGTGATATTTGTGGTAAAGGTATGATATCACAAACATTATTAAATCATCATATATTAGTACATAAACAAGATCGACGTTATAAATGTAGTCAATGTCCGGCTGGTTTTTATAGTTCTGGTCATTTAAAACGGCACGAAATTTCCCATAGCTCAGAAAAACAATATAAATGTGAAATTTGTGGTATGGAATTTCGACGTAAAGAACATTTAACATCACATATATTAACGCATGATAAAAATCGTACAAAAAATTATAAATGTGATGTCTGTACAAATAGTTATTATGATTCAAATGCATTACGTATTCATAAAAAGAAACATTTAGCAAATACAGATGGACCATTTATGTGTACAATTTGTCCAGCTGGGTTTCAATTAAAAGAAGCATTAAAAAGACATGAGAAACGACATGCTAATAAGGGTATGTATAAATGTGATTATTGTGAGAGACGTTTTAATGATAAAGATGATAAGAATCAACATGAAAAACGTTGTCATTTAACTAATAAACGTAACGATAAAGAACACAAATTATTTGAATGTAATCAATGTGATATGAAATTTATGAAAAAAAATTTCCTTCAGCAACATTATAGTTATCATCAACAAGATGATGAATATAATAATCTGAAAAATGAGAATATCGAATTAAATCAAGAGGTGGAAGGAGAAATACATAATTTTTAATAGCATCTTGATTATACAAAAATTATGTTATAAAATTAAATTTATTACAATTAAGCAAATTAAATGTTAATATGAAATTTCCAATTTGTTCACTTAAAATAATACACTAAAAAAACTTTATTTTATGAAATAAGAATTTTGCCTTAAAAAATTAATTGATCAAAATAAAGATACAAATTCTATAAATAATTAATTTTAAATTATTTTTTTTTTACGAAAAGTTAATTTAAATACTCAGTTGTTATATTGATTAATAATTTACAAGTTACAACTATGGCACGCAGAAACTACTGTATATATAAAGAACAGGTTTTCTTTTTTTTAATAATAATTTTTTGTTTTTTAAATATTTTGATAAAAAATTACTTTAAAAACTGTTAAATTTATATATAAATAAATTACCATTCAACACTACTGTACTTGTATTCGAGGTTTTAGCGCGCCTTTTTGAGATTTAAAAATTATAAAATGCACCTACCTTAGGTTACGTGTTATTTTTAATATTTAGGCTTATTTGCAATATTTATTTTCCCCAAACACAGTACATAATTGTTTTAAACAAAACGAAATTTATAAACTTATTTTGGGTTTGTTAAATTTTTAATTTAAAATTCAAGAGTTCTTATTTTTACCAATGTGGTGTATAAGTTGAAACTGTCAAAATACCAAAGTTTATGCCATATGTAGAAAAAAGTGAGTTTATACGTTTATACAAGAAAATAATTATGTCATATGGTTAGAGAGAGATTGCAAAACTTTAATACGGCCTTCACACTAAGTAGAGTATAAAACCAGGTTTTACAACAAAACCAGGTTCCATTGAAGGTTTTAACTGGGTTTTTTCATATCAAGAAACAGAAGACTGATTTTAAAACCGATTTTACTTAAAAATAATGTATGTTATCAAAATAAGATTTTTATTATTAATAAAAATCAAAAAGTTAAAATCTAAATTCATCTGAAATTAGAAATTCAACGATAGATATCGATAACTATAAAAAAAATCGAAAAGGTTTTATTTTGTGTTCATTATTAGTAGATTAATATCTAAATTTTCATATTATTTTATTAATTGTAATAGTTATCGAATAAAAAAAAAATGTATTTTGTTTTTTAATATTTATTAAAAAAATAAAATCTTAAATCATTATTTTTAGTACTAAATTTGGTAAGGTTTTCGATTTTTCGATTAACGGGAAACTAGTTTTGCAATCCCTACATATATAAAATAATAAAAATGTATGTACCACGAGTTTATGCGAGTGGTCTTTGATGCGAATATGTTCAACATACCAACATTCATATCACAACGAGGTTTTCTTTTTCGGCAAAGTTTTATAGTTTTATAAAACGGATTCAGAAATGCTACTTCAACGTAACCCAAAACAGTGAATTGATCTTTTAATAGAAATACAATTTGTGAAGTTGAACAATTCAATAGTTTATAAACAAAAGTGGTTAATTTTTTTGTTGGTGATTTTGGAAAATTGTAGTAATTAAAAATATTCTAAACTTACCTATTACAATTTAAGATTTTACATTTAAAATGCGTTGACTAATAATAAAAAAATAATTTATATTTTTTATAATTTGAGTTATTGTTTGTTAGTTCTTCATACATAAACTGTTTACACATTTTGTATAAATAGTTGATTTTCAATTCATTGGTAAGATTTGTTTTACTCTACCAGAGACTTTCAAATAAATTAAGAAAAATTTCGTTTATAATAAAATATTAAAATCTAACATCACCTTATAAACAAGTACATGGTTCGTGTATGGGCTAAATTTTATATAAAAAGTGTGGTGAGTATATAAAAATGACATTTGTTTGATTCGTACAAATATAAAGAAAATATAATTTTTTTCATTTGTTGTGCTTTTTTTCAATGACTTTTGTAGGTACTGCTTTTTAAAAACTTTATTGATTGGTCACGTTTTAGTTTTATCAAAAAATAAACAAAGACAATACTTAAAAGAGTTTAAATCTATTTATACTGTATTTTATCAATGCAATTGTAATTTAGAAAATAATCAATAAAATAATTCAAAAAAGAATTACATCAAATAAAACACAAGGAAAATGGAAAAGGAAAACCAAAATTTCAATCATTTTCAGCAACAGGTATAATGTATTCCCGTTAAATATAATTTTTAGTATTTCCCCTAATAAATATAATAAATTATTTATATATGTATATATTTTAAATAATATAGATATGCGATATGAATATGGAGATAACATTATTTCTAGATAAATTTATTAAATTCCGTAAAACAAATGTGATCAATACACAATTACTACAAAATTTAGAAGTGGTATTTAAAGAAATTGAAGAATTTATTGATAATGATCCGCAAGATATAAAAACTAATAATTCTAATTTCAATATAAGTTTAAAGGAACAATCAATAACACGAATTTTTATTTGTAACATTTGTAATGTAAGTAATCTTTATATGTATAAATTAAAAAATATAATAAATAAATCAATATTTGATATTGTAGTTAGATATTGGTGATAGATTTCGTGATATTACAAAACATATTCAATTCCATCCAAGGCATAAGACGAATTTGATGAAGAGAACTCGTCAACTCTCCAATTCAATAGAAGACAATAAAGAAAAACCTAAATACAAATCTTATAATGAAAATAAACAAATTCAATCCAATCCAATAGAAGATAATAAAAGTAAACCGAAATCTAATGAAAATAAACAACTTAGAGAAGAATATATTAAAGCAAGAAAAGAAAAGGCTGAACAAAAGAAAAAGAAACAATTAGAAGAAAGCCGTAAATTACCAAAAAGTGATAAATAATTTAAAAATAATAATATATAAATATAAAAGAGTTTTTAATTTTGATTTTTATATTTTACAGAAGCAAAATTATTTATAACTTCAGATTTTCATAAATTCTTTAATGATTCCATTGTTATTAGTAATAAAATGAAAACTTTGCCAGCTTATAAGGATATTGAAAATAGTATTCTAAATACAATTGACAGTACTTATCCAGATGCTAAAATACATTTTTTTGGATCACGAGTTAATGGTTTGGGATCAAATGATTCTGATTTGGATATATTTTTGGAAATTGGTTAGTAAAGATAGTATGTACTTGAAATTTTATTGAAAATTGATATTAAAAATCGATGACATAAATTTTTCTTGTAAAATTATGACACAATATTGTCTATTGCACCAACTAAATATTGTTTAAAATAATGAAAATTGGTTAGGTATAAGTCCCGTTTTCCAAAATCTCGTATTATAAAATACTTCTTAACAGCTTTGTAATAATTCCGATATTATTATGGATTTGTTTAAGTAATTAAATATTAAGATTAAAATTTCTAATCCCCACAAAATTCAACCTTTTTATAAAAAATAATCTTTTGGCAGAAATATACTGTTATCTTGGTAGTGGAATAAGCTGTTGTGATTCGAAAAAAATTGCGTATGTATTTAAAAGTTGTTTTGATATTTTTTTAAAGGTAATTTCCAAAAAGACACTCAAGCAGATATATCAAAGAAACTGAATAAAGTTACTAAATTATTAAGAAAAAGCTCAGATTGGAATAATTTTGCTGTAATTGCAGCGGCACGAGTTCCAATACTTCGTGCATTTAATGTTAAAGCAAGTATTGATTGTGATATTGGGTTTTCAAATGCTTTAGGAGAACGTAATACAATGTTAATGAAATATTTCTTTGAATTACAACCGATTTGTAAGTTTAATAATTTTATATGTATATATTAATTTTGTATATAATAATTTAATTTTTATAGGTCATAAAATGTGTTTATTTCTAAAAAAATGGTTATTAGTAACTACCTTAAAATCAAAATTTTCCACTTATACATTAGTTTTAATGGTTGTATATTATTTGCAAACAGAAAAACTATTACCATCTGTAAAAGCTTTACAACAAGATATCAAAAATCCAATTCAATTTGGACGTAAGTTTAATAATATTTTTAAACTTATTTTATTTCAAATTAAAAATTTTTTATAGCTTGGCAAGGAGATTTTGTTGAAAAAGAATTGAAAGAATTTAAAATTGAAAAGATTCCAGATGATAATTTAAATTGTTTAAATTATTTAATGAAATTCTTTAAATTTTATGCTCATAATTTTGATTTCAAAACATCAATTATTTGTACATATTTAGGTGAAGTAAATGTGTTAAGAAGTGCATTTAATACTTCTATGCTTAATGAAATGCCAAGGTAAATTATTCGATTTTTTTTCCTTTTCAAGATTAATAATTTTTTATTTTTTAGTTATTCAAAATATTTTAAAATTGACCGTTCAAATTCATTACAATTAGAAACATCATTATGTGTTCAAGATCCATTAGAATTAAATCATAATGTTGCTAAAGGAATTTCTAATGGTATTCTACAATTATTAAAACATTATTTTATCGCAACATATTCAGAACTTCGAAGTACTAATTAAGTTTAATAATTTCATTTTGTAATATTTTTAAGATTATTTGCATAATTTTTTTGTAAACGATGTTAGTTATGATATGAATGGGATCATTTTTGTTTATTTAAACATAAAAAAAAAGTTTTATAATGTTTTTTGTAGTTTAATGTAATATGATATCTGACTAATTGACCGAAAACAATTGATTGAAACATGCACAATTGCATGAACTATAATTTATAATTGACAAAATACGAAATTAGTCGAATTCACTAAATACATAAATTTTATTTATGTACTTTTTTCTGCAACCTTACGGGATCCGGTCATTATCTTGCTTTTCAAAATCTTGTTTTGGTTAAATATCTTGCTTTTCAAAATCTTGCTTTTCAAAATCTTGTTTTTCAAAATCTTGTTTTTCAAAATCTTGCTTTCCATAATCTTGTTTTTCAAAATCTTGTTTTTCAAAATCTTGCTTTTCAAAATCTCGCTAGATGCTTGTTAAAACAAGATTTCATGGGAACCCATAATCTTCAAGATTTAACGATACTGCTCAAATTTCGTTTCCGTTAGATTTTTTAAAATAAAAATATTTTTCTGTGTCCTGACGATTTAATAAAATTGCTTTTATTTGAGCTTCTTTTTTTTTAAATTTTTTTTTTTCGGCACACGCTCGCCTGATCTCGTTTGTTCGATTTTTATTTTTACTATTATATATATGTTACCGTTAAAGTTCAGAATTCAGTTAATGTTAACAATACCTAGTTAATGTTAAATTAACTGGTGATTTCAGGTAATGTTGAAAATTAGTAATATGTTTCCAACTATAACTAGTTAATGTTAACATTAACTGATCGTCGATAGGTATTCTGAGAAATTTTATATTTTCTTTATTTTTACGACACATCCTAAAAATAAAGTACACATCCTTGTAGAGCATTTAGAATTGCAGTTACATTATCCTTATATCCTTGCCCTTTTCCAAAAACTGAGATGTTGCAGTTTGTAGTAGACTTATTTCATCCTGAGGAATTTATTTCATATACTGAAGGACAAGTGACAACTAATTTTTACCCACAAAATAAATTCTTACATGCAGTGGTAAACTGTACTTATGGAAAACTGAATGGGCTTCTCTGATTATGATGAAAAAACTTTTTTCTAAAAAAAATTCCGTACATTAACCGTTAATATCAATAATAACTAGTTAAAGTAAGAAATTAAGATTTTATTCGCACTTTAACTGGAAAGTTTAGTTAATGTTAACATCGACTAGGTAATGTTGACATTAACGTATTTCGTACTTTAACGGTAACATATATATTCCTTTGCCAACTCGGAAATTAATTTATAGGTACCGATGTGTGGCTTTTCCACAATTACTTGTATGCCTATGCCAAGCAATTGAAGAATGAACAATGAAGAGTACAAACAAAATTCAGTAATATTAGTTTTTCTTTTCAAAATCTTGCTTTTTGTTTTAAAATATTGATAATATTATTAATTCGCGCGCGCGAATTAATAATATTATCAATATTTTAAAACAAAAAGCAAGATTTTGAAAAGCAAGATTTTGAAAAGCAAGATTTTGAAAAGCAAGATTTTGAAAAGCAGGATTTTGAAAAGCAAGATTTTGAAAAACAAGATTTTGAAAAGCAAGATTTTGAAAGCAAGATTTTGAAAGCAAGATTTTGAAAAGCAAACAAATGACCCCAACCCAACCTTACATCTGATCAATTAATATTTAAATACATATCGTAAATTCCGAATTTAGATTATTTGTATTCGGTCAATTTACATTAATTCAATTGTGCATTCGGTCAATTAATCACAAATCAATATAAATAATATTTCTGTAGTTAGATTTTAATTGCTTGTCCAAGGATTATAATTCTTCAAAAAAAAAATTTTTTTATATTATTTTTATTTTTTTGCTGAACAACAATATTTTTATGTAGTATTTTTTATTTTTTTTTATTTACGTTCCAATAATAAAATGTTTCAAAATTTGTAAAAGTTAATATGTTATTATTTTATATATTAATAGTTTACAATTAAATAATTATTAATTTTTAATTTATTAAAAATTAAAATTACAGTTTAGTGCCTGAAAATTCAAAAAAATTATAACTTTCACAAAACACAAAAATAGTTGAAAACATAAATGTCTTCTTCACATTCAGAAAAATATTTGCACAATTTAGTAGAGGGCATCAATGGTAAAGATATTGAAAATAATCCTTTTCTTCAAGAACTTTTTTAATAGCTAATGTAAACCTCAGTTTACATTCAATCCTTAATTGTATCATTAATATTGCTAATGATAATATAGTTTCGGATTTTCCAAAGTAGCAACAAAAGTTTCCGAAGTTTTGTCAAGAAACAACAGCTATTTTTTCATATAACCCATATTTATTAATTTAAAATCAAATCTTTAAGAAAATATGCTTTGTTATTATTAGTTGTTTCATTTTCGGTTTTGTCTCTCAAGCAACATTTTATTGAGAACCTTTACAAAACTTTCCAGTTTCAAATTTTTAAATACAATTGTCGCATATTTTTAATAAATAAAACTAGATTTAATTTCACTTATTAAGTGAAAATTATTTATATTTACAAAACAATTTTCCTATTTAGGGTTATAATCACCGAGTTGGTAGCAACATAATTATCGATGAATCAATGTATAAATAATTGTACAAAACCATCACCACACAAATTTTAATATATACAATTTTTAAAAATTTTCTATGCACATCCAGGATGAATACAACCCCTATGGCATCTTAAACCATATTCAGTTGTAAATCTAGATGAACACATATTACAAGCATAATTTTTCAATGCAATACTACATATATTTTTAATATGGGATTGTAAATCACCTTTGCAAACAAACATTTCATCACATTGACCACATTTATATTCAATTGGTGCATTATCTGGATGTTTATTTTTCATATGAAAATTTAGACCACTTTTACTACCAAATACTTTTGGACATATTACACAATTAATTCGTTCTTTTGATTTTAAATGTGTTAATTCGTGTCGTTCAATTATACCTTTAACAATATGCTTTTTATCACAAAATCTACATTTATATTGTATACCATTTTCATGTAAACGTTCATGATTACGTAAATATTTTTCAGCTGTAAAAGATGAATTACATTCAGTATATTGGCATTTAAATGGTCTTGTATGTACCTTTAAATGTTTATGACGATAATGCGAATTTAAATAATCTTTACGTAAAAATTTCATATTACATTCATCGCATTCATATTTTTTCTCTTTCGAATGTAATATTTCGTGATTTTTACGATGTGTATTTGTTAAAAAACGTTTTTCACAATATTGACATTGAAATCTACGTTCACCGGTATGTGAATTTTCATGTGTTTTTAATGATGTTGAATATTTAAATGATGCTGGACAAAATGGACATTTTAATGGACGTTCTTCTGAATGTATACGCATATGTACTCTAAGTGCTGTTGGTGAACTAACTTCTTTACCACATAATGAACAAGAACAACGCTTTTCTTCACGATTTTCTAATGAATGTGATTCCTCGTGACGTTTACGACTATAACCCTTACTCAATAATCGATTACAAATATTACATTTCCAAAAACCATAAGGAATATCAGATTTTATATCATTGTAATGTTTAAGACGTTCATGTTTTTCATATTGAGTTTTTTGGAAAAATCTTCTAGGACAAAACCGACATTCAAATGGTATTTCACGTTGTTGACAACGTGTCTTATGGCATCTAGCACTTTTCACAGTCAAAAAACCTTTATTACATATTGCACATTTAAATGGTTTCAATCCAGTTGATTTAATAACAATTTCGGGTGTTAATTTTTTACATTTTTCATGGTCTAATTTTAAATGTCGATTATATTTTATTTCATCATTATATTTTCTGGGGCATTGTAAACATTTATATGGAAAATTACGTTGAGAACATCTAGCTGAATGATTTTTTAAATGTTTTTCACTTGTTAAACCACGATTACAATGTTGACATTTAAATGGTCGATGTGTATTATCATCTAAAATAATGTTTTCCCGTAATTTTATAATATTTGTTTCAATTATTTCAACTAGTTGTTCCTTAGTGTTACTAATATCATTATTCGGATTTATATCATTATTATTTAAAATTTCATTTGGAATTTGTAAATCTGACTTTATATCAAGAAAATTACTGGTACTATTAATATTAATATCACCAACACTTACTAAATGGTTATTATATAAATGATCTGTAAAATATTGTATACTAATAAATGTTTCATCACAAAAAGTACATGCAAAATTTAATTCTGCTCCTTCGTTTAATATGAATATTTCTCCACACTTTGTACTTGTAGCATTGATCACAGTCATAGTGGATATTGTACCATTGTTGCTGTTACCAGTCACAAGAGACATTTTTATTATTTTTAAGTTTCTAAAAAATCACTAGAATTACTTATTTCATATTTTAATTTTAATTTTAAATATACTTACCATCCAGATGAAAATTTAGAATTATTTACTAAACTCAGTCACTGGAGTTTTGTTTATTTCATTTGAGATGGATTCTTTGATCTTTGGTTTGTTTTTATTTTTGTTTACCACAGTTTGACATTTCTAAGGTTAAAATATAGAATTATTTTGAAAAATGTTAGATCTGCAATAGAAATGTGTTGCTAATAAACAGACATGTTTGAAAGTTTTCAGACATGTTTGAATCAAGATAATAATAACGATTACTCTCTGTCTAAACTAAGAAACTGTAATTTGTCATAGCATACACTCGGATTTTGTCAACTGGTTAAAGTAGATAAGTAAATAAAATAAATACTATGATCTATGAAAAATGTAAAATGATTGGGTATAAAATATGTATCGCATATAAGCGACTGAATACTGATACTGAAAGAGCTTTATTCCTGATTCAGACAGAACGCAATACAGAAAATTTATTATATACGAAAATTTTAAATTTGTCAAAATAATTTTTGAATACGAAATGAATAAACTTTATCTAAGTTGTGAGAAAAAGAATTTAATGTAAACATTATACAATCTATCGACATGCGTTAAAAATTTGTAAAAGTTAGTAAAATTTAATTTTAGTTTTAACCAGATATAATACAGAAAATAGAAATTAATTTAACAACAATTCTTCCAGATTGACCATATCGCTGTATTTCAATATGCTCTTATAGCTAGGAAGGTTAGTAAAATTTCTCCATAATAGATTCTTTAGAGCAAAATCGTAGAAACTGTTTTTGAACAGCCTCAATACGTGTAATTCTGTTAGAAAAATACGGGACACATATAATAGAATGGATGCATATGCTTATACAATGGATAAAGGATACGTATAATTGCTTACTGAAAATTCGCAGAGTATGTCTAACCATTCCACATGTTTTATTTTTATTGTAAATGACATTATCAACTTTAGTTTAATGAAACCATTGCTGACACAAACTTTCAGCTTTATCTTCATCAGTAACAATTAGGATCAATTGGTTTATTAAATTCACAGTTTCTTAAAATTCATAAAAGCATGAATTTGTGTTTCTGGCATTATTAATAAAATTGTTCTTGATCTTGGCTATGAAAATAATCCTTTCAATAACATTTTAATTATATTTGTTCCATTGTTGCAACCGTTTGTGTTTCGTTCGTAACCCGTAGTATAATTACCTAACCGTCGTTCTGTCCTGTCCTGACATAACATAACAGTCGAAGCTATCATACCATATCGATTTTCTTCGAAGAAAAGTTGAAAATATCAAAAGACAAAATTACTATTTTTAGTTAGTCTGATTTAGACAAATTTTAGCCTTCATTCCTTAAATCAACTTTATATACATTTTTTAAATCTTATTTATGTACATTTTCCAATTAAATTAAAATGTCTGTTAAAACGTAGCGTAACATTACCATTAAAAGCTCTTTTACATTTTCAGACTTCATAAGGATAAGACTAGGTAGTCGAATGCCTTGGCCAAGATTTTTTATAAAACATCAGTGTTTGAAGGTAAATACTATACAATTTTTCATCAGACAAAAAATTGCATCAAATATTTGATGTAAAGCCGTTTTCAAATTGCGTATTTCATATAATAAACACTAAATCTGAAGCAGAAGAGTTTGATAGCCTTGTAAGATCAAAATCTACCAATCCAATCAATCCTAAACTAAACAGTTCTACTTTTCCTAAAGGGTAGTGTCTTAGCAAAATATCATACAACAAAATGTCAAAAATATACAAATTTTTCAGAATTTATTCAGTTTCAGTTCATATTCAGTTCAGTTCACTCAGTATGAAAATCCTCCTCGCCTCTTCCTTATTTCCCATATAATCACAATTTTTTTTTTTTTTTTTAAATGGGATTTAATAAAAAATAATACATTCAATTAAAAACTATAACAGAAATTTTAAGTGCCAAAGTCAAAATAGAATAACATAAAGTTTAGTGAAACAAAATAGTATTAAAAGGATTTTAAAATGCCATCATATAATAAAAGGAACACCATAGTAAAAATATCGATTTTTTCATAATTTTTTTATATATTTTTTTTTACAATTTTCCTATATATTTTTGCACATCCCCAAATGCTCTCAAATTCTCCAATGTGTAAAATCACATCGCAAAAAAAAGAAAATCTATTTATAGATTTAAATCCTTTTTCAATGTAAAAATAATAAAATAGAAAAACATAATAATTCAACAATATTATATATTTATATACCTAAATTTTGAAACGAAGAGCAATAAAAATAGAATATATATATATATATACATATACGCAATAATTCTTCAGCTAAATAAAAAATAAATCCTTGTTAACCAAAATGAATGATGAAATTGATGATTTAGATATATTACCAGAGGATATATTTGATAATTTTGATACAAGTACAAAATGTGGTGAAATTTTTGTATCAAAAGGTGAATTCAATTATTTATGTACATATTGTAATAATACATTTATAAATTTACAAAACTTCTCACAACATTTATTTGAAAATCATCAAATATTTAATTTTGAACCAATATTAAATGAATGTACAAAATATAAAAATGGTAATAAAACAAATTGTGATATAACAACCATAACAGCAGCATCAGAAATAACAACATTAAATTCACCAGTAGAAGATATTGATTCAACAATAACTTTAGAGAATTTTATATTCAATTTTGACAATCAATCAACAACAAATTTAAATAATAATATTCAAAAGATAATTAATATTGAGGAATTTATTGTAACAAGTGATGATGAAAAAGATAAAACAAATAATACCAATAATAATAATCAACAAAAATCAACAATAAATAATGTTGATGATAAAATAATTATACGACCAACAATTAAACCATTCAAATGTGAAATATGTAATAAAGGATTTTGTACTAGTAAAAATGTAAAATTTCATCAAGAAAAATGCTCACTTCGATCAATACCATTTGAATGTCAATTTTGTCCAAGGAAATTTTTTGCTCGTGATAAATGTAACCGACATGAACAATCTAAACATCGTAACCAATTAAATCCCGATATACCAAATGGTTTTTGGCGATGTCAAATATGTTTAAAAATTTTAAGTAATACATGTGGCCGCAAAAAACATCAAGATGGACATTTCAAACAAACTACAACTAATAGAAAATTTAAAACACGTTCTTGTTCATGTTCAATATGTGGTAAACAATTAAGTTCAACAGCATCATTAAAAGTACATATGCGTATACATAATGATGAGAATTGTTTTAAATGTTCATATTGCCCAGCTGCATTTAAATTTTCAACATCATTAAAAACCCATGAATTATCACATACCGGTGAACGGCAATTTGCTTGCCATTATTGTTCAAAAAAATTTCTACAAAAATCACATCGTCAAAATCATGAATTATTACATGCCAAAGAGAAAAAATATGAATGTAGTGAATGTAATATGAAATTTTTACGTAAAGATTATTTAAATTCACATATGAAAAATAAACATACTAGTACATCACGGAAAGATGAAAACCGACCATATCAATGTAAATATTGTAATTCGTCATTTACAGCTGAGAAATATTTAAAAAATCATCAACGTTTACATGAAAATGGTATTGAACATAAATGTAAATATTGTGACCGAACCAGTATTGTTAAAGGTATTATTGAACGACACGAACGTACTCATTTAAAATTAAAAGAACTGTTTAATTGTACATTATGCCCGAAAATTTTTGAATCACGTAATGGTTTAATAAATCATCAACGTAATAAACATCCAGATAATATAATAATACAATTAAAATGTGGTAAATGTGAACAATTATTTAATAATGAATTTGATTTACAACAACATATCCGTAAAATATGTAATTTAAATGTTAAAATTTATCCCTGTTGTAAATGTACAGCACGTTTTGACAGTGAACATGGTTTAAAAGTACATCGTGCAGTTGTTCATCAACAGGAAAAAATTGATAATGTGAACATATCATCATCATCAGAAATATTTATTAATAAAAATGATAATTAAAAGATATTACAGGAATTTATTTTATTATTATTTTGATTTTGAATATAAACGTAGACTGAAAATATATAAAGAAAAGCAAAACTATTCATAGTTCTATATTATTATATATACATATATTTTAAAATTATCATAAAAATTAAAATTGTTTAATAATTTTGTATATATTATATTTTATATAATTCTTAAATATATAAGAGAAAAATTGAAATTAATATTTACAATTATAATGTAGCTGTGTTAAGTGGTTTATTATTATTATTATTATTAAATATATTCAATTTATTATGGGCACATTTAAACTTAGAATATTTAGAAAATACATAAAGAAACAAAAAATTAAAAAAGCAATACTAATTTTAACTAAGATGTAATTATAATTAATATATAAGAAACAATTCAAATAGCCATATATTTGTTATAAATAATCATTATATATAATCAAATTTACATGTAAGGTAATTTTATAATTAATTTTTAAAATATATTTTAATAATTTCTTCTTTTTTTTCAGATTTATATTTTGTGGTCACAGAATTAATTGAGAATATATTTTTATTTTTACGTAATAAAAAAGTATTCAAGGCAAAATATTGGAATTGTTACAGCAAAACTATATAAAAAATGGTTAAAAGGTAACAAATAATTTTTAAATTTTTCAATAAATATAAAAAAAAAATTGTTCAGCTCTAAAATACATCAAATTTTATAAGCTGAGATTGTGGTTTCCAATAAAAAAAATAAAATATATTTTTATAAATAAATAGCGTGCCTACCGATTTTTGTATCTCAATATAAAAACTCGTACCTTGTCAAAAGTATACAAATATTTCTGTATATAATATTCGATCAAATCAAAAATTTTATATTTTAATTTTTAATAAAATTATCATGAAATCATAGCCCTGGAGTCCTGAAGTATTTCAAGCTAAAAATTTGTATATTTACGTCAGAAAATTACATTAGAGAAATTCAATTTTTTCCCAAATTTCTTATCAAGTGTCTATATTGAAAAGGAATTAAGAAAGCAATAAAAAATTCCATCAAAAATATAAGTTTATTTTGTGTCGAAAATGTAAATTTTCAATGGATTATTTAAACAAAATAAAATGGGAAATCATTTCAATATATATACGAGAAATCGGTAGCCACGCTTGCATATATATAAATTTATATATAAAATAGAATATATTTATAATAATAGAAACAGACACTTATGATATTTTACTTATGAATAATAAATATTATTTAATTAATACAAAAATAATAATTAATATATAAGATTTAAAAAAAAAAAAACTTATATTTAAAAATATTTAAGTAGTTTTTTATTGTTAAGATTTATTATTATCCATAAAAAAAATATATATATTTAAAATAATTAAAAATATATGCTCTCTTCTGTTACGGCTCAAAATTTGTATATTCAGATTTTAATGTTTTTGATATAATCGAAAAATGACGATCTATAAGACTGGGATAAATAGATTTAAATATTATATTATTATATAATTTATAATGAAATTCATATTTTAATTTAAATAATTTTTTTTTTTAATTTTCTTTGCTTTTATGATATTTTTTTTTATGTAAAAGCTTTAAAATTTATAAATTTATGATAAAATATAATGTATTATTAAATTTTTGTTGTTATTGAAACGTATAGAAACATTTAATAATGAGTTTTGATCAAAAGTAGTAGATTTAACTAATTTACAAATGACCAATTGCACCTTATATATAAGATAAGTTAGACAAAATATTCAATTAAAAACAAAAAATAAAGAAAAACTCAAAATTTATTGCCAAAAACGAATAAATAAAAGATCTTCCAAATTAATCTCATTTTTTGTCATTGAAATAAACTTTATAGCATTATGGCATTTCGATTAATTCGAATTTACATAAACTGATAATTTATAATTAAAAAATATTGTTGTTTTTTAAACAAATTATGTAATTAAATTTAATTTAACTTTTACCATAAACATTATGTTTTACTATGAAAAAGATGAGAGTAAGATGAGATAGCCATAACTTTTTTTTGAATAAAATATAAATCTATTGACATCTTTTTCTAGGAGTCGACTACTTTTTTCGGAAATTAGATAATAAACATATAAATTCTAAAAGCTTTTATCGCTTTCTATTTCTCAAACGAAATTTCGAAAATTAGGAATATTATTAAATTTATTTTTTAAAACAGCGATAAAAGAAGCGATAAAATATGATAATCTTAACCGAAATAATTAATATTAATTAGGATCGGATATTTCGAATTATGTTTCAGTCAATTTTCATTCGGTAAATTTAACTATATGCAAACTGTTATACATTCAATAAACCAATACATCACAGCTAGATATGCTAGATATGGGAAAAATATGACTTGAATATTATAAAAAATGTAAGAGTTTACAAAATTACAAAAAAAAAAAGATATATTTATTTATTTATATATATATATTTTTAATTAAATAATTTTGTAATATTTTTCAAGTCTTTTATAGTCGTTTAACTTTCCGAATTATAATGCTTTATGTAGGAAATAAGAAGAAATTTAAATACAATTAAAATCCTTATGATTGAATGAACCATGTAAACAGGTTTTAACCCAGTTGTTCTATTAATACTGAACTAGAAAGCATTTAAATATTTCTACTGGCTTTATATAAATACTGGAATGGTTTAAAACTATAAATGGTCTATTAAAATTTGCTCATTTTAAATATATACATATAAAAAAAATAATTTTATTGAAATTTTTAGAAATTATGGTAGTGACTAAAAGTCTTTGTGCAATATATAATTTTATTTTATAGAAATTTTTGGCTGTAGATAAAATTTTAATAAATGTTAGGAAATTTGTGTTATTTTATAGATTTTTTTTTTTTTTTTTTAAATTAATATTAAATTTTTGTTTTGCACAAGGATTTTCCACAAGTTTAATAAAATATATACGTACTTAGAATAAATATAGTTTTTAAGATATTTTTATTTTTTACACAAATATTATCTAGTCTAAATTTTGAAAAATTATTGTGACCTGAAATGTATTTAAATTCAAAATTTATATTTTTAAAATTTTTAAATTTGGATATAATGTCTTTTTTTTAATTTGTTATTTATTTTAATATTTTATTGAAATTTATCATTTTATATAAATTTTTATTTTTATTATTTGCATATTGATATTGAAATGCAAAAAAAAAAAAAAAAATTGGTAACAAAATTGTATTAAAAATAATTATTAAGAAAATTTGTTGATATTATAAAAATAAACTTGAATCTGAATATAACCTATAATTTTGAGTTACAAAGATGAGCATATTTATACATATTAAGAAATTTTATAAAGTTTTTTTTTTAATTGTTGACTTGTTAAAGAAATATTTTTTATTCGTACTTTTAAATAAGCTTTAAGACATATTAGAATTTATTATAAAGTATTTTATGTATATATTAATTAACAATATAATAATAATTATCAAAAAACTATGTAAGAATATTTAATTAAGAATTAGCGGGGACGTATTATCCTGGAACAATTTAATATTAATTTAACTTAGAAGATTCTTTTTAGATATACTCATTAAAGAGAGGTTGCGAAAGTTACATGACATTTAGAAGGTTTATTAGAAAAACGTAAATTTTTTTGATAATTAATTTTATTTTTAATCGCTAATTATAAATGCATATTATAATAAAATTGAATTCTCATATATTTGCCAAATAATTTTTTTGTAATATGTATATTCAAATAAATTCATATTTTTATTGCACGTAAAACGGTTTTCAAATTTAAATAAAAAATAAAAATAGAATGTATTTTACAAAAATAAAATCGTGCAATAAAAAAAAATTAAATTTATTAGAATTATATTTTTTATTTGAAATTAGTATTAAAAAAAAAATTTGTAATGTTTTATTTAAAAAAAATTTTTTTTTTGTAATAAATAATACAATATTTAATATAACAAAAAATTTGAAGATAGTAAAGAAGATTAAAGAGTAGAATAATTTTATAATACAAAAATACAATAATTAAAAGACATATAAATTTAATATTTTTGAAATCATTAAATTTAATTAATCTTATATTAAAAGTGCTTTTACATAATCAAATCTGTAAAAAATGCATAAAATAAATAGAATAAATTTGACAGTTGCATGAAATAGTATGAAAAATAAATTATATAATTTATTAAAATTATATAATTTCTAATGAATTCCAATGAATAATAAACCCGAAAATAAAATTAAAGAATATAAAATTAAAAATATGTATAACAACAAAATATTTTCGGAGATTGTTGAGATATAAAAAAATATTAAAGTTGCATTAATAATATTGTTGAATAATAAATTATAAAAAATAAATAAAATTAAAATTAAAAGTTATCAACAATTAAACATTTTAAAATCTTGTTGAGGTATAAAGTACAAGCAAATGATATTTTAAAAGAATTGAATTTCTATAAAGAAAAATAATATTTATATTTTTCAAATAATTGTGTATGTATTCTAAATTGCTAAAATTGATAATCAAAAATTGATTAAAAAATGTTACACAATTGGGTTACGTAGAAAGTTTATTCAAAATTATGAACAGTTTTTCATACGAACAGTTTTTGTACGTACAACCGATTCCATTATGTAAAAACACTTTTAACAATATATTCTATAATTTTGAAAATTATACGGTCAATACGGTCATAATTGTTTTCAATATATTGTTAAAATCAGGGGTACTGAATTAATAAGTGTATGTTTGATAAATTGGCGAATTAAAATGAATTAATGTCGGGATTTTTTCATTGTTAAATTTACGCACCAACATAATAATCATACAAAATATGAATTGCTGTTAGGCAAAATTATTACTTTATATTTAGAGGAAATAAAATACACATACACTGCATCATTAGTATATATGTATATATTTATGATTTACTAATTCACATAATTTTAACATAATTATTATTTGTAAAATTAAATTGCGTATCCATTAATGAATTTTTTTTAGGCATTCATACACTAATTCAGGGAACCCTAAAATTTTTTTTTTATATTAAAAAATTTATAAATATATAAATGCCAAAAATTATTTTGAACTTAAAAATTATATCAAAAGCAATAAAAATTAAATAATATTTTAAGTAAATAGTTTTAGTTTAAAATTTAAGAAAATAAAAAAAATACTTCTTCATACGATTTTTTTTTTATTGTTTGTTTTGTAAATGAAGATATTTAAATAATATAAATAAAATATATATATTACTAAAAAGAAAGATAATTATTTATACAATAAAATATAAATAAAACTATATTTATGAATTTAAAAAAGCTTGCATTGAGATAATCAACTATAAAAAAAAAAATTTCACAGGGTATACCGAATATAATTGTTAAATGAAACAAACAAATTTACATAAAATATTTATATTATTAAATTTAAAATATATTTAGCTTAAATATTTTGTTTTTTTTTGTTTTCGGAAAACTAAAAACTTTCTCGATATATATTTAGCTTTTTTGTTGATAATTTTTATTAGAAAAATTATAAATTTAGAAAAATTATATATTAAATTAAAAATAAGACTTACAAAAAGTCGTCAATGGGAACCAATTATGTAAAATTTAAAGTTAAACCAAATATAAAATAAAATTTAAACTAATTGTCAAAAATTATATATATATTTTATATATATATACTAAATTTAATTATATTAATCAATAATTATAAAATATATATATATAGATTTTAATTTTTTTTATTATTTTAAATTCAAATAAAATAAAAAATCGTTACGCCCAATACACGTAACGATTACAAAGGTATTCAAAAAAATTTTTTTTTTTTTTTTTTATTCTATTTAATTTTTTTAAAAAAAAAAAACAAATCATAAAAAAAATATGTTTTGTGAAATGATTTTACAATGCTAATCAATTTATTTAGTTTTTATAATTAAAGGGTCCTCTCCAATATACTACAATTTTTTTTTAGAAGTAAGAAAAATGGGTAGAGATAGCAAAATGTAACGATTATTTTAAGTATATGTACATTATAATCGGTTGCATGGGCACGGGAACAATTGTACAATTGTCTATAGTAACTAGACGTTAAAAAGTCATTTTACTCTTTCTATTGTACATCAATTTTTTATTTATTAGTATTTTGTTTAAATAATATCATTTTAAGATTTAAAAAGTATAGTGAAGAAGAGGACCCTTATAAATTGTTCATTTCTTTTTTAATATTAACAATAAAAAAAGACATTAAGGAATGAGAACCAAATTTACACAAGAATAAAATTAAAAATATAATAAATAAATAAAAAAATAAAAGAAGAAAAAAAAAACAAAACAGCAATTTAAAAAAAGACTTAAGATTAGTAATTATTTTTAAAATTTATATTATAGGAAAAAAAAATTAAAATAAGTATTTATTTTATTGGAATTACAATAATAAAAATAAAATTTATTTCAATTAAATTTTTTTTATTATTTTTTTTGAAAATGATAAATATTTTTGAATTTATTTATACTATATAGAAATGTTGAAAATGAAATTATAAAAAATATTCAACATTTATAATAAAATGTTATGAAAATTTCATGGAGAGAAATATAAAATTTTTTGGCTGATTTGTTTTTGGACGGCCAAGAAAAATGCTAAATAAAAAGCATTGTGATAATTTTGAATTGATATAAATTATTAAAAAAAAAAAAATGGTTTTTGTGATGGATAATATTTACAATAAATAAAGCAATAATTATTATGATGTTGACCAAAATAAAATTATTATATTATTAGTTACACAAAATGTTATTCAAATATTTTTATTAATTTTTTTCTTTGTGTCTGCATGAAAACCAATTTTATTTTAAACCATTTTAAATTTTTTTTTTTATTTAATATAGCTTAATTAATGTAAAATTAATTAAAATAAATTTGTTGCTGGATATACTAGTCCATTCTGGATGACATAAAATATTAAATTCAATTAGTAATTGAATTAATTCCTGAGACAAGGCCCATTTTTTTTTCGTTACCAGGAAAATGGGATTGTATCAATGAAAATAAGTAATATCAGATATTATTAGTGAGAGCAACACCTCTACTAATATTTGTCTTTTACATACCAAGACTCATAAGTCAAGCTTTGTTTTTATATCTATTTCCGCTGTCCTGTACTATTCTTATTCTTTATTCCTATTATCTATCAACTTGTTCTTGGTTTCCATCTGGATTATTTTCAACACTGGAGTTGAAAGTGTTCATTATAAATGACTTAATCATTAATAATGTTCTTCTCACTACTCATTGTCATTTATAATAATATAATTTTTTGTATATCCAGCTATAATGTGGTTAAAAAAAAAAATTTCATCACATCAATATTTTCACATTTATCTCTCCGTACCACCACCATTAATCCAAAAAAAAAAAATTTCAATTATTGATTTATATTAATCTTAAAATACGTTTTCTAATATATATAATTTTTTTTTTGTATTTTAAACAGCTTAAAACTTATTGTTTTCATTTATATAATTATATACACAAATTAAAATTTCTTTTCTTTCATTTCTTTTTTTTATAAACACATATATAATCTTTTTAATGTAACCATATCATCATAATAAACATAATAATTATATTATAGATTTAATCAAAATGTAATAATTAAAATTTGTATTAATAATTATTATATGTAATCCAAAATTAAAATTACCCACAATATTTAAAAATATTAATATAAATATAATTCCTAGTTAATATAATAAAAATTTGTAAGTTTTTAATTCAATAAAAAAATTAAGGCCATTATGATTAAAGTGAACTCGCCATTCGCCTCGCTATTCGCTTCTCGTATCGACTCGTCAAATTAAAATTAAAATAATTTTTTAAAAAAGACGTTATTAAAAAATTGTGCAAAAAAATATGTTATAAAATTTGTGTTTCTATTTTTGTAAAACCAAATTTGTTATAAAAAACATCAATTCTGATTTTAAAAATAATATTTAATTTTGTATAGTATTATAAAAACTATAAAATCTCAATTAAAAAAATTTAAACTATTAATTTTTCTTAAAAAAATTGTATTTTGCGCCCAGAAATTTCTAGACAAGTAAATCGACGAATGTATTCGACAGCGAGTGCAACTATACCGAATATAGTCGTCGACGATACGCTAAAACTCGCCGACGAGTGGTTTTTGGTCGAATCATACCGCACTGTAAACGTCGAGACGAGGCGAGAGTCGAATCGATTTCAATCATAAAAGGTTTATGTTGCCAAAATTCTGTTTGTAATTTTGTTTTCTTTTTTATAAAATAAAGTAGTTCAATAAAAATTTGTAGTAATTTTAAAATTTATCACAAAATATTTATATTGTAACCATATCTCCTAACCTAATGAATAAGTATATAATTAAATTAATGAAACAATTTATTAAAATTTATATCAAATTTATCAAAAAAATATACTTGACAAGAATTTTTTTTGCTCATATCACAAATAATAATTTTAATTTACAAAATAAAAAATGAAAAAAAAAAAAATTAGAAAATAAAAAACAATATTTAAAATATCAAAAAAAAAAAATGGTAGAAAATAATAATTAGTATTTTATAGTAGATTACAATTTTAAAACCATTTAAATTTAACCAATTTTCTTAATTTAAATTTTCTTTTTTATTATATAAAATATAATCGTGTTTTTTAATAGCTGTTTCTAGTAACTATGTTAGAGTTCATATCACTGTAAAATTTATTTAATCTAACTAAAAAAAAAGAAAAAACACATTTAAAAAAATAAATATTTATAAATTTTTAAAACTTGTATTTTTTATAATAATCCCAAAAATATTAAACATAAAAAAATTATTGTATTTGAATTTGTATTAATCTGTGTTTAGAAATTTTTTGTTTCTGAAAATTATTGAATATCAATCAAAAATGGAAAAATTATAAATATTTATATACAAAAAAAGAAAACTATTTAATAAAAATAAACATTTATTGTGTGTATTTACTTGATTATCTATATTTTTATATTTGTTTCATTTTTTTACTTTATCATTAAATAGCTAAATCCAAATCAAATGTCACTTATTAATCCCTGTGGGTGAAGTCAAGAATTCAAGCGCTGCGCAGCTTATACAGCATCAAAATATTGAAAAGCAGCCAATATGCAAAAATTTTGACTGCATATTGTCACTAAAAACTATTTTTAAATTATTTAAATTCACAGAGTTGTTCATATCGATACCTTCCCAGCCGAATATATTAAGTGACAAAATTTTATTTTTTAATATCGTTATAATTTGTAGTAAAGCTCCTAATCTGAGTTTAGTTTACATAATTCTGTCGCAATTACAATAATGGAAATATATACTATAATCATTGTTATATAAAGCTATACGACATATGGACAATATTGCACTCTCTGCGATTTTGTAATAACCACCATACTGAAATATAAACACGTAGAAAAAATCCTTTTTAAATCAATTCATTGCTATATAAAATACTAAAAAAAAAACTACTAATAGAAAGTTTATTTTCGTTTCCTGTAAATTTTTTAAAATGTCACTTAATATATTTTGTCGGGGTGGTAACGATAATGGTCCTTTAATTCACAGAATTTAAACAATCGATCAGTCCAAAAGTGAGTAAATTCATTATAAACCTACTCTGCAAATAGGGTTCTTGGTTCTATATAATTTTTAAGATTTTGGGTGGAAGTCATCATAATTATACAGAAACTCGCTGCAAGCTTTTACAGAAAAAAGTTTTTCCAGCTCGTAACCAGCCAGATATCACAGAAGAGTGAAGTGACAAAAGTGAGCCTTCTTTAATTAGGAAACCTATTCTTTGAGCAATTATTTTGCGCTTGTATACAAAACAATTAGTAATATTGCCAAAAGCAACCATTGCTCATTTGGTATTGCCAAAAGAAACCATTGCTCAGATATAGTATAGTATTAACAATAATTTTTTTTATCAAAAAGTGAATTAACTAAATAAATTGAAAACGACTATAACTTTTTGAATTACACTAAAATCTTATTTGTTAAAATAAAAATTATAGATATAAATATTAATCATTCTGAAGCAAAATAATAAATGATGCACAGTTGGGTCGTAAAAATAATATATCCACAGGCAGACGCTTCAACATTTTTTTAAAAATAATTCCTTTTTGGAGAAAATCTAAATGGAAAGAATAAAACTGAACTGAACTCAGCAGAGTAAGAATTCAAATTCTAAAATTAAATTAAATCGGATTTTAATTGTATTTGTTACAGTGGGTCACTACCTTGGTAGTTATATATTTGTACTTTACTTTTTTTATTTAATATATTTTATTTGATCTTTATATATAATTTTATGGATAGAAATTCGCCAATGATTCATTCAAAGCACAAAGTTTAGAATTAAACCCATTATAAAACTTTTATTCATCGCGGTGATTGACTGAGGATTGAACCAGTCGCTCTTGACGATAACTAAGGTTTGGTTGTGGACTCCTGTCCGGCGAAATTTGCTCATAAAATAGGAACCGAAGTATTTATGACAGGGCGACTGACACGATCGTCCTAAAACCATCACCATAACCTGTATGGTTTTTACTACGCAGGGATTGTTATATTTTAAAAGCGTGAATCAAAAGTATTGAGCATTTTACCGTGCTTTACTAAAAGATGCTTTATAGGTTTGCTTGTATACCATAATTACAACAATACACACTAATCGAATCCATTTTTATTCTAAAAATTTAAAACAATTTATTTTACAACATCATGAGAAACTATATAAAATAAAATAAAAATATAACATTCAAATTTTCTCAGAAGTTAAAAAAAGTACCCAATGCCTGCCTATACTAAGTCAAATGATCAATGAAGTGAAACGTATAATTTCTGTTTAAATCGTTTATATGAGAAAAGTTTGTATGTTTGCACTAATAATAATCATATTCATTCATTCGAACGAATATAGAAATATAATATAAGATAGAGATCCTCACTAATTCACCCTCTGTTAAAATTCACTCCTCCTACACAAATAAATGATAAAAAGCGAGATCCATAGTTTTAAGTTATGTGTTTTTGTCATGTTTGTGTCGTATTTAAAATAAAATTTATGTAATTAATGAAAAACGCAAGGGGTATGTTTGGAGTGTAAATTTATAAGACAAAACGGTGTCTAATATTAAGTAAGAGCATAACACAAATTAGATAAATAACGGATCATTATGGAAGCAATACGAACTGTGGCCTAAAGAGATATATTGTATCTACCCTCAGTTGACGACCAGATCCTTATTTTCGAAAGGACTCGCAAATCTCTTATTCAGATGTGTTAGCCTTTTTTTGGACTTTTAGACTATAACCTCGCAATTGTAGAAGATGTGTTCCGCAGTGTGTTCCTCATCCGAACAAAACCGAAACACTATATTTCACGAATTTCTTATTTTGTTCAAGTGATGTCTCAGCGCGCAGTGATCTGTGACTAGGTCAATTATTTTGAGAACTTCTTTAGCTTTTTTTGGGGAAATATAAGAATCGCTTCCCTAAACAGGTCACTGTGCATCTTTACGTTGTTCCAGTAAATCGAAATGGATTTCACGTTATTTTCTCATGGCCTTATATTTTATGTTCCCATAAATAATCACAAGCTATTTTTAGAAAAATTCAAATCAGATCAAAGATAATATTTTATTAATAAATATTACGATAAATAAAAATTTCATATTGTAGAATTATACAAAAAATATTTTGATATTTTCTTTAAATTGACAGACGATCAGACACAAAGAAAATATAAAATTTAATAGGACACAATTCTTTCTAAATTTTATTTTTGATGTTATATCCAGCATAAAGGAAATTCGCTTTATAAAGTGAACCATATGTTCATCGTTCTTTGCGTTGTCCCTCCGTCATTTTAAAAAGAAAATTATTCTTGCCGGCGTTTTTAGTTGTTTATTTTTATTTTGTGAGTTAAGTTCATTTCTTTTACCAAAAAAAAAAACACTCAGTAGAGAAAAGTATCATCCAATAAAATAAACTATTTAATTGGCAATAAAACGAAAAAAAAAAATTTCAAATTAGAAATCCATAAACTCTAAATTAAAAAGATAAATATGAATAGTGTAATTAATTTAAATTATTTAAATGTAGATGATATTGAAAGTTCAGTGACTTTAACAGAAATTAAAACATTATCAAAAACTAATGATGATGATGATGATAATATTCTATTACCATTGAATCAAGACAATTTCCCAGATTACACTAACGTCACAAAAAATCTAATGAACTATGAAAATATAAAAAATTTCATGCCTCACCGAGAAAATGAAAACATAAATAATTTATTATTTAGTTGTGTTATTTGTCGAGAAAATTTTAATAATTATTTGGATGTTGAAGAACATATTTGCACCATAAATAATAACCAATTAGATTTACAAAATTCAAATAATTTTAGTAATAATAATAATTTGAATAGTCATGGAATTGAAACTACTACTAATTTCGAAGATTTTTTACAAAATAATATTACATTATTATGTAGTGATGATTTCAATTTAATGAATACAATTTTTGAAGAATTTAATATAATTAATGATGAAATAAATAATAATGAAAATGATGATGTGGTTATTAACCTGGATGATAATAATGATACTAATAAATTAGATAGTAATAATATTATAAAAAAGACTACGAAAAATAATCTAAAAATAGATTTAAATTGTTCAACAATAATACCAAGAAGAAATTATATAAATGACAATAATTCAACTATACTAAATACGATTGAGTCATCATATTCAGGACATAATAATAGAATTACAAAATTTACAAATTCTGAATCGAATCAACAATCTATTTATCAACAATTTATAAATAAATTTAAAACAAAATTTAATTTTCAAGCCGAATATGAAACAAATTTATTAAAAATTCAAAACCGAATACGTATTGCATTGGAGAATTCATTAAAATTTCGTAGAAAGGATAAAAATATCATTATTAAAGATGATATTTACAATTCTATTATTCCACCATCTCAACGAAATAGACACGAAAAATTATTTGTGAATAAAATTCCAACGAAAAAATCAATAAAAAATCTTAAGCGATCTGTTAAACGGACTAAAGTGGAATCAATAATTACATCTAATGGTTATTGGCGTTGTGATATTTGTGAAAAAGAATTTAAAAATTCTTATAATCCTGACGAACATAAACGTGTCCATATGAAAATACCACAATTCACATGTGAAATATGTGGTAAAGGAATTCGTTCACAAACCTATTTAAAAGAACATTTACGTATTCATTCTGGTGATAAACCATATCAATGTCATATTTGTGCTTATCGATTTATAAGTAAACCAAATTTAAAACAGCATATTCGACGACATTTAGGTGAAAAATGTTTTAATTGTGAATTTTGTGAGAAATGTTTTGTATCAAATGAAGAAAAGAAAATGCATGAAAGAATTCATACAGGTGAAAAACCATATATATGTGATCGTTGTGGTGAGAATTTTATAAATTCACATCGATTAAATGATCATAAAAAACGGCATAATAAAATACGTTCGTATAAATGTGAATTATGTCGAAAAAGTTTTTATCGATTGGATCATTTGAAGGAACATCAAAGTGTACATACAAATGAAAAGAAATATGAATGTGAAATATGTTTAGATCGATTTGCCCAGTCAATTGGATTGAGAAGACATTTAAAATTACATAATAAAGGTTGAAGGAAAATTTTGGTTTTTACACTATTATGTAAATATTATGTTATTGGTAACATAAAAATGCTTAAAATAAGAACTGTTTGGTGCTGCTTAGCTAAATAGCTATATTTTTATAATTATATTGGAAATTGAAGATATATTAAAATAAAGTTTTTTCTTAATTACATATTATTGTTTTTTTATTCAATTAGACACAAATTTTTCCATATGAAACGTTATTATAACGTTATTATACTAATGAAAATTCATAAATTTTCAAATTAATTTCAATACTATTTTAAAATTATTAACGATTGGCCGGATTCAATCTAAACGTCGAAATTATGGATTTCGAAAAATCTGCCAAAAACCTTTAAAAATGTTATTAAATTTTATTCGGAATAAAATGTCTCACACTTTTATTGGCTTTCAACAGATTAGGTACTCGATATTCATAAATTTCTACTCTTAGAGAATGCGGTCAGTATAATATAAGAATTGTGATCTTGGTAGTATATTTTATTTTGATAGTTTTTTAAAGGATTTAAGTACCTGAACAGCTAGCTGAACATATATGTTTCAGTCCATATAGTTTGTAGAGCCTACACAGTCAAAAGTAGCGGACTGGAACGGCCCATAAATGATAAAGAATGATAACAAAAGTGCTAACAATATCATTTATTTATAGATAAACTTTTAGAATCTTTAATTATCCCGTATATTTTGTACGAATTTAGTTTATAGTTTTCATTCTCCAGTTGATTCTACAAATTTTTGCTAAAAACTAAGAAAGCTACAATTTTATCAGGACCCAAATAAATCATCACAATAACATATGTTTTACACCGCTATTAATATATTACTAAAATTTGGAAACTAATTATTACATAAATCAGGCCACAAAGCATCGGCATTGATCTTGTTAAAACTAAAATAGCTATATTTAAAATTAATCAATTTATTTTATCAGAATTTTATTGTTTGTTTAAATAATTATAAAATTGTGTACGAAATTTATCCGTTTCGGTCACACTAAAGTTATGAATTATTCAATTCAAATATTACTTTTAAAAATTTGAATACCTACTTTTAAAAATTTGAAGTAAGTAGTAATACTTTCCAAAATCGAATTTTGTGAATATAATTATAAAATGTTTTAAACTAATTTACGAAAAGATCAACACTGATTAAATAATAATATAACATTTTATTAACATGGCAAAACGAAAAATAGGTTTTATTATATAAAATTAAATATTTATTATATACAAATACTTCAAAACAAATATTCGGGTAACTGGCCGATTACACCAGAACAATTGTACTATAGACACAATTCCACGAGGCACAATTTCATAAAGAAACAATTACAGTCGCGCAATTTCACTTGGTATAATTTCATTTTAAAATATTTAATTTAAAATTTGTACTGATGAGAAACAATCTGCTGAAGGTACGATGAAGAATTAATCTAGTCTAGATACACCAAATAGTGGGCATAAAACAAATAATATTGCAGAAGGTTGTTTCAACAATGCATTAAACCACGACGTAATTAATATTAGTGGTCCAAACATTTGGCAACTTGTGCGAGTATTAGAGAAAAAAAAACGAAGGTGAATTGGAATTTCATTGGGAGTAGGTGCGAAAATTAAATGGAAATAATAGTCCCCAATAGAAGATATATAAAGATCTTTTCAGAATATATACAATCTCGCGTAGCTAATAACTTTAATAATTATGATCAATTTGTTATACTTAAAGGCTAATTATTAAACTTATTAACAAGAATTGAATTTAGCAAATAAAAAAATAGATTCATTAACTTTATTTATACACTGTGCGCGATTGGAATTATTCCCTAGTGAAATTATACCAAGTGTAGTTATCGGAGTGGAATTATTCTAGTGGAGTAGGTCTAAAATCTTTATATATATATATTTATACTATATAAAAAGAAACTTCTAATTTAAATTAAGAAAGAGATCATTCTAATTAAATCAATAAATTTGCGTTCTTTTTTTATAAAACTATTTCATATCAAAATACATTCACCTACAATGAGAGTATATGAGCACTGAGCAGTATAAGTAAGTATCTTAACACATTTTTGTCGACCCGCATATATAATTAAGATATTGATGAATCAACAAATTAAAAATGAAAATTTTATCTGTATAATTTCAATCCCCTTCCTTAAAAATCGAAAATGTGATCTATATATATTTTCAATCCCTTTATTATTAATTTTTATAAACTAATTGCATTTTATCTAACTAATTTTAAATTTTTTATACTTAATTTGGTATAATTTCAGTTAATTTTTAATATTAATGTTGTTTTTTCATAATGTATAGAAAATTTTTAAAATAATATTTGGTTTTAAAAGTTTGCGCCTTTCAATTATGCAAACGAAATACAAAATATTTAAATTCTGTTTAATTTCAAAAATACTGCGGTCGGATAGATAGATAATATGATGCAAAATTTCTGAAATATTTCAATATTGCAATTGAAAAAGAAGTTTTTAGGTTATGTAGTCCCTATAGCAAATCCGTGATGAAATCTTTTAGGGATAATAAATGACATAGCTGTGTCACAAATTGGAAGCGACAAAACGATTATAAATAAATTAATTAGAATTAAATGTAAAATGTAACTTATTATAAATGGAAAATAATCCAATAATATATTATAATTACCGAACGTATTGTTGAATTGGAAAATTTCCGACAGTTCGACTTCTTTATAAGGTGAACTATTATAATGAATATGATTTTCATTTTTCAAATTAAATACAAGACAATTGAAATAAAATAAAAAAATAAAATATGAATATAAATAATGTAATGTATAATTAACAAAGAGGGCGAAGGCGTAGTGGTAGTGTTCTATGCTGTAATGCATTTGGTACCGGTTCAACTCCTGACCGAGGAATCGATGTCGCTCTAACTTGACTCAGTTTTAAATGAATACCAATAATAAAAATTTAGAATATATGTGATTGTGATTTTAAGACTGGTAAAATGTTGATCATAAATGTCTTATTATTAAAAAACATTAGCTTGTTGCATTCAAAAGTTTCTACTATAAAGAAACTCATGGTTCGAAATCTATATAAAATTAGAAGGTTTAAATATTAAATTGCAATAAAAACAACATGGAACATTTATCATTGAGACCCTATGCTCCCAAGCAGAAACTTTATATGTATATATAATATTGGTACTTACTGCAATTCTAGACTATTACAATGTAAACTATTAAAATCAATCGATTGTCACGATATTGTCACCTTGTATGATTGTGACAGTGAGCGTGTTTATTGTATGTTTTGTCATCATTTTTTTTATGAAGGGATTTTCCAACCCAGCACAAAAAGTTATTGAAAAGGTGTATGAAAGGGAAGGAAAAATAAATTTAATTTTTAATTGTGATTTTTTTGACAGAAGCGCAGTGTTACAATTTATAATAAACAAAAATTAGAATAGTAACTAAAAACCAATAAAGTCAATTAACTAAAAAACTATTTTTATATATAAATTAGTTAATAATTAATAATAAATTTATAATTATAAATGTTTTTTTAAGAAAATACTTTTAAATTAAGTAAAATAAATAAATAGAGGTGGCAAAAACCATTGTTATTTTTTTATTAACTATGAGTTGACGGATGTCGAAATTTTATATTAAATTTAATTATTGTTACAACTAGGTAAATGTAATGAAAATCAAATTAAAAATATTAAAAAAATTACAAAGAAATCCATTTAATTATTTAATGGATTTCTTTGTAATTTCAGAAAATTTAAATACTTTTGACAATTTAATTGCTCCACAAACTCCGTTCTATAATCCATAATCTACTTAGCGATTTCCCATTATAAAATTGCATTTTAATTTAGTAGATTATATATATCTATATATATATAGATTTACATAGTAATTATGTCGTCATCAGATAATGAAGTTGAAATTATTGATTGTATAGATGATGATGATGATGATCTGGATAATTCTTATAATACAGAAAATAATTTAGAACCAGAAACAATATTAATTGAAATAGATAATACTACGGAAATCGATACTGATGAAAATTCATTACAAAATGATCTTGATGATTATACAAGAAAATGTGGTGAAATTTATATAAATGATAGAACAAAAAAATTTCATTTATATTGTTATTATTGCCGGACTGAATATAAAAATTTTGGTTTATTATCAGAACATATAACTGAATATCATTTTCCATTTAATTTCAAACGACATAATGGTAGACGAATAATGGGATTAGATTTATGTGGTCAAACATTTATGTCAGATATATGCAGATTTGTTCATATTTGTGTGATATGCAAAGGTCCATTTGAAGAATATAAAAAAATATTGGAACATTATTTAAATGATCACAAAGATGGTAAGAAATAATAATTATATTTTTTTTTGTATTTTAAATTTCAAAAATAATTTTTTATTAATTCGAATTGTTGATGTGAATTACCTAAAAATGTTGAAATTGTATTTAGACCAAAATTTAATATTTTTGTATAAGATCGCAGTAGGTTTCGAAACTTGAATTTTAATCTAGAATAGTTTAGTATATGTTCTCTTCACTCAACATTTCATTCGTGTATTACGATTATTTTAAAATATAAGAAAAAAAAATCGGCATTTAAACCTACTATATTTCAAGTAGGTACTAGTACTATAATACATACATCAGAAAAAGATGGCACATCTTTAGCATTCGTCTATTCAATTATAGCCGTTAGTTAGTCTCCGTGTCTGTTGTATACTTCATCCGTCGGTTATTTGAAGCATTAAATTTTTTGCCCTAAGTTATTAATCTTCTCAATATACAAAATTTTGCAATATTAAATCTTATAATTATATTCGTAAAAATTATATTTAATTACAGCACCAACCAATAATGATATATCTTTTTTAAAATTAAATACTGGTGAACTGGTACAATATCAATTGTTGCCTGGGAATTCGGTACAAGCAAAAAAACGTAAACAAATCACCAATATTAATAAATCACCAATATTGAAGTGTAAATTTTGTAAAAGAGAATTTGGTACAGAAGATGAACGTAAAACACATGCTTGTGAAAGACCATGGCCATGTAAAGTTTGTGGTAAATCATTTAAAACAAATTGGAATTTAATTGAACATACAAGAGTACATACTGGCGAGAGACCATTTAAATGCGATAAATGTGATAAAACCTTTACAAAAAGTGGTAATTTAAATGTACATCGTTTAACACATACTGAAGTTATACCAATAAAATGTGATTTCTGTTGGTCAATATTTTCACAAAAATCAACATTAAAAAGTCATATAAGACGTCTTCATCCTGATGCTGATCATGAATTCCAAGTAACAAAAAGAAGATAAATTTATTAATTTTTTAAATCTATTATTAAAACTACAGTTATAGTAGATTTTAATTTCTTTTTGGTACTGATTTGAAGAAACTAATTTGTATTTTTAATTTAGGAATATTTTAAACGGATTATTATAAATTTACAAAAAATTCTAAATATTATTATTTTCTTAGATATATATAATTAATATGTAATAAGCTTTAGATATTCGAATTTTAATTATTTAATTTTTTTATTTTAAATTATCATAAATATTTAATTATTAAATTACATCTAAATTTAGAGGAAATATTTGAAGCTCATAAGAATTATTGACGAAAAATCGCCAAAAATTTTATCGATATTTCATATGAAAAATAATCAAAATACCCAAAATAGATGAAAAATCGATTGAAATGAAAATGAAAGATCGCCGAAAATCTGGAAATATAAATATGCTTTTCCAAGCAATTTTGGAAAATGCGGAAATATCTTATTTTTTGAACGACTATAATTCAAACCGAGTGAAGTTTCTTTCATTTCTTAAAATTATGACATTTTTTATTTATGAAATACTGCCCAAATTTCGAAAATAGATCAAAATTTGAGCATTTTTTCATTATTAGATATAATTTCATTTATTTTTGGGTTATATTTTCCTGTCCTTCTATAAATTAAGTAAATATTAGATTTATTGAAATTTCACATTTGCATTTTTTAAGTCACATTTATTTTAAATATTCAAATATATATTTACAATTTGAATATAAAGTTTCTATTTAGACATTAATAATTCATCGTCTGAAAATTTATATTAATTATGAAAATTAACTATGTATAAATAAATAATATCATATATAATAAAATAAAAGTTTTATATTTTAATCATTAACAATATATTTTTGACTTGATTTCAATTATTTTAATGGAATATACTGGGCTGAGTGATAAATGAGCTCAATTAATATAAAAAAAACCATATCGAAAATCGAAATTATATAGAAAAAATATTTGTAAATTTTGAAAGTGTTTTTTACTAATTCATATTTCACATAGTAAACAAAATTCAATTGCATAATATTATAAAAATACATTATTATCATTGAAAATTAGAATTTGCATCCAATAACCATCGGATCCTTAATAAATGTCAATCATACGTCTATCAGCAGGTATATATATGTATATTGCCTAATGCTTACGAACATACAATGGGAAATAATGCGATAATCTGAGGTTTAAATTAAAGTAAGGAAAGTATATTTCAGCAAGAATAACAAATGATTTTAAAATTATTCAAATTGTGTCTCTTAAAATTAGCATAATTTATTGATTGAGTAAAAAATTTCTGTTTTGAAGATCTTTTTTCGTTTATATAAGGGTAAATAATAAATGTTTACCCTTACAAAAAAGTCATCAGAAGTAAGCTCTCCAGTCCGCGTAATACCATCACAGTATAAATACTTAAATTA
Organism: Rhamphomyia laevipes; assembly: GCA_963920725.1. Lineage (NCBI taxonomy): Eukaryota > Metazoa > Arthropoda > Insecta > Diptera > Empididae > Rhamphomyia > Rhamphomyia laevipes. Next base: position 133,114,548 of record OY987255.1, read on the forward strand.
GTCAAAAATTAATAATATTAAATGATTCTATATTAAGCTAAATGTAGAAATAATCAAATTTTTATATACAACACTTATTCGAGCATTTTATTTTATAAGACAATTTTGAATGAATGTGATGTATATCATAAATTAAATTAAAATTTGGTTAGTTGGTTAGTTTGAGTGAAGAGTGGTCAAAGTTCACCGCGTACCAAGCTCTTGGGCCAATTGTATCCCAGTTGAAAGCTACTTACGTCTAAAACAAATCGACCAATATAATTTTCCTTATGAATCATATCAAGCTGTCTGGCTTAAATTTACCTTTTTCTCACAGATTATTCATAAAATAACATTCCAAGTGTTATTTTATGACTCATAGGGACAGTGGTACAGAAGATGCTCCAAGGATTCGTGCTCCTCTTTACAACTCCTACAGATCGATATATGCGCCAGCACATAGTTTACCACAAAAAAGTTTGTGCGATACAGCACGGCTTTTGTCCATATTGTTTAGTCCTAGATAGTGTGTTTGGTCCAATTATTGTTCGTTACCCCGTTTCTTCTAAACTCGTCTGCTTTTCATTACTGGAAATCTAACAGTGACAAGATATTTTTATATCATTATGTAAACAACTCTTTGACAAATTCTTTGCATTTCTTCACTAGCTTAGATTTCGTTAAAACTGACTAGCGCTTTTATTTATTATACCTAATTAACCGAGCATTTTCAAATTTTGTGACCTTTCAATTATCTTGAAATTATGATCTCAGTTGTAGTGATTGTGATATCCCGAGCTTTTTTCATTCTCGAGATTCGGGAATTCCCGAATTAACCATTATTTTTTTTCGGGAATTCGGGAATCCCGTTTTGAAAATCTCGAGAATCTCGAGATTCGGGATTCCAAAAAAAAAAAAAATTAATAGAAGTAGAAAAAATTTAAAAATAAGAACGAAAAACATTGTTTTTTTTTATATATTCCTAATTATATATTTCTTATTCTATAATATTTTTATTAAAATAACTTTTTAACATACACAAATTGTTAATTGACTTATCAGCTAAACGTGTTCTATGCTTTGAAACGAAAATTGAGTCAGTTGCTTTTGTCGTTATGACTACAATTTCAGCTTAGGTTAGGTTAGGTTAAGAAGGGTGCGTGAAGATATAAGTTCAACACGCATCACGAGAGATCTCGATGGATCCATTGTGGTCCCTATGCAAGGTTCAAAAGCTAAGCACCAATCCTATCAAAAATTCTACTTACCTTTATGAAGAGAATAGTTCTCCATAAAGATAGTGTTGAAAGAGACATCCAACCGCGCAGTACGTCACGTCCGAAGCATTGGTATCTGACGCGCGCAAGTCTTTCACAATCACACACTAGATGTTCCAGTGTGGGTTCTATAGTTTCATCCCCACAGCGGCATAAGCTGTCCATGGGGATTCCAAGGTGAGTACCGTGTTTACCGATCCAACAGTGACCAGTAAGGAGACCAATCAGTTTCCTACAGATATTTCTATCTGTGGATAGAACGATCTCGGATTTCTTCTTGGATAGGCGCGGCCAGCATAGTTTGGTTTGACGACACTGAGGATATTGGTCCCAAGTATCGTTGACAATATTGTACGCCGCCAAATCGATAGATAATTTTGCAGATTCAATTGGACAGCTAACTTGCGTGGAAATATGCTCGAGAGATATTTCAACGCCTTTCCGAGCAAGTGAATCAGCATTCTCATTTCCCTCAATGCCGTGGTGTCCTGGAACCCAGCATATTCTCACCCGATGCCTTTGTGCCAATTGATTGAGCAACCCTTGGCACTGTCGCACCAGTCTAGATTTCGTTAAATAGGATCCAACTGCTTTGATAGCAGCTTGGCTATCCACATATATAGATATTCTGTGGGCGTTCAGGTTCCTATCAAGCAGCTTTTGCGCCGCTTTCAGAATAGCTAAGATCTCAGCCTGAAAAATACTCGAATTATCGGGTAACCGGTATGATTCACCGAGATCTAGGTCAAGCGAGTATACACCCGCTCCCGTTCCTGCTTCCATTTTCGACCCATCCGTATAAACAGCCACCTCGGAGCTTGTCGTGACACTATTGCAGTCCCACTGTTCTCTCCGAGGTATTGCTATCTTATAGGACAGGTCAAAATTGAAAGCTGGAGTTACATAATCAGTAAGGTTGGGTAGCGTCAACGCCATGGTGTCGACTAGTATCCTACCGTGTCCTTTCCTAGATAATTTCCATTGCCCAGACTCTCTAAGTCTGAGGGCACTTTTAATTGCCATGGATTTAACATACAATTCTATCGGAAGTATATGGAGTATCATTTCTAGAGCTCTAGTGGCCGTAGTTCTGATGGCTCCAGTGATTCCGATACAGACCATTCTTTGCATTTTCGTCATATGCGCGAGATTCGACTTAATTTCCAGGGCATGCCACCATACTAACGAACCATAAGTAAGAACAGGTCTTATTACGGACGTATACATCCAGTGGACAATTCTTGGAGTGAGTCCCCACGTTTTCCCTATCATTTTCTTACACGCGAAGTAAGCATTAGAGGCCTTCTTTGCTCTGTCCGCGATAGTATGTTTCCAGTTCAACTTGGGATCTAGAAACAGTCCCAGATATTTGGCACCTGCCGACAAGGGAAGAGATACACCATTTAGGCATGGATGCCTAAACAGTTTCGCCCTTTTCTTTGTGAAAAGCACAAGTTCTGTCTTTTGTGGATTAATGTTTAATCCACATTTCTTGGTCCATTTTCCTAGAGCCTTTAGTCCAGACTCTAAGATGTCGCTTAATGTATCTAGAAATTTTCCACACACAAAAATTGCTATATCGTCCGCGTATGCAACTACCTTTACGCCTAAGCCCGGCAGCGCCTGCAGAATTTCGTCAACAACCAGAAGCCAAAGAAGTGGGGATAAAACCCCACCCTGAGGAGTGCCTCTGGTGGTAGTTATTTTTATCTTCCCTGTTCCCAAGGACGAATTAACAGTTCTCGACCGAAGCATTGATGCAATCCATCTTGTCACGAATGGATTAATATCCATTCTTGAAAGAGAGTTCTCGATTGCATCCATCCTCACATTATTGAAGGCACCCTCAATATCAAGGAACGCTGCCAAGGTGTATTCTTTAAGTAGGAGAGATTGTTCCACAGTGGAAACTACCTCGTGTAAGGCCGTTTCCACCGATTTTCCTTTAACATAAGCGTGCTGAGCACTCGAAAGATTTTTCTTTTCTAGAACTGTTCTAAGATGGTAATCTATTAGTCGTTCCATTGTTTTCAGCAAAAACGATGAAAGACTAATGGGTCTGTAGTCCTTAGGCGTGGTATGACTTGGCTTACCTGCCTTAGGAATAAAGGTAACTCTAACTTCTTGCCACAATTTCGGAATATGTCCCAAAATTAAGCAACTTTTAAAGATCCTCACTAGAGAAGGACCAATTAGTGGCATGGTCTTTTGTAGCATGATTGGCACCACACCATCAGGCCCCGGTGACTTATAGGGGGAGAACGACATAATAGCGTGCTTTACTTTTTCCAAAGTCACGATCTGTGAAGGAAAATCATTTTCCAAGTTCAGAGTAGTCGCTTGTGGGTTATCGTTCCTAGTTTGCGTGATACTCCCTGGAAAATGAGTCTCTATCAGCAAATCAAGACTTTCTTGACTGCTTTCCGTCCAAGTTCCGTCATCTTTTTGAAGATAACCTGGCACTTCAGGGTCCTTCGCTAAGATTTTCCGCAACCTAGAAGCTTCGTTCGTATTTTCAATATCCTCACAGAGACGTCTCCATGAGCTTCGTTTAGCGTGGCCAAGCGATGATTTAAATTGTTTTTGACTGAGACGATATTCGTCCCAGTCTGTTTCTGTATTAGTTCGTTTCGCTTTTTTAAAAAGCCGTCTTGCCTTCGTTCTTAGGGTCTCGAGGTCTTTGGACCACCACTTTGGTCCAACCTTCGCGGATTTATTTGAGACAGGGCAGGACGATTCGTACGCTTTCGTAAATATTTTCGTTAAACCTTCAACTTCCTCGTCAATATCTGACGCGTGACTTAATTCGCCTCTAACAGGGGTCTTAATTTCATCGCCAACTATTTTGACAAAGTTATTCCAGTTGGTTCTTTTAATGTTCTTAAAAAGGGTTCCTTGATGTAAGCTTAAGTTTACATCAAAGAGGATTATTCTATGGTCAGAAAAAGATTCTAGATCCGAGACTAACCAATTTTCTACCTTAAATTTGGCCGAGTCTGATATTAGAGTAATATCTAAGACTTCTCTCCTACTTCTAATGACAAAAGTAGGTTCGACACCTTTGTTACATATTAGTAGGTTAGTAGTGCATAGAAATCCAAATAAAGACTCACCCCTTGCATTTGTATCTGTGCTGGCCCATTGTGAGTGATGAGCATTAGCATCGCACCCTACAATTATATCCAGTTTAGCATCTTTAGCCATCCTAATCAGGTTTATGAACCCGATTGGAGGTGGTGGTTCATCAGAGTCCGATGCGAAGTATGCAGACGTGAAGATAAGATTGTTACCGTCAGTCCCCTCGCATCTTATCGTTGTCTGGTCTCCATTGCTGAAATTACTCAATAGAAACATATTAATATTCTTTTTAGCTAAAATACAAGTTCTAATCTTACCTATGTCTGAATAAAACAACCTGTATTCTGATGTTTTTAAACCCTGGATCTTGTTGTTGTTGATCCATGGTTCTTGTAGCAGGGCTACATCTATCTGCTTGTCCACCAGTACACGCAGCAGGTTGGCTGATGCAGCCTTGCAATGATGAAGATTAATTTGAATAACCTTCATCATTTCTTCTCTATAATATCTTCTACTATTTCTATTTGTGGCATCTTCACAGTGATGAAGCCACAACCTAGAAATAGCTTAAACATTCTTTCTTTGAGGGATGGAATCGCCTCTCGGTCCCACGATAAAAGGAAGCGTTGCCCTCCTTTTACCGGTAGATCTTTCCTTTCTATAGTAAGTCCAGCCATCGGAACTCCTGAATTTTGCTTTCTCAGCAATTCGAGGATCTTATGGTCCTCGTAGACAGGGTCCGGTATAAAAACCCAGGTCTGTGGTTTGACAAGCGTAGAGCGTGGCACCACGTCAAACCGAGCTCCTGCCCACAATTCACCTATCTGGGAGGTATAACACTCGAGCCTCTTGAGTGTAGATTCATTCTTGCAGACCATGGTCCGCACCCCTTTGTACCAGCCTCTTGCAAGGATAGTAAATGAATCTACTTCCGTGAAGCTTGTTGGGTCTGCAATGAGATGGTCAGTTATTGCAGCTTCCACCAACAACCAGCGTTCCGGCGAGATCTTGTGATCTGGGACACTCAGATCTCTAACTGCCACATGTAACTTGTCTAGGGCAACTATTGGTGCTCTGGACAAATTTCGTGGTCTTTTCGGTTCATTTTTCTCTTCGTCTAGTGACCGAATTCTCTTTTTCTGAGTCACCTCGGCAGAACTTTGTCCGGCGGGGGGATTTTCAGCTAGAAAAGTCCTTGCCCACTCGAGCCTCTTCTTTTCTTCAGGTTTCAAGTCTGTCGGATTCTTGGATCCAAAAGACTTAATTGCTCTTCTAGACAGCTTTCGATTATTTCGAATTCGTTCCGCCTTGGTGCGCTTGCTAACCACTTCTTTAAACGGTGCATTATTTACTAACGCACCATCTATCGAAGTAGTTTTAGCAGTCACACCACTGCGAACCTCATTCTCGTTTCGAATGGTTGCAACAATGTTCTCCGAGGATGTAGAAATAGATTCCACAGCCTTTGACATCGCTGAAACCACTGTAACGTTGAGATCGTCAGCTTCTTCTAGTAGTTGGTCCTCCTCAAAATCGTCCGAATCAATGTTGATCCGGTCAATATCCAGTTGAGAGCTTATGGTCTCAACTGAGTGTGAGGGTGACGAAGGATTTTCGGATAAGGTAGGGGATACAGATAAGGAAGACGGTTTTAAAAACAGTGAAGATTTCTCTTCAGCGGATAATAGTTTGGATGGGGTAGAGGTAGAGGGTACGGACAGGAAGGACGACATTAAACATGGTGAGGAATTTTCCTCAACGGATTTTTTCTTTTTATATTTATTGGAATTGTTGCTCATTTTTGAACCCACGAGTATGGCGAGAAAGAAGGGTCAGCAACCGCAGAGCTCCCTTGCGGAAGTAAGGCTGGTTACCGTAGGGGGTCGCCTGGTACCCTACGGAGATCGCTTGCGATACCACTTTTATACACCTGGTACCATGCAGCCATCAGCACGATGCTTGCACCTTGGCTTGAGTGTTTTTGAATCTCTTTAGTCTGGCAACTCCTCCTAGGCCAATTCGGCATGGTTGGACCTACCGGTAGCAAGCTACCGCCGACACGCGCCCTAGGATTCATCGATGCGCGCAAACCCCTCCGCCACGTTAAGGCAGAGATCCCGGAGGGGACAATTTCAGCTTAGAATTCTAGTTTTGAATTTGTCACATACAATCAATTCTTCCATTAAAATCACATCCTGCGTCAAGTTCCAAACCAGCCGCGGTGCCTATAATATATCACGGTTTTTCCAATATTTTGTAAATAATAATTCTATTTCAATATATTTATATGTAATCAAAAATAAAAACATTACTAATTTGAAGGAAATTTAATATTTGTGTATTGATATATTATTATCCTTTAAGGCATTTATTGAAACTTATAAAATGTTCTTGATCTATCTATAAAACATTTCTTATTTTAAATGATAATTTTGAAACATTTCTGTAGAATTCGATTTAATTTTTGATTATACTAAAAGCAAATACAAGACAAATCTAATTGTAAAATATGTTTTTATATGTTATTTATATATCTTAAGGATATAAATTACATTTTCATAATTTATTATTGAAAAACGAAAGTTTTATATGTCATATTTTATATTAATAAATGTACCAACAAAATAAAGAATTTTCTGTCAATAAAATTCATGATATTATTATGGTTTATATAGTTTATGAAGCTCGTAATTGTAAGCTGATGAATTAGCTAGGAAAATGTGCGAATCATGACTGCAGGATTGATAACTAATCCAAAAGATTCGCCAATTGTACCCACTGCTTAAAGGGTAATGGTCGTAATTATGGCCTGAGTGCTTGAATTCTTCTCAGATTTTAATGAAATGTACGTTTTAGCATCGTGGATAAATTTAAAATTAAATTAAATAAACTAAATTACTATATTTATAACAGGCTGGGCAAGAAATCGGTTACTGTGGGCAATATAGCATCTCGTATTCAGTAACAGCAATTTCTGATTAGTAATTTTCGTAAACAAAGTTGGCAATAAAGCTCAACTTTATTTAATTGGATATAACAGAACATTATAACCATTACAATATGTTCATTTTTATCGGGATATAGACGAGCTAGAAATTTCAAATAGACGCCAGTTGTAAGCTAAAAGTCTCTTACACTTTAAGCTTTTAATTTTCAGAATAAATACTCTATATAAAATAATATGAAAGAAGTATAAAAGTGCCCGGATTAGAGATTCACCAGACAATTTCATCTCACATTTTCATTCTAAATTTTACATAAATGGATTTTTCTCTTTATTTTTAGGTCATTTGGGAAAATAATGTATATATAATTTTAAATAAAGTAATTGATTCCAATTAAGTGATTCTTAAAGGATAATAAGGATATTTTCATTTTTATGTTTGAATTTGATTATTATATATTTGAATTTTATATTCTTATAAACTTTTTAATGCTTATTTTTAATGTTTCTAAAATGTTTAAAGAAGAAGTAAACAATTTTAATGTTAAAATAAAAATCTCTTTAATAAATTATTTTAATTTAGGTTTTATTAATAATCAAAGCATTGATTTTAATTTATAGAAAATAGCAATTTATACGGAATTTAAAATATAAAAGAAGTTATTGATTTTAATATGACACTATAATTCCGAAATTTAATATATGATATTATAAATTTGTATATTTATTTTATTGGCAATTTTTTATTAGGCTTATTACAAACTTAGCTGAAAACATAGTGCCACTGTCACCAGTCAACGGTGATATTAAATTTTAAATTAATATTGTACGCGCTGAAAGGATTTTTTGAAAGTTGTCGTTTCCTTATTTTTTTGTAAAATTTATGCTGCTACAGGAAATAGAAATTGTTTATAATTGCGGTTGCTTCATATCTGTTTTTGTGATCCACGTAGAATTGTGATTATTTTTTTTTAGACAAAATTAGAATCGTCGACAATACTTCTCAAGTATTGTCAGTTTTATGAGCATTGTAACTTATGAAATGGCATTATAATTAGACTTCATGGACGCAAATCATTTTAAATATGAATTAAGTAATTAGCTTAAGTAATTTTTTGAACTATTTAGACCTTGGATTTGAGTTGTTTAAATCACCTTTCAAAATATATACTAAAATTAGTGTTCGAGCGGCTACAACACCATTCTACCTACAGCATCATTGAGCCGTCACTCATGCTTTTTTTTTCGAACATTAATTATTTTATATTCTATTAATTTTTCTAATGTTCTCAATTAGAAATTCTTATTAATTACAATTGATCTTTACTTTCAATTACGGTACAATCACCTCATTAATTTTCGAAAGAGCATGAGTGACCGCTCAATTATATAATCGAGTCTTTATCCAGATTCGGCTTCTTCTGTTAAAAAACTTGATCGAGTCAACACGTAAAATTTAAATTGGAAAAAAAGCGTATAGTATTGAAAAGTATTTTTGTATCGGTATTAATTTTTATATCTCAAAATTACAATTTGTTAATCATAATAAAAAAAAAATAATATATATCGGGATTTAATTTAATTTTTCAAAATTTGTGAATAATATCAATACGTGATTAGTAATATTAATTTATGAACAATGAATTTAATCATTAATTTATAATTAATATCACTTGTTCATTTTTTTCTTAAAATATAAAAAAAACAATATATAATTTCATTATATACAAAAAAAAACTAAATATAAAAAAAAGGTGGAACAACAACAAAGTGTGTTTTATTTGCAAACAAAGTGTTATAATTGCCTGTTCCCCCACAATAGTGAACCCCCAGGTTTCATCGCCGAAACATTTGGTCCTTCGACGGTAAAGGAGAGCAGTCAGTTACATCATCAAATTTTTCAACATCACGTGGCCCCAAGCGCGTGAAAGAACATCAAATTTTTTCAACATCACGTGGCCCCAAGCGCGTGAAAGAACATCAAATTTATCAACATCACGTGGCCCCAAGCGCGTGAAACAACATCAACTTTTTCAAGATCACGTGGCCCCAAGCGCGTGAAAAAAGTTATTTAAAATATCTACATTACGCGGCCCTAAGCGCGTAAGAATCATCGCTTTAGAACATCTCATCATTTATCATCATCATTTTACCATCATCATCAATTCAGAATATCATCATTCGACATTGTCAAGAAAAGTACACAAGTAGGTGAAACTATATTTGTAGTGCAAAAATAAAATATAATAAATACCCCATTCAACTGTGCCATAAATTATATATAACAAAAATTTAAAAGAAAAAAAAATAAAATAAAAAAGATTACACAAAATTTTTATATACAAAAATTATTGCATTTTTTATTAGTGTGCGTGGTGTCGGTTGCATTTTTTTATTAGATTTTTTCTTACTTTCCTTTCGTGACATACAAAAAAAAAAAAAAAAAAGAGTATTTTTTATCATATTTGTGATAAAAACAAAGTAAGAAAATATTTTTTGACAGGTTGAATGAATTGTTTAATATAGTCATTACAAAAACTATATTAAAAAATTGAAAATATCCCTAAATTAGTCATATTTATGATTATTGCTGAAAAGTAGTTTTATTTGTTATTGGTGATATTATTGATTTGGTAAAAATTTTTTGTTCTATAAATTTTTATTCTACTATTAACTTCATAAATTATAAAAAATTTGCATATACAAAAATAGATATTATTTTAATAATTAAAATTGAATTTCAAGTAAAAAGTGGGGTGATAATTAATAATAGTTACATAAATATAAGTTGAATTTAATTTTAAAACAAAAATTAACTTATATTTAGATTTTACAGATATTGTAGTGAAAGACAATTTAAAAAATTTTAATTGTGAACATATTTTCGGGAAAATTAATTTTAATACATTGCCCTCGTACTTGGAATATTTTTTTTCATACTTATATACCACTACACATTTACATTTTTTGAGTGGTCAATATATATAATATTCGTATATGATATACAAGTTTTTCCAAGTAATTATTTTTTTTGGTATATATAAAGAAAATATAATATTTGTATATAACAGACAAATTTTTTCATAGTAAATATTTTCTATTTATGTAAAAAATAAGGATTGATATAATATACGGATTTCTCAGTGTAAATTTATCTATATATGAAAAAATAAATATCGTAAATTATATGCAAATTTTTTAGAATACATTTTCCATATACAAAAACAATTTTTTTTAATACATAATAAATCAGGGAGCGATTATTGAATTTGAGTGTACATAATTAAACTCATATTGATTTATATTTGTTGGCTCGCGTATAAGAATACATTGCGCAGTTTTCAAAACTGTGCGAATCTACTATATTAAGAACTGCATTTTTGTCTTTGTACAGTTTTCTTGGTACAGTTCAAACCATACTTTGTACAATTTTCTTTGTACAGTTTTCTTGGTACAGTTCAAACCATACTTTGTACAATTTTCTTGGTACAGTTCAAACCATACTGTACAAGCGAGTATACATTTTGCAAAGAATTGCACAGTTCTTAGAACTGCCCTTTCTTATATTTTTTATTTATTAATGCTGATAGTACAGTTTTTCAACAATTTTCAATTGATTACATAAGATTTTTATAGATTTTATATTAGGTTTTTATTTTTTATTTCAATATATATTTTTTTGATACACTGTGAAAAATTAAATAATAATTAAAGTAGTTATATAGAAACTTACAGTAACCTGAATTTTGTGGTGTATATTTACGTACACTGTAAAGAAAAATTTCAAATTGAATTTTTTTGAAGTTTTTTAATTGAATTTTTTTAAGTTTAAAGTTTTTTCGGTTATAAGAAACACTTTTGGAACAAATATAATTCATATTGTAACATTTTTAGTTATTTTCGGATTTTAAATTTTTTTCTGAAATTTTTCCAATATACTAGAACAGTACTGGCATATTTTCATACCACTATAGTATAAAGGCATAGAAATTTAAAAATATTTTTTTTATAATAATCAAGAGTCATTATTTGTTGAAGAATTATACATTTAGCATTTCCATACTACAAAATGGAACAATATAATACTTTCGTCATTGCGTTCACTGCGTACCAAGACACGGTTAGCTACACGCCGTCGAAAGATTTTGACAGCCTCTCACACGGGACATTAATAGCACAAAAGGCCGTGATAAGTGAGGAATGGGCTGATTTAAAAGCAGCTCACAAAGCTTTTCAAGAAGCGGCAAGGCTAACAACAGTTCAAGCCGAACCAAATATTGAAAGTTACAAATCTGATGCCAAAAAGAAATACAAATTGGCTCAAGATTCATATTTAAAATTTTTAGCTGGTGTTGAAGACCAAATTTATAATCAAAGTTTAAAGATAGAACCCAGTTCACCTAACACTTCGGTAAATGCTAGCTTTGGAAATTCAGACCACATTAGGGTACCTCCAATAGATATTGAAGATTTTCACGGGACATATGAATCATGGCCTTCGTTTCGCGATATGTTCACAGCCATCTTTAAAAATTCTACCATGTCCGACGTTCAAAAGTTACACCACCTTCGTAGGAAAACAAAAAATGATGCAGCGCGAATAGTACATAAATTCTCGGTAGAATCCAAAAATTTTAGTTTAGCTTGGCAGGCATTAGAGCAACAGTTCGAAAACAAACGATTATTGGTCAATATTCACATCAAAAGTTTGTTAGATCTCGCACCTGTATTTTCTGAATCTGTATTAGAAATTAAAAAGCTGTATGAAACCGTCAATGATGCGTTAGCAGCGTTAGCTTCCTATAATATTGATATTACCCACTGGGACCCATTAATCGTTTATTTAGTGTCTCAAAATTTACCGTCCGAGACGAGAAGTTTATTCGAACAAACTTTGAAAAATCACAAAGAAATTCCATCCTGGTCAGAGGTAGAACAATATCTCAAGTCACGTGTATTGACCCTGGAAGCCATAGGGAATTCTAAACCCAAGCCAAAACCACCGGTCCCTCCGAAAAGTTTTAAACCTAACACGATACAAGTTTTCTCCACGACAGCAAAATCTAAATACGATTACAACTGCCCTGTATGTAAAATAAAACATTTTATTCGACAGTGTCCCAAGTTTCTTGAAAAATCTATTCAAGAACGGCAAAAAATTATACGTCAAAAAAGTCTTTGTGTCAACTGTTTTTCATCTTCACATCAATTACAGAATTGCACGAGCAAGCATAATTGCTACGAGTGCGGCAGACGTCACAACACATTGCTACATATGCAATCGGCAAAGCCAAAACAAACGACGCTACCACCGTCAAAACTGTCGCCAAACGCTTCTAGCTTTACGGCACCCACATTCAACACTATCGTAGAACAAACCACAAACACAAGTTCTCATTCATATCATACTGCGGGACAATACATTGACCATGTAGTCCCCCACAAATCGGTCATTCTAGCTACAGCTATTGTAAAAATTGTTTGCAATAACTGCACTGACATCGTTAGAGCTCTCATAGATCCCGGGTCAGAAGCTACGTTCTTAGCGGAATCGGCTCTTCAACGGTTACGGATACCATCCAAGTCCTCTTCTACTAGAATCATCGGATTAAATTCGGCAGAAGGTGGAATTGCACAAAAGACATGTTCATTTGTGATATCGTCGCTTATTGATCCTACGGTACGCATATTCGTAAACTCATTAGTACTTCCAAAGCTGACAGGAATACTTCCTAAGCAGCCAATAGATAGGTCTTCCTTACAGGAAATAAACTCCTTAACATTGGCTGACAACTCGCTTAACAACCCGGGCAATATCGAAATGGTAATTGGCGCTGACCTTTACTCCCAGATACTACTGGATGGGGTCAAGAAACACAATTCATTTGTGGCGCAAAACTCCGTATTCGGATGGTTGGTATCAGGCGTTTCTTATAATCCTGGTACATCCTCCTTTTTTAACAGCCTAGAATTAAATAAACAAATTGAAAAGTTCTGGGAAACCGAAGAAGTCCTCGAGTCCAAACCCCTATCCCGGGAGGATCACTACTGTGAAAGACTTTATCGAGAAACAACATCTAGAGAAGCGGACGGCCGCTACACCGTTCAACTTCCCTTCAAAAATAATTTTCCAGCTCATATTTTCTTAGGTTCCTCTCGAAACATCGCCTTAAGGCAGTTTCTAAGCTCCGAAAAATCTCTTCAAAAAAAACCGGAGTTGAAAACTATGTACTCAGATGTTTTAGACGAGTACCTTTCACTGGGTCACATGTCGCCGGTCACGCCGGTTGAGATCATAGATTCTGATCACCCATACAAATACAACAGCTATTATTTACCTCACCACGGTGTAGTAAAGCCCGACAGCTTAACTACTAAATTACGCGTTGTATTTAATGCTTCCTCCTCCACAGTAAACAGCTTCAGTCTGAACGACCTACTGTACGCAGGCCCAACCCTACAACAAGATTTAACCACTCTCATTCTGAGATGGAGAAAATATCCATACGTTTATAGTGCCGACATCCAAAAGATGTATCGTCAAATTTGGATTCACCCTAGTCAGGTTGATTATCAACGTATTTTATATCGAAAAACTCCGACTGATTCGATACAAGATTATCATTTACAAACCGTGACATTTGGAGTCGATTGTGCCCCATATTTGGCCATTCGCACGCTCCTCCAGTTAGCCGATGACGAATCGCAAAACTTCCCCTTGGCCGCGCCAATAGTGAAGCGGGATTTTTATGTTGATGACGTTTTATCAGGCGGGTACGATATCCCCTCGGTGCTGAACGTGCAACAACAACTTATTGGGCTTCTCAAATCCGGAGGTTTCCCCCTAAAAAAATGGTCCGCCAACCATGACGACCTACTCCAGCACATCCCGGTTTCAGATCGGATATCCGAAGATATGCTGCCCCTTAATGACGATCATATCCTAAAGGCTTTAGGCATATACTGGAAAATGAAAGATGACGTCTTTACTTTCAAATTCCAGAAATTTACCAATAATCCTCCATTCACTAAGCGTAAAATCTTTTCCAACATCGCGAAGTTGTTTGACCCGGCTGGTTGGTTGTCTCCAGTCGTAGTACGGGCTAAGATACTCCTACAGAATATCTGGAAAGATGGCACTGATTGGGACGCCGTCGTTGACCCAGTCCGACAAATTGAATGGCAATCTTTCTATTCCGACTTACCGAATATTGCCAACATAAAGATTCCTCGCTGGTTGCATTACCATCCGGAGTATCAGACTCAGGTCCACGGTTTCTGCGACGCTTCTCAATCAGCAATCGCGGCTGCAATTTATCTCCGAATAGTCGATTCTTCCGGGAGTATCTCGGTTCAATTGGTATCCTCCAAAACCAAGGTTGCGCCGGTAAAGACGATATCGATTCCACGTCTGGAATTAAACGGGGCCGTTCTACTCGCTAAGCTAATATCATCCATAATGACTGGCTTAGAACTACATCAATCTACTTTTGTACTGTGGACAGATTCCACAATCGTTTTAGCATGGCTCAAACAGTCCCCCGCTCGGTGGAAAACGTTTATTGCAAACCGAGTGACCAAAGTGCTCGACGCTGTTGGTGATGTACCATGGCGGCACATTCCATCGGAACACAATCCGGCCGACATTGCGTCACGCGGAATGTGTGCTTCGGCCCTGACAGAAAACCGGCTCTGGTGGCATGGCCCCGAATGGCTAGGTTGTCCCGAAGAGCAGTGGCCACAGTGGGAACCAGGCCTAGTCGAGAATGATCTTGAAAAAGCACCAATACGAGGTTTTTCCACCAAATTATCGGAAGCACCCGATGCATTCGTGACTCGGTTCTCCTCATACTCTCGCGCACTGAAAGTAGTCGCTTACCTGTTACGATTCTGTAATAATGCACTATCCCGACTGCGAGGTACCACCAAGATCACCACCCAAGTTCTGAGTCATCAGGAAATAAATGCGAGTAAAGTATGTCTTATTAAACTCTCTCAAATCTCTCACTACTCTATGGAGTATAAGCAACTTCAATGTAAAACTCACCTATCTCAAAGAAGCCCCCTTTTGTCTCTAAACCCAGTTCTGGATCCCAACGGCATTATTCGAGCCAATGGACGGCTAGCCTACTCTTCGTTTTCCTACAACGAAAAATATCCTATCATACTACCTGCACACTGTCACTTTGTCCGTCTTTTAGTTGGTCACGTTCACCGTGTCTGTCTACATGGAGCTAACAGCCTGATGTTGGCCCTAATTCGACGAGAATTCTGGATTCCCCGCATTCAATCGGTAATCCGTAATCATATTCATCAATGTACTACTTGTACTCTTATTCGGAAACAGACCCGGAGTCAGATCATGAGCGCCCTCCCCCGTGAACGAGTGAGTTTAGAAAGCCCCTTCGCCTTTCGTAACAACGTGGGTCTTGATTTTGCTGGGCCCATCAGTCTGAAGCCACGGACGGGTCGCTTCAGTCCTGCCCACTTGTCCAAGGGATATGCCTGTCTGTTCGTTTGTTTCTCAACCAAAGCTGTCCATTTAGAGGCAGTCAGCGATCTAACATCCGCGTCCTTTTTGGCCGCTTTTGATCGATTCACGTCCCGGCGCGGGCTCTGTTCTAATATATATTCCGATAATGGCACAAACTTTGTAGGCGCTGATCGTCTGTTGAAGATCGAATATAAAAATGCCGTGCAACAAGGTAGCGAGCACGTGTCACAAATTTATGCTGCCCGTGGCCTCACCTGGCATTTCATACCTCCTGGTACTCCTCATTACGGAGGATTATGGGAGGCCGGGGTAAAATCGATGAAATATCATCTTAGACGCGTGACTAAATCTTATGTTTTCACCTTTGAGGAATTGGCTACCGTTTTGGCCAAAATCGAAGCCTGTTTAAATTCGCGTCCCCTTACTCCTCTAACTAGCAACCCGAACGATCCTACATGTCTCACGCCAGGTCATTTCCTTATCGGGGACAGTTTATTATCGGCTCCCGAAACTGATTTTACAGCAACCCCGACCAACTCCTTGAAACGATGGCAGTTAATGCAACAACTCCAGCAGACCGTTTGCAGGCGTTGGAAAGAAGAGTATGTCTCCCAACTGCATCAAAGACCAAAATGGAGAACGTGTCGGGAGAACGTCAAAGTAGGTGACATGGTAGTCTTAAAACAAGAAAATCTGCCTCCGACCGAATGGCGACTAGGTCGCGTAGTTAATTTACATCCTGGACAAGACAATAAGGTTCGAATGGCCACCATTAAAACCCGACATGGAAACGTTGTGCGCCATGTAGTAAAGCTATGCGTACTTCCCATGGAAACGTCTTTGATACCATCTGCAGCGCAGTAACGTCTCACATCATTTATATACCTTTCTTTTTTCTATTATCTATAATTCTCTTTCTATTCTATACTTATAATAAAGATTCTATACTTAAAATAAAATGCCAAACCAATAATGTACTCAATGATCAACATGACAGCTTCAGCCATAGTAAACGTCAACTCGTTCAACCATCAAAAAAAAAAAAAAAAAAAAAAAAAAAAAAAAAAAAAAAAAAAAAAAAAAAAAAAAATACAGTCCGCTAATATCGTTAAAAAAAAAAAAAAAAAAAAAATGCAATTTTTTATGTATATCAACCCTTGTAAAATCCTTTTATATTTTTCCTTTCCTAGCGTCCTCATCCTCGCACTATAAATCTAGTTACTACTTACAGTGTTCTACTAGCGAGCCGAGGCGCTTAAACCTCAGAAAAATTAGTATGGGAGGAAATGCCCATATCACCTATTACAACTGATGCAACACTATGCTGCTCCGCTCGAACGTTAAATCAACAGTAAAACATCGTTCCGTGGGAGGCCCCAAAATGTTCGAGCGGCTACAACACCATTCTACCTACAGCATCATTGAGCCGTCACTCATGCTTTTTTTTTCGAACATTAATTATTTTATATTCTATTAATTTTTCTAATGTTCTCAATTAGAAATTCTTATTAATTACAATTGATCTTTACTTTCAATTACGGTACAATCACCTCATTAATTTTCGAAAGAGCATGAGTGACCGCTCAATTATATAATCGAGTCTTTATCCAGATTCGGCTTCTTCTGTTAAAAAACTTGATCGAGTCAACACGTAAAATTTAAATTGGAAAAAAAGCGTATAGTATTGAAAAGTATTTTTGTATCGGTATTAATTTTTATATCTCAAAATTACAATTTGTTAATCATAATAAAAAAAAAATAATATATATCGGGATTTAATTTAATTTTTCAAAATTTGTGAATAATATCAATACGTGATTAGTAATATTAATTTATGAACAATGAATTTAATCATTAATTTATAATTAATATCACTTGTTCATTTTTTTCTTAAAATATAAAAAAAACAATATATAATTTCATTATATACAAAAAAAAACTAAATATAAAAAAAAGGTGGAACAACAACAAAGTGTGTTTTATTTGCAAACAAAGTGTTATAATTGCCTGTTCCCCCACAATAGTGAACTCCCAGGTTTCATCGCCGAAACAATTAGTATAATAAAATTAGTTTGAAGATTAAATTGATTTCATCATTTCATTATGTCTCGAAATTTTTTTTTTTTGTTTAATACCTCCACAATACTCATACTTATTATTCTTACTACTTACTGGCTACTGGTAATTATTACGATTCATTCATTCTTCATTCATTATGAAAAATTAATTTAACGTAAATATCATTTGCATACATTTAGGCGAGCTTTAATATTAACTTTTAACAGAATTTCTTTTATTATTTAAATTATTACACTTTACATACAATTTAATAATATTTTTTTAATAGTTTTTATTTCTTTTTCATATAAATTTATTAATAAATGTATTTTATTATTTAAAAATGGAAAATGTGTTTAGTTTTCTTGGTGCTTCTGTGATGTCTGAACGAATGATTAATTGATTCGCTTTCACTTCACAAAATAATGGCAATATGTAATTCACAACAGAATCTTTCAACATATTACGATATTATTACTGATACTAAAACAAACAGTACAGTTTTATACATAGTTCAATGATATTTAATTAAGTTTAATTATAATATTCCTGTATACAACAAGCCTGAAGCTGAATGCTGATAAGCTAAAACGATAATGATGTATTATATATATATATGGACATCTCAAACGTTAATATCAAGAATGTCTATAGAATAGAAAGCTCTTTATGATAGATAAATTCATTAATATTCTATATAACCAATCACATCTCTGATATTTAAAGTTTATTCATTTAAACTTTAAACACTCGGGACTCTGGTTCGATTGAAATGATAAATTAAACTATATAAATTACTTTTTACATGATATATACAATAAGAACATCACCCACAAGAACATTTTACTATACAAAATGCCAGCATTATAAGAAGTAATACCAGTGGCGGTTCGTGCTGTAAAATTCTGGGTGGGCTAATTTTTTTTTTAAATTAAGAAAAGACATTGTGCAGGTTTCCACTTTAACATGAGGTACTACACTCAAAGCGTTAACTGGAATTTAGTGTCCAGGTTCCTCAACACAAAACAAAATCGATTGGCTGATGTAATCCTAATTCTTTAATTTTAACCTTAACCTCTAATTTAAATGGATGCTCCAATAAGTAATCTATTTCATTTATCATTAGAGCATATATTTAAAAATTCATATATATATAGCAAAAAATAATATGACAATTATATACAATATATAGCATTTTCCGATCAAATTAGGCTTTTTACACATCAAGATAGTCTTTTAAAAAATCAGTTCGAATTAGTCTTTTTAAATTTCCAGTTAGTCTTTTTAAATTTCAAATTAGTCTTTCAAAAATAAAATTTCTATGTGTTTCAAACCTATTATTTAAGTACAAACAAAAAAAAATTTTTTTTTTTAATTTTGTTCAAATTAAAATTTTATTAAGCGATAATATAATTTTAATGTAATTCTTCGCCAGCAATAGCATCTGGTATTTTTAGCATCATATTTAAAAAATAATTTCGACAATCCTGATCGGTCAATGTTGAAACACCATTGCATTTACCAACTTATGGTCTCTTGGTACACTTAACAGCTGCCGAACAAAACATTTATCTTTTGGAAAAAAAAATTAAAAAATATCGTTAAGATTTTTGGGTGAATTTAAATGCTTCTTATTCATAAAATTTTAATTTGAACAAAATTAAAAAAAATATTATTATTTGTTTCTACTTAAATAATAGGTTTAAAAACACAGAAATTTTAATTTTGTGTAAAAAGACTAATTTTAAATGTAAAAAGACTAATTTGAAATTTTAAAAGACTAACTTGAAATTTATAAAGACTAATTTGATTTTTTAAAAGACTATCTTTATGTGTAAAAAGACTAATTTGACCGGAAAATGCTATATATAATATGAAAACTATATTTATATGTAATATGAAAATTATAAATAAATATAATACATATATATACGTGTATAATATAAAATATATATAATTTTAAAATTTAACTACAAAAATACAAAATACTAACTGCCTGAAAACTTCTGGTTACAGTAAAAACAGCAAAACAGCGGATCAAACTAGCAATAACACTTAAAATGAAATTTTTTATAAATTATTTTATTACTAAACTCTATATCAAAAACTTCCTTTTTAATTTTCCGACAACCGCACCATTAAATTCAAATTAGAATTATGAAAAGCATTCAAATCTTTAAAACAATGCTATACGATAATACATACGTAATATTTTTTTTATACTTATGTATAGCAATAGTAAAACAAATATTCGCATACACGATATACGCACTTGACTATATTCTTCTATTGCTTTTTCCATTATTATTTTTTTAACAGACAATGTATAAAAAAATAAGCATTATGCTGTTAATTTTTTTTCAGGAAAAATATTATGTACTACGGGCTACTGTTAAATAGCCCCTAACATTAAAGTAACAGAAGCAAATCAGTATAGAAACATATTTATAACATTTTTGCTGTAAAAAAAATCCAATAAATCATTTCTCTCAGAGAATTTTTTTTTTATTTTTGCTTTACTATATAAATTTATTCTCGCCTACTATATGCAATTTGCATATAAGAAAATTCTCAATACAAAAAGTTTATATATAAAATCGTCGTGCAAGCATATGGAAAATAATGTTTGTATTCAAATTTTTATTCTATAGTGGAAACATATATGCAGTGGGCTACTATTTTTTAGCCCAACCGTGGTATATTAGAAAACAATACATATAAAAAAAGTTGCAAAGCAAATTTAATGTATTTTTCGGACTAAGTCCGCAAGAATTTTTTCGTTTTCTTTTCCTTCATTTCTATTACATAATTACTATTATAATTATGTAATAGAAATACGTATATTTTATAGGGTAGGCAGACCAAATATCGTACATAATATGAAAATATTTTTTTTATACGAATTTTTTTTTTTTGATTTTAGAAGATATTTTGTGGAGTTTAAATTAAGATTTCTTAGGGTGGGCTTAGCCCACCTAGCCCATTAGGAAGAGCCGCTGCTGAGTAATACAACATTTTAATCGATTTTCTCATGTGGCGGAATGCTATATATATTCCGAAATATTCCCTATGGGCATATTGTATATCAGGGTACGATAGTATGATACTTTTGTATATTAGTATTATAATAGGTACATATAAAATCCTTATGAGATCAACAAAGGATAATTTTTTAAAATAATTTCATTTAAAGTTTCAACAAAATTCATAATTAATAAAAGTATAGACGATTTAAATAGAAATTTCTTATTAAAAAATATATGAAAAATTTAAAATTGCAGTAATTTGTAATAATTTAATTTTTATATAGTATACAATATTTTTTTAATTATACTGCTATATTCATGGGTGCCGTCAGGGTTTCGGTGATAATGTAAAAATAATTATTAATAATTAATTATTGAAGCCACGACATAGTATGAAACTTAGATAACATCAAAAATCGAATAAATTCATTTATTGGAAAACGTCAAAGGTTTTTATCCATCAGTTTTCCAAGCTATTAAAAGTGGCCTCACACTTCCTATAACAACAAACGCTCATTTAGCATATTCAGAAGGTTGATGACTTGGACAAGATCAACTATTTGTGAACAAAGATTTCGGGCTTATGTATAATGAGTCACCATAAAAAAGAAGTGTTGATAATTAAGATTTTATAAGAGAGGTAGTTTCAAAGTTTGCAGAGATGATTAGCTAGCAACAAATGTATAATGTCTAACTATTAAATGCCAGGAAACCTATTTTATCTTGTTCACGTGGAACGTAGTGCAGTTTATAAAACTGCTAGGTGAATACCGAAAAAAAATAAAACGTAATGTATTATGTAATCCACTGAAAATGTGTGTTGAACGTACTACAGTAGATTTTGAACTATGATCCACATAAAAACTTTAGTGATAAACTAATTTAATTTATTTTTACCATATTCAATTAAGACGTAAGTATACTGTGCGTAAATATAAAGCAACTGTCAATAGTATAGTTTTAAAATTTATTCAACAGAGGCGATACTATCGACTTACAACGTTGTTTGTCTCCATGTGAACTCATACCATAATCGTATTTACAAAACCACTACAATACAGTACGTATAACGTGAACAAGATATTGTCATTAATAAGAGCAGGCCCAGAGTCTCATATTTGAGCTGTCGTTGCGGAAAAATTGTAAATATATAATTACAAAAATATTTCATTTTATAAATTATATGTTTAATTGTGCTGCACTGGAAAATAACTTTCGTCAGAAAAATATTAGGAATATAAACAGGAAGAATTATTCAGACCACAACTGCCAACATTAATTTTAATACAATAATTTTTTTTTTATAAATTTGCGTCCATTACAAAATATACTCTAGCTATAGATACTGTAATGACTGTAATGGCAATGTTGCTGGTGGGCTTAAAGTTACATTGCTGTGTAATTAAAAAAGTAATATATTTTAAAATTTTTCATTTTTGTAATATAAATTTAAAGTTAAATAGAAGAATAAACTCTTTGAAAATACATTACATAATTTTAGCCTAGAGAAGCATACATCAGATCATATATTAATAAAATTTATGGAAAAGTAAATTACATAATCCTGAAATTCTATTCAAATTTGAAAATTCTTTAAGATAAAAAGAAAATACCTTACATTATTATTCATTTCTTTATCTATACATTTTATAGTTTTTAGTTTGATGTCTTGCAGCTACAGTGCTAAAGTATATATGACACTGAAAAGAAATCCTTGCAATTTGTCTTATATTGTTGATTTATGCAAATTTTTTATAATGTGGATTTATATTTTATGGTAAAATTATGTTTTCAATTTCAAGTGAATAAAATTGTTGCTTCTGAACTGTATTTAATTTTTGTGTTTACGTCGTATATACTACATAAGATTACATAATAAGAAAAAAAAAACTGCCAAAGATAGTAGAGTGCTTCTATGCTTCATCTATACTTTGTGATCTGCGTAGACCCTAGAGCATTGTTGACATATTTTGATTTAGACAAAGTTAGAAATTTTCGATAATATCTTTTAAGAATATTATTTTATTATTTACTGGAATGGGTGCAATTTAAGGGAAGGTTTTTTACGTATAATATTTTATTTTTTACTGAATGGGTGTAATTTGAGGGAAGGTGTGACATTTATAAGTTATTTCTAATGGCCACAACCTTTATTTTATCTATAATGACAAAATTAAAAGATGTAACGTGTAACCTCTAATATTACATTATAAAGTAATATAAATTTTGTACATTCCGAATTTCGCACCTTCCTCAAATATAGAGCGTTTAAGATGATGCGAAGTTGAATTTTATGGACATTTTTTATAATACAGTATTCTGCAAAAGTAATTTCAAATATTTATTATTTTATTATAGGAACAGTAACAGTAACATTGTACATACTTATGAAATTACGTTAAAATTGGACTTTATCTATAGGTGTAGTTTTTTAATGGGGACAATATTGACAATTTATAATTCCTGGTTGGTTGGGTTGAGGTGGAAAAATTAAAAAAAAGAACACCAAATAATTTTAGCTCTATTCTTGCTTTATATTTCATCCAAATATCATTAAAATCGGAAAAGTGTCACTATGGTTTCTAACTAATCCTTTAAAATAATATTTTTGGTCTCCTCTGCAAAATAATATTTTGGACACCATAAAAAACCTTTTTTTATGCAAACACGAAATCACGATTTTTTCGGAATTTCGACTCCAGTACAATTAGGAAAAAGTTATTAAGAAAATGTTGTCGTATGTTGACACATAAAAAACTCTTCTTCAAGTTAAGATAAAAATAAATTTAATATTTAAATGGGAACGCATCCCTTGGTGCATATGCAACATTATATTGAAAATAACAAAAACCGAAAAAGATTAATTTAAAGTAATGTTACTTAAAAAATTGAATTAAAACAAGATTTGTTAAATTAATTAAATTTTTATTTAAAATCTATCTGTAACATATATTTTTATTAAACGTCACTAATTTTAAAATAATTATTTTTTTCAAATATTATTTTTGAATTTACATTCCTGACAACATGTGTAAAATTTTCTTCATCCCTGTTAAAAACATGTAAATTCTAAGAAAAAGAAGAAATCTGTTAATTTGTGTTCTCCTTAAAAGCTTAAAAATTATATAAATTTCATTCCATTTCAATACAAAATATTTGATTATTTCAATTGAATGTGGTAACACTTTATTGAAATTTAAATAAAACACGTGTTGATTTTGTTTATTTACATTTTTGTTTGATATGTAGGAAAAGGAACATTAATATCGTTGTAATACTAGATGTTATACATGAAGTCAACCCCTTAAAAACAACCCTGTTGCTATTGCATTGAAAGTTAAAGAAACCTGTCATTGAAAATAATACGACTTTCAACAGCTTTTCTCATAACTAATTTATTTTATTGAGTATAATTTTAAATTTCTCTTAAACTTTTGAATTTCTAAAGACTGTAACTAAAATATACTGTAAGTTATCTGTAAAATATAATATCAAAATGTTAACATATAATAATAAATTCAAAATTGATTCCTTTTTCGGCACTGATAACAAGAACCTTAGAATATTAATTACTAAGGTTCTTGTTATCAGCGGCCCTTGACCAAAAACTTCTTTGAAAACTAGTCATGAACCATTTTACAGAAAATGAAACCACAAATTTAAATAGTCACCGCGAAAGACCTCTCTTATAAACTGCATTGTTAGTCTGGCTCTGGCGGTATGACGTGTGGTCTAATGAGAATGAATCATTGTCCATATGGTCATTTAAAAAATTAAATCAAAAATGCTGATACTACCATTTTAATATTTTCCAAAGGACCCTGACATTTATATGCGAGTTGATTAAGATGATGGAGCAGCCAGTCCAGTATAATGGTATCAAATGAAAGTTATTGGTTATATAGTAGGTAACGAATCACAATATTGTATGTGCATATTATGGAATTTAATGCTATATAATTTTAAGGTTCAGTGGTCAATATAGGTTCTTACCGGTAAGCGTGCCCTGATAGGCAACCGCCAAGAAGTATATCCGGTTCTGGTAGGTATATGCAACAAGTGAATTCTGTTGATTTTTTATTTAATTTATGATTTTAGAAGACTACTACCCAAAAAGTTTTTTTTTTTTTTTTTTGTATTTGTTAATTTGTATAAAACATTTGAAATTAGTTCCAGAATTTGTGACAGGTGAACTTAATGGGCAAAGAATGATTTTTTATTTCTTAATGGTTCTTGGAAATATATTGTTAGGCATAAGAATAAGAAACAATAAAATATGCTTAACATCAGAATTAGAGAAATATTCTTAAGAAGAGGTAGAGTTTTATTTAGTAATTTTGAATTGTCCACATAAAAATCATTTGAAATTAAAGACAGTCTCGTCTTCTGGGCCGTCATCATAAATTTAAGCGCTCTAGGTCTGGGCTAAACGAAATTTGAAAGGTTTCTCAATTTAAGAGAAATTGAACGAACTTAAATAATTGCAAAACGAACTTAAATAATTGCAAAATTGTAAATATGAGCGACGGTGGCGTAGTGCCTATTATAACGGTTCAGACCATTTGCTGACAACAAATGTTTCACTATATTAAAAAACCATTTTTAGCTTGTTGCAATTAAAAGTTTCTTCATTTTTAAGAAAGTTAATGGTTCGAAACCCATATAAAATTAGTAGGCCCAAATTGCAATGAAATTGTCATGATTCATGATACCTCTTTCATTGAACATATAGCATAGTACATATGCTTCCTCCCAAATGGGGTGGATATATAAAATATAAAATTGTAAAACTAATTAACATATAAAAATCATCATTACTTCGTTGTTTAGTGCCCTCGGATCGATGGTGCCCCTGCGCCTCTTTAGCCTAATGAATAAATAGGGTCTGTTCGTTTTAAGATCGTTTTTAGCCCAATGAAAAAATAGGGTCTGTTCGTTTTAAGATATCCATTTTTTAATTGCTTCGTGGTCGAAAGTTTAAATTTTTTTTTTTTATTAGTATGTCTTTTTATGAGCTGTTTCGAAGAATTCTAGTAGACTAGAACTATATTTCGGTTCCGACATTTTAAAAGCAAATAAAAACTGAATCTATAACCCATTTAATAGTGAAAAACTATTTTATACATAATATGAAAAGTTATTATGTATTTAAAATGGAACTTTTATATGTAGTATCAGTTCATCGAGAATTTTCGCGGTTAGCCACACTACCAACTGCCTGGCGGTAATGGTACTTTGTGAAAACTCCATGAAACAAATCACATTTATGAATACGAAATTGTAATATAGTTTGTTTTTGTAAAGTAGATGATCTGTGATGGTTTATCAACATATTCAAGATTCACTAAATAATAAAATCCACTAAAAAATGTGAAAGATGCGAAATTCTGTTAAATTTCTGTACATAAAAATAAGCTTTTAACAGAAAATGTTATGTACAGAAAAAGCTTCGTAAATTATCAACTTTATCATAAATAAAAATATGATTTTTAAAGACTTAATACTAAAAAAATATGTTCCAATCCAACATTAAAATATCTACTACAGAAAAATCAACATTCAGTCTACGTCGGGACGTCTTCACGTTTAGACGTGGTGAATTTTCCGCGTAAACTTTTCCTCTATTTAATTAAAGTGGTGGAATAAATTAGTATAAAAATAATCTTTATAATAATTAACTAATTTTTAAAGATCCGAGTATTAAAGATTTCGATAATTTCTTTTATATTATTTTTTTCTTTTTCTTAAAGTGTTTATTCAAATTCAAATTATTTGACCTTTTTGGTTAGTATTTAAAATTTTTTATCTTCTCGTAAAATGTGAAAGAGGTCACAAAGTTTTCAGTGTTCTTTTTGTATCAATTAATAAATTGTACATGAAATAAATTAAAAATTATTTTAATAATTTTAAAAAAAAAAAAAAAATGAAATAAAAACCAACGAAAATTATCATTTTTAAAATATTAATGAAAATTAAAAATCTATTTTTAAATAATTTTTCTTTTTTTAATAAAATTTTTTTGTTTTAATGTCTTTGAAAAAGTCTTGATTTTTTTTTTGTGTTTTGGGAAAATTTAGTGGCCCACAAGTTTTTAATATTTAAAAACTAAAGAAAATTAAAGAAAAATGTTTATTAATAAAATGATTTATTTATATAATTTTTTTTAAAAAAAAAAATATGATTTTTTTGAAATTGTGTGAAATAAAATTAAAAAAAATGTCATAAAAACTTAATAATTTTTAAAATATTTTTGATTTAAATAAAAGTTATTTAAGCATAGAAAATTAAAGTGTAAAAACTGAGATATTTATATTTTGGAATATTTAAAAATGCGCGAAAAAAAATTAAATATATTTCTATGAACCTGTCTTACGGGTATTGGCTACCTATCTTTCAACCAGTAGTCATCAGTCTTTACGGGCAATCTGGCATGCATCCGTCATTAAAACACGCGCCAAAAATAAAACTATTAATATTTTTAACTGATAATTTTATTATAGTTTGATCTATTTACAAAGCAGTATTTTTTGAGCTCTATTAGCATATGCCAAATATAATAGACCCTATGCCAACAGTGATTTAAATAAATTTCTTTGTTAGCTGTGAAGCTATTTAAAAAAGTATAATTGTATAGCACCTACACAAAGTTGGACGGTTTTAAGGGGACTAGATACGTACAGTATGTGACTATGAGAACACCTTGAAGGCTATGTATTCGCTCGGTGGCGCCAACATAAAGCTGTTGTACTGTTTCTACGACAATACGGGCTTAATAAGTAACAAATAATTAAAAAAAATATCACAATAAGCCAAATTAATGCAGTGCAGTGAATCTGTGGCTCACCCTTATACGCTAGACCTAATTTATAATTATAATTTTTGAAATATATTAGAGAGAGCGAACTGTATTTATTATGAATATTAAATAGGTGCGAAAGAAACAATCAATTATCATTTAATGTGGGGAAATATTTGTATTTATTTTGACACCAGTAATCCTTCATAAGGAGGGCTACATCATTTCAAATTTCAATGACAATATTATCATTACATTATATTTTTTTTTCGAAAAAATTTAATGAATTATATCGTACTGTGGAGAACCCAAATCCTTGTTCGAACGTAAAACCTCAATCCTCCGCATTCGTATAGCACCGAAACCAGTTTATAATTGTATTTTTACAAAGCAGAACTCATGGTTTATGCGATTTTTCTTAAGAGAAACCCTTTCTTTTGCTTCATAAGGAGTAACCCGTCCGTCATACCGAGCCCTCCATCTTCTTGACATTTAAGATTTTAATGTACTACTTCTCTATCGAACAGCAGTTCTTTAAAAAATTATTTACCAGCAATCGCTAACCTATAATTAATA
Organism: Rhamphomyia laevipes; assembly: GCA_963920725.1. Classification (NCBI taxonomy): domain Eukaryota; kingdom Metazoa; phylum Arthropoda; class Insecta; order Diptera; family Empididae; genus Rhamphomyia; species Rhamphomyia laevipes. The sequence goes on from OY987255.1 coordinate 133,142,776, forward strand.
AAATATAATTTACTATCTCTTTCTTACATTTATCAAAATATTTTATTTTCTTAATGTCCTATCGAAATAGCAAATTTTTTTTCCATATAAATCAACCTTTATGAGGGAATTTATTAAAATAAATAAATATTATAAAAATTACAAAATATAAATATAATTCTTTAGTGACAAATTATTATTCGTTAAATTTGTTTGTAACTTAAAAAAAAATAATTATATTAAATGTGAATTTGTTATTATATTAAATTGTGAATTTTTTTAATAATATAATGTTAAAAATACAAAAACTAAAAATAAAACAAAAATAAAATAATAATAATATAAATATAAACAAGTAAAATTCACATTCATATGTTAATTAAAAAAGATTAAATCAAAGTTTAAATTATTGTAAATTAAGTAAAAATATTAATATCACAAGATTAAAAAATATTTTTTTATTTCAGAGTTTTAAGTGGAAATATAGACATAAAAAATAATAATAATAAATATATAAATAATATTTTGAATAAAATTAAATAATTTCATTTCGAACGTCAACGGTGCTGAATGGCATTAATTGAAGTATAGAGTAGTATTGAGGTATATATACAAATTTTAAATCAAAATGTTTTATTCACCTACATTTTATTAATATAATTTTAATTTTGTTAAATTAATTGAAATTAATTACATTTTTGACTTGATTCAATAAATATTCAAAGTGAACTTGTTAAGTTGGCGCCATTAATGGTAAATTATTAATTGATAGGAAATTAATAAAATCATTCAAATGAATTTGATAATATCTTTTTAAAACTTTGATAGTGTCAAATATAAATTTAACTTTATACTGTGACAATTTTATCTCATTATCGCAGGGTCGGCTTTTCACAGTAAATATGATTTCTGGCGTTACTATAATTTGGCATCCTCGCCGTAAAGTTGTTATAAAATAATAATAAGCGTACATAAATTGTTTGATTTCAGCGTTCTCATTAAGTAGTCCTACAAGCCATCGCTCTTATGTTTCGTGGCGTTGCGTTGACTTATTTAAATTTATTGGAATTTGGATTTTTTAATTAATTTTTAATTGATTTGTTTACAATCAAATTTATTTTATAAAGAAGGAAATTTGGTTCTAGTTATTTTGACAAACTTAAAGGTTTTTATTAGTGAGACATTTGTTGATATTATCAAAATGACAATTTTTACAATTAGACTTAAAATCGATAATTTCACTGTCAAAATTTAACTACTGTTCATTTAAAGGTGAAAGTATTTTGAGACAATAAAATGCATAATAAACTTGAACATTGTCACTAATTGTAGTGGCGCAACGAGCAACGTTACTGCAAGTAGTGATCGTCTAATATTGAAATTGTAATATGCATAATATTCTGTAATTATGTTGTTCTGGTTCAATAGAATCAGTTAAATAAATTATATTATATTAGTTATATTATCGATTTGTGTTGTTTGTTATTTATTATATATATCATTTTCGGGTCAAACTTGCCATGTGTCATATGAAATTTGAAATGAAAAAAGACGAATTTGACCCGAAAATGCTCGTAACTGGCAGAAACAGTGTTAAGATATAGTTAACTGACATTTAGTTGATGAATTTTCCATTAAACTTTATATATTTTCAAAAAAGGACATTGCTATGCCATGCAACATTACCAAAACAGTTTCATAAAAAACCAATTGCAAAGACGCTACGACACTACTATATTAGAATCAAATTGTGCATTTAATTTTCAAAATAGTTCGATCATTTATATTACTCTTCCTTGCACTATTGAACTTTCTTATTATATAATATACAAACTAAACTTCAAACGTAGTTATAGTCACACTCACAACATTCGCAACGTCAACGCTATTCATTCCATTCATATAAAATGTAGTAGTTAAACTCAACACGAACATTCGCACAACGCAAAGAGTTCGAAAAATTGAAAAAATGTCACAATTTTTATAAATATAAAGCAGCTGATTCAAATCAACTGTGTTGTGTAATTAACGCTTTAACACAATTTTAAGGGTGCCTATATATAAATTCGTTGTAAATTTGCGTTGTATCGAGTTGCGTATGTTGAGAGTAACTCCAGTATTAGAATTCTCATGTAAACAGAAATTTCGAATATTTTATTTTCAAATTCATAAAAATAATCGCCAGAATATTTTTTTTTATATTTTCACTATTAACTTTACAAATTAATTAATTTTTTATATTATAATATATTCTTTTTAATTAATTAAAAGAAATATCAAATTTATAAAAATAAATAAATAAAACTTTGTGCGTGTAATTTTCTTAATTTCATTAAAGTTAAGTGAAATGACTGAACTATGAATGGCCACAACATAAAATTTTCTATAAATAAATTTTTCGGATAGTGAATGAAAATTCGTGCTAATAAGTCGTTATAAGTTAATTTCCAACAAAAAAAAAAATTAATTTGTAATTCTTTAATTCGATTTTTAAATAAAGACTTAATACATTTCTAGATCCTTTTAGTTTGTATATTTATTTTTTGATATATGACGATATTAAATTAAACTTGAAAAAGTTATAACTAAATTTCATAACATTTTATAAATAATGTTTATTTTTAATTATTATATATAATAAAATTTATAGAAATCAATTCTATAATAATCCTAAGCTCGATATAAAATTGAAAGTAAAAAAATATTTTTTCATATTATATTTTTTACCACTTTAAAATATTCAGTAATCTAATCAGTAAAATCACTTAAATACACAGTAAAAATTTGGCAAATCAACTTTAGTAAGGCATTCATCGTTGCTTCCTTTAGTTTAGACACTACCATATGTTCTTTCAAAAATGGTTTCACGAATCCCTACAGGATGTAAATCTACCTAAGAAGTGGTCAATTTTAGTATTCACATGAACGAATCTCACCTCCTTAATGATTGTAATTAAGACTTTTTTCGAAAATAATATTCTGTAAATTACGTATAATTTTCTATATTGGACTGAAGGAACTCAGTTGTAACACTCTTTGGTAGAGAGTTATCTCTAGAGTCTAACCCGAGAGTAAGACAAGACTCTAGTGAGTTATCTTTGACTCGCCGGTTATCATTCGTATTCTAATTTAGTTTGATTATGCTGTGACAATAAACGAAATACTGTAAAGGAATCTTGACCATACCATAATTCAAAAATTTATATTGCTATGTAATCTACTTAGATAATTTTGTGGTTTGGTCGTTTGAGCTTGCTCTTAGTTTTTACTTTCAACTGGTTGCCTGGTTCCTTGTTGCCAAAAAAAAAATTCTAAATAAAAACATCAAAAATATTGAATGCCATCTGACATTATAACTCACTTGAGTTGTTGCCAGGAGATTAATTTTTACTTAATTTACTTAATTTTTCTATTTTTTGTGGCTAGTGCTCTTTATAAGTTGGGATGCCTCGCGCTGTACGTGGAACTGGAGCACAGGATATTGATATGTGATATGTTTTATTATACAGTATAGAATATTTATGTCATTGTCATTTATTTGTTAATTCAGAAAAAATGCTATTGATTGATGCTATTTTGTGATATCTAACCTAAACTAGATTTGGACTTAATCCAAAAAAGGTTAACCAAATATGGAAAGCCAACAAATCACTAAACGTCGTATTCTGAGAGCGTATTTAATTATACGACGAATTAAACCAGAAATAGCAGTGTCAATGACATCCATCAAGAGTTCCATAGGACGACAATGTATTACTACAGTAGTACTACTGGCCAATAAATTCATATTAAGACAAATAATTTTTTTTAATTCTTTTTTATAACCACCAATTGTTTTTGATTATATAAGTCCTCTTTTAAATAAGAGGTAAACCTAAACCCACAACCTCGGTGCTGGTATATCACTATAGTACATATTACACTGAGCTACCGACGTCCACTAAATAATATTTTATTGAAAGTAAAATCTAAAAAATCGACTTTCTGTAACTTCTGTTTTGATGAAATATGCGTCCGGAAATATTATTTCTTTTTAATTTTTTCTTTTTATTTGAAATTCAAATAATATTTAATTTAATTTTATATTTTTTATTTCTTTGCTGTTTTATAACGAATTTTTGCTCCTTCATGTTTTGATTGCCCAGATATAATTTGTGGGTGGTATCTTTTATTTTTTGAAATTTTTTTATAATACATAATTCAATGATTTCGTTTTCATCTTACTAAGATTTATATTTATATCTGACTGAATCAAAAAACGCAGATAAAAATTTTATATATAAATTAAGTGTTCTTATGGCAGAAAATTTAAACATTAAACAGGGTGTTCGATTTTTTTTTTATGGTAAATCTTCTTAAGATTTAAATGAGATTTTAATTTTTTTTTTTGCTTAAATAAACAAAAAAGAAAAATTAATTTACATAAGTGAAAATTTTTGGGTATTAAAAAGAAGTGTTAAAAAAATTGTTTGTTTTTGAGAGAAAAGATTTATTGAAATTATACAATTTAGATATTATATATAATTATTTGCAATTTTCTAACGAAAATTTCTTTGATAATAAAGGAAAATTATTAAATTTATGCGATTGTAAAAGAAATATTGAATGGTGGCCATGGTGTTATTTTAAATTTCAATTTATGATTTCTAAAATTTTAATTAATTTATACTTAATTGTGTGAATTGAAAATTCATTTCCTTTTTGTATTTTCATTCTATCTTAGTACATTTTTCGAATAAAGTTTTTCGAATCTGTCAGCAGTCATTGGCATGGTGACACATTGTAAAGATCTGGAGTATATCTGCAATTATAAGATTCCAGAATTAAGAAAATGCAATTTTCTAGGTAATCTGATTATTTTTATATGTGTGTCACCGGTTATTTTTTGGTTCACCTGTTATTCCTCGAGGATTCCATATTCCAATGTCTGTGTTTGTATTATACTGTTGGTATTTTACATGATTTGCGTATTCTAATCTTCCGCATTTTGCGCCTTTTAATCTAATTCCCAAAAATGCTTCTGATTAGGGCGATTTAATCTCATTCACAATGGTTTCATCTTTTGCAATTCCAACAGATTCATAAAAAATAATCTTTAGCCTGAATATTCCATATATTATTCATACAAATTTATATCCAATTTTCGCTTCCATATGTTGGAACCGTATTTTATACATGTCGAATATAAAACTGTCCGATTTCTAAAGTTGATCAAATTTGAATGTAGTAAAAAATTTTTAGTGAGTCGATTTATTTAATTCCATTATAGTTCAAGTATATAAACAGTCAATTCTCTATATATGCAATTTGATTGCAATTGGATCCATCCGAGAGGATGGACATATACAAAAATAAAAATTCAAAAATCGAATGAGTTTGTAATTTCGTATATTTTCAAAAAAATGGGTAACTACAAAACGTGAAATATGTTAAAAAAAAGTTACTCTACAGTTCCACAGTATTAAATCGTCTATCAGGACACTACAGTCACTGAGGATCATATTTTTGTCATATACATATTATCAGTTCTTTCCATATAGAGTTCGTAAAGTAATAATGGGAAATGAATTAAGATGCATTAAGAAATTCATAATTATTAAGGGTCACAATTAAATACAATATTTTGAAATTTTATTTATCAAATAATCTAAATAACTTACAATATTTTTAAAATATTTCTTTTCTTAATTTTAACTAAAAGTATAATTTTAAAGGAAATAAATTTTAATATATAACAATAAACTTTTCACTTAAATAATTTTCGAAATAAATTTTATACCATAAAAATATTAACCATTAGAAAATAAACTTTACAAAACTTTATTTTTACATAAAACGAAACCAAAAAACTGTTACAAAATTCAATTCCTATAAAACAGAACATTAAAATCGGGTTGGCCTTTTACATTTTAATTAATTCAAAAAAGTTCATACTTTCTTTCCTTAAACTGACATTATTCAAAATAATAGGAATATCAACAAATAACTTTAAAATTAAATTAAAAAGTTGTAACCATACAAGCTCAAATGCTATGGATATTTTGTATTTATAGTCGGCCACGAACCAAAAGTTAAACAAAATTATGAATAAATTATAATAAATATTAAAAAATATTATTTAAATTTTTATTTAATAAATTTCAAATTATAATTTATATTGAATCAAAATTTAAAGAAAAATTAGCGAAGGAAATTGTTTGTTTTTAAGCTTTGGGTTACAAATGTATTGATCAGTTCAGTTTCGAATCAATTCGTACAGTAGCCAACCAACTGGTTAAGTATCGACTGAACACAAAAACACAAAAATTCCAAAATATGTTGAAATATACAATCAAATGACGCATTTGCTATAGGAGGAAGTGGTTGCAGAGATCAAGAAGAACAAAAACTAGATTAGAATTCTCTGTTTATTGTGATATCATTCAAATACCCTTAAAGTTAGAACCGAATTTCATGACCAGTACTTTCAAAGAAGCCATGTCCGAGGTGACGAAGTGTGGATCGAGCACTGTGAATTAGCAAATCCACGAGGTATGGATTAGCAATGAAATTTATGAAATTGCGTTATAGCTGCGATTAAAGATAGCAGATAAGTCACGTGATTTATTTAATCCTATATCATTCCTTTTTTACATCACTAACATTATGGATATCTCAAGGTTGTTTTTAACACCCCCTGACTGAAAATTCGCTGAACAATTGCTGCCAAACAAATGATTAAAGGCTACTATAAAAATTGTTATTATTTGTGTACACAGGCGGACAATATGTATCGTATTCCTCCTATATTGACCCATCTGTTATTATGTAGTATTTATTATATTTTAAAGAATATTAGGGCTAGCATTATTCGCTTCGATGCTTTCAACTGATGCGGAATGCATATAAAATTTAATAGAGTCAGAATCTAAAATTTGCAAAATCCAATTCAGTTTAGAAATATTATTTGTACATCTGCTTTCTAATGAACCGGATCTGGTTTTAAATTACTGAAAACCATTTTATCTCAAACAATTGAATAAATAATATAATTTTAATTATTATATGTTATTTTACGTTACAAAAAGTTACAAATTCCGTTTATAAGAATACAATCAGTTTGATTATTCATTCTCTTTTAATTGGAACTGTACTCGTAAAATCGTTTTAAAATTAGCCGGAAGCCCGGAAGCAATGTTGCCAACCTATTTTGAGAAAAATTATGGACTCTTCGACCTCGAAAATGCGGCGGGAGAAAAGTTTCAGTTAAATTCATTTGCTTTATTGTCATGTCCAATTTACAACCTTTCAAATGATCCAAAAACGTTGCAAAATAAGGTAAACCTTGCAAGTTGGCATCGTTGTGGAAAATCAAAGTTTTAATTTTTAATAAAGTTTTATTGATTTTTTAAAATTATTTGAAAAATTAATCCATATCGTTTGGCAACCGGCAAATGTTGAAAAATGGGATAAGTGTCAAAAAATGTCAACATCAAGTGTCAATTGATTTTCATCCAAATTAATGATATTCTACAATTTAAATTGATTTCTAAAACTTCAAAAAGTTTTGATAAGAAATTGAATTAGAGGCGAAATAACCCTGTAAATAATTTATGCTTAAATGACCTGACCAAAAAAAAAAAGATAAACAACGTAAAAAATCAGGCAAAATTAATTTAAATTTTTATAAATATATTAAAGTTAATTTTTATTTTTTTTGTTCTTAATATTATATAAATACATAAATATTATATATTAAAGAATATAATAAAAAATAAATAAATAAATTTATTCAAATAAATAAATAAAACAAAAATCTAAAAATATAAAACTTGAAAACGTGCTAAAATTATTTAAATATTTTATATAAACTCGCAGTGAAAATATATGTAAATAAAAATCTCTTGTGAAAATTAGAAGAAATCTGAAAAAAAAAATATTTATATTAAAGAAAATTAAATGATTTTAATAATTTCAATATAAAATTTTAATTAACTTATTATATTTTTTTTAGAATTTTTTTCTAAATTGTTTACATAATAATGAGTTCATTAAAATTTTATTGATATTTTTAGATGTATTTTATTAATTTAATAAAATGAATTTACATTTACATTATGACATTATCCATGTAGCATGCAACCTACATTTTAGATGTTTCAGGCTTTATTTAATTCTGTGATTGAAACCGATTCTGCGGTTGATTTTGTAAAACATTGAGAAATGGTGATAAAACAGAGATAGTTATATATTATGAAAACTATAAAAATGACTGCAAATTTTCATGTAGCGTGTGCCCCCAGCTTAGTAACCAATTGTTCATCAGCTTCAGCTGCTAGAATCAGTTGACTAAATAAATTAGTATTTAAATGTTTGCAAAAACAAAAAAGGAAAAAATTATGTTATTAAGAGTATGGAAAGCCAGACATAGATTTTTTTTTGGGAGCGGTACCATTACGATTTCAAATCATTTAGGAATCATTTACGTAGATTCGAATAGATTCAGTAAGTTAGTAAATAATATTGCTTACCGGATATACAATCAAGCCTGATATCGTGTGAGGATAAAAGGTGACTCTTGAAAAGGTCGTTAATGTAGTATCTAGTGTACCAAGAAAAAAAAACAACATTCATATTTTTAGTAAAGACGTATAAATTCCCAATTGGACCTTCCAACTTCAAATTAACTATTAAAATAAAGTGATCCATAGCATGTATCAGTTAATATTTTAATAAATTATGTATTGATACGAAGGAACTGGCACACCATAATAATGAAAACCAATGCAGTGTTTTAATTGTTTTTGGTTATTTGTTTTTGGTTTCATTTTCCTTCAGTGTTTTGAAGCGTATTTGGCTCTATGAAATAATTAAATTTACAAAATTAAAACACAATTTGGGGGGCGTAGCTTCAGTCCCTATCAATATTCCAAATGAAAAAATTCTTTTAAAAATTCTTCTTTATTTTAAATTAGAGCAATCCGAGGTAGATGGACACAGGTTGTCGAGGTGAATATGATACGATATAATTATATAATTTTCGTGCTGACTTCAATAGGATTAAATATGGGGTTCAATAGGATGAAATATGGCCTGAGTATATGTGTTCTTCATCCATCATTCTATAGACTTTTAGTTTGTGTAAATTAGACCTAATCAATTAAATCAAAATACATTTTTGTACATATTTTTGTAACACTAGGAAATATTACATAACTAAAAATGTTGTCAAATATTAAGATTTGTGGCAAAAACTTTAAAATGTTATTACTTAAATATAATTAGCATAATTATTATTTTTGTGGTTAGGCTTTTAAAATTTTCCATAATATTTTGCTGCTGACAAAATTGTTTTTAAACTTTATTAAAAAAACGTTTCTGCTTTGTTATAATTCTTGATATCAACAAAATTTTATAATTAATGATTTTGAAATGTAATTAAATTGACAAGAATTAGATGATAATTAAAATGTTTATAAAATTTCCAATTTATGAAAAATTTGCTGTAATTAATATTTATAGATTTTTTCATAATATTTTTCGTATTAATTTAATTATATTTATCGCCATTTGGTTAATGACTGATTACACTACTTCATCGTTACATCGTTACGTAATTTATAGATGATTTTAGCTTTTATTGGTTTTGAATATGGCGAATATGGAGAAACCATGAGATATAAAGTTTATGTTGTTGGGGAGAAATAGTTTTATATAATCATCTTCATAGTTATTATAGTCCTGGGTGAACTTTAGAATACTCATCAATCCTAGTAAACCACATAACTTTCCGAACCACATATACGATTTTTTATAGTGAAGAAACGTTCAATTACAACAAGATAATGGCTTTTATAGTGATACATTTGATGTTAGCATATTACAAAATTTTATTACTGGTACTCATTTACAGCTGTCATCGGAGTGTGACATATATGTCTTGGTCGGAATTGGAACTCGGTACCTAATGCATAACAATATTAGGTTACCGCCACTCCGAAAATTAATTATATATAGTTCTAGAATAATTATGTCCAGACAATACTTTAATAGCAAGTTACCTGAAAGTTGTTAGCGTATTGTCTGGACATATAGGGTAGGGTAGGTCCAGTTAGCGAAGGACCTACCCTATGACGGACGATTTGACTTCACCCATTATATCCTAATATAATTTTTTTTACAAAATATCTTCAGAAAATACAAATCATTTAAGTCATCATCAAGGTTAAAGTCGTTGTAATTGTAAGTTGTAATAAAGAAGTTTACGCAAAATTTGATTTATCTATGCAAAAAATCTTAATAATTATAGTCAAAGTTTAATGGGACATGCCCAATACAAAGTGATTTAAAAGATTATATTGTCATACCCCAAATTCGGATTATTAGATCAAAATTTTGATAAAATAATTTCTAACCTTTTAACTTTGTAATTAAAAGTAAAAGTATAATTTTTTAGTATTATCCTTTTTGGTTCGGAAATAAATAAAATTTTCTAAAGTTCGCTATAAGTTTTTTTTTGTAAAAACCAAAAAAAAATATATAAATTTTAATAAAATACTATAATTTCTTTAAAATATGATATTTTCTTCTTTTCAAATTCAAAAAAGGATATTTTTACATTTTTTCACGTGGGATTAAGTATACATTTATGTTTATCCTACAGTTTAAGGCTAAAGTTATGTGCTTCATTTGACTATAATAATGGAACTCCGTCCATTTTTCAAATCATTAGTTAACAACATACATTTGTTTGTATGTTCACATTTGTTCGAATGATTGAAGGATTTAGAAACAGGGAACATTCGTTGGTTATTACGAAACTATGGGGACAATGGGTTATTATGTTGGAAATGCAATAAAGGAACTATAAATTAAATTTCTGCCACTATGATCGCCGTAACGCCAAAATATGTTTGTAATAAACATTAAAATTTAAATTGGTACTGTAACAATTATGTTAGACTTCAAAGCAATATATTATCCATATCCTGCAGTCTCAATGCCATCAGTTCTTGAATTTTTTAAGCTGTACGTCATAAAAGTTGGATTCATTACTATTTTGACAGTGTCACTTTTGCATGATACCGTCGCTTTTGTTCATTGGAATCTAGAAAGATAATAAATAGTAACATAAAATTACGACAATTTAATTTTCAGTATTGACCGCTAGGTGGCGCTGCAGTTTAAAAATATTATAATGGTTCTAAAAATATCATAATTGTCCGAAATGATTTATTATAATATATATGTTTTTTATCTACAGTACCATGACCTGCTGCCGATAGATGAAAGTACATTTTATGTTCAGTGTAGGTTGATTTTAAGTTGTTGCCATTAAAAAAAGTCCATTAAAATAAAACTACAAGCACGTTCTGCTGTGTGGTACGTTTTGAACAATTATAAACAACTACACAAGGCCAAGGGAAGGTATTAAAATACCTGACCCTTTAAAAATTTTGTTTAATTGATAAACAAGGATAAAGAGTTGAATCCTCAAAAATAATATTTAAGGATAACACCACATCATCAAAATGATAATTGGTATTCATAAGAATATCCTTATAATTATATACAATTAATTATTTCGAAGAGACCATAATCCTTTTTTTTAGATATTTCTTCTATTTTAATATTTATATATATGATGAAGAGCAGTTAAATTGTTTTGATAATATCCTTTTCAAAATTCATTTTCTATAAAAGGATGATATAATCAGAAAAAAAATGTTTAAAAAAAAATATATATATTTAAAAACCACAATAATAAAAACTTTATTTATCATGCGTTAATATAAAAAAAAATTGTATAAATTCCAACAAAGTTTTCATCTAAAGCCAAGGACAAGGACAAAACAAAAAAAAGGATTTACCTAAATTTATAATACATATATAAATCTTATAAGTACTTGGAAGAAATTTTCCACAATATATATGAAAAGTATTTTTCCATAAAAATCTTTCATTTTGAAAACTGTTGACTATTTATTTTCTTTTTTGTTTTGAGTTTTGTTTAAATGAAATTTTTGTTAACTTTTTCAAATGACTAAATGCAGTGGCGGCACTGACGTAGTAACTAGTAACAATTTTTTAATGCTAGGTTTTGTATCTATTTAAAACAATATAGATTAGTAGTGAGTTCAGCAGCGTCTTTGATACTGAATGAACTTCAATCGATTGAGTTAGATTTAAATTTTGCAAGTTTATAATAAAATAGGATATAATAAATATTTGACGGATAGTTCCTATTATAATCCCAGTTGGCAGCCAGTTGACCAATCACTTGTTGCATCTATGAATGGCCCGCCATTGTCTAGATTACCGTATCTGTGTACGGTAATTTAGGTGGATATTCGAAAATTCGTTTTAAAATATCCTGATAATGATATTTATAGTTTGGAGGTTATTTATTTATGTAGATGTATTTGTGAATAGAAAAATCTAGTATTTTTCAATCATAAAATAAATATGAATTAGTTCAAATTCAAAGTATTATCCTTGGGGAGAATATCTATATTTTTGATGATATTTCAAAAAGTTATATTTCGTTTTAAATATGAAATGTCGATTTTTAGTAACTTACTAAGGAAAATTTCTAAATTTTTTACTTATATTTATATTTGGAATGCCCTAAATATTTTTGTTTTTATTACCAAGTAGGAATTTTATCAAACTTTTATTTTAAATAATTGATAATATTTTTATTTTCTTTAATTATTTATGTATAGTAATTTTAAAGAAAACTAAATAAAGTATTCATTGCTAATTAATAATTATTTCCTTCTTCTTCTCAGTAGCATTGTGGACAGTGGCACAGACGATCTTCGAGAGTTTTCTTCTTTTTCAGTGATGATACACACTGGCTTTTAATATTACTTGTTTGATAGAGTGATAAGATGAAAGCTGGTGTGTCCCTACCCTATAGCGTATTCTTTATAAAATTTGCATTCTGATCATTGATTTGTTACGTCAAATTAACAACAGTCTTCTTAACAACATTTATTTATTTTGTTGCTAACTAAAAACTCCCCACTTCTATAATTCATCTTTTTCTGCTCTATGCATTTACCTAGCCTGTAGTCATCGATATTTTAATATAAATGACGTTGAGAAACGTTGGCTGTCTTCATTATTTGGCAATCTAAAATCAGCATCTGCATTGCTAACTGGATCACCATCTGAATTTTCCTTAAAAATAATTCGTCAGATTTTATTAGGCTTCGCTTCCATATGTTAGCGCTGATCGAAATCTAGATATATATTCTGATGATCATTGCTTTGGTCATCCGCTTCGGTAAGCTATAGCTACTCCAGCCTTCCTTTCGTAGCACATATAGTTCTATTTAAATCCACATTATTTAGTTTTCTCATATATGTACATAAATACTAAAAGATGAAATTGATTATTGAAAAATAATCAATTTCATCTTTTTTAGACCTTATGTTTCTAAAATAAATCTCTTAAAAAATTTACATTTTCTTCAAGTTGAATGATTTTCTATTAAAATTCTGAATTATGTAAAAAATTCCCTAGATGAATATGGTAAAAATATGCTTAGTAATTATGGTTACATATTTCTATCGGTGCTTAAAGTCTATATCTTTCTATGTCTACAAATTTTCGTCAAACAAAAGGTGATAAGGACCTTGTTTGAAATGAATGAATATTAATTTCTTGGCTATAATTGTGATTACAAAAAAAAAACCATAGCTTTACAGTGTTTTCTTTTGTATATTATTATAAATGATAATAAAATAAAAATATGTTTTATTATAATAAAAAACGTTTAGATTTAATGTTGATAATGTTTTTTCCTTCTTCCAAGGTTTGATTTTATAAGGACGATTTTTGTTGTGTATATGAGGAAATAAATAAATTGAAATAATTTAAATGGGGTATCTGTAATAGTTTAATAATAAAAATTGTGGAAAGGTATAAATACTGAGGAATTTTGTGGCATTAAAAATAGGTGGGTAAAAACTCAATAAATTCACTCACTGGAGGGCAAGACATTTAATGTTATCAGATCTATGAGATCATAGTAAGACGTCTCGATATTGTATAATTGTAAAGGTTGCAGCATAAAGCGGGGTTTCTAGGATGGGAATCATTGGTTAAGTTCAAGACGGGGAACCAATGCTTAAGTATAGTTGCTCAGTTAACAGATTCCTATTTCAGCTATTACAAAATAAATCAGATTTATTATTGTTTTTCCTTTTTCTTTTTCTTCCTATCCATTCAAATTTATGTTAGTCTAACAATATTTGCTATACTTAATAAAGCAGGTTTTTAAGGATGTAGAACTAAATCTCGTATTCAAGTTGTTTTTTCGGAGAGCGACTGATAGCTGTCGCCAGCAGTCGTTCTTCTTCTTTTTCACCTTCATCTTCATTTCTTTCCATCTATTCATCCACCCATGTTTCAGTTAGTTTATAATATTTTTATTCTTATTTAGCAAGTATTAAAGGAAGGATAGTAATGCTCAAATGGTTGGCTCGATCTAACGTTTCAGATGTGATTTTTCTTTATTCTTCTTCTCTTTCTTCTTTTCATCTATTATATATAATGTTAAAATATCTTCGTTTGTTAGTGAGGTATGGAATCCACATCTATTAGAAAACTTGAGGTACATTTATTCCTGACAATTATTTTGAATAAAAAATTAAAATTAATTTTTTCATATATATATTTTTAAAATCCTTATAAATTTAGGTAGAGGCAACTAAAAAATCCTCTGTACATTTTCGCAATCCTCATCAGCAAAAAATAAATAAATAAAGCGGTTCTAAAATATAATAAAAATCGTTACGTTGCTAAAATAAAAATAATTTTTGAAAGCATATAAAAAAACCTATATTAAAAATAACAAAAAAAAAATCATTTTTATTACATAAAGTCACATCACTCAAGTGTATACTTTTGGATGTAATAAAAAAACCGTCCAAAATGTTCATTTAATTCTTCATAGATCCATTCTACTTGTTATTCTTCATTGTCCTCTCCCTAAATACCGAATATACTCAATTACAAATTCCTTATATATAGATTTTGTATGCCCATAAAACACGCCGTATTCTTTCGTTTGTCAATGGAAAAACTTCAACCCACCTTACCTAAAAAAAAATACAATTTTTTTTTACGTTTTTTTTAATGCTCCTCAACGCAACGTCCGTAAATTATGAAGTAATTTTGTTACCAAAAAAAATAATAATATTTAAATCCTTATACATATTCAATGTTCATAATATATTTTACCATTAACAACGTTTTTTTTTTGTTATAATATATTAACCGCCAGCCGCAAAAAAGAAAACTTATTTTCTTGAGAACTTTAAGAGCAAATACTATCGAAAAATTGTTGTATCCTTGTTGGTATGTTAAAGAAAACCTTAAGTATTTAATATTTTGTTGGAAAAGTATCTTGAATGAATATAAATTGTTTTTTTCCCCAGGAACATTTAATTGTATGTATGGGTGTATAAGAGGATCGATTAAACATGAAAAATATATAAATGTATTTTACATAATTATAATTGTCGGTTTGTGAGTGAGGTATGGAAATATTCTATTCTATTAAAAATTTTCCAATAAATTTCTGTAGATTTGTATATTTATGATGTTTTACATCACATAGAGTTTGGCAGGTTTTTTATGACCATTTAGTTTAGTAGTGTTTAATGTGGAAATAATAATTTATTGAAAGATTTATGAGTTCTGAATTTGAATGTAATCAATAATTAATTAAATAAATTTTAATATAATCATCATTTTTGCAAACATTTCGATATTTTGTCAACCACGTAATGTTTTATCAGCCATTTTGTATTTAACAGTCGGCATATAAAATTAATACATTACAGTTGATATTTGCATATCGAAAGTGACACCATAATAAATTTTTTTTTTAATAATAAATTCATGTAATTAACTTAATATTTACCTAATTCATACATGCGTATTGTAAACGAAAATATTTTAAATGTTGTCAATGTAATACTAAATGTGTTGTCATAAATTAATCAATTTTTTGATTAATATAATTACTGTGAAATTTGAATGAATTTCAGATACAATTTAATTACCTACATATTCTATACAATATGTGATCAATTGCTTAATTGACATAAGGTTGAATTGATATTTCAATTAATAATTACATTAACTGAATAATGTAATTGCATAATTAAAATTATATCAATTATAGAAATTAACAACACATTAGTTTTTGTGTAAAATAAGGTAATTAATTTGTGATGTCAGTAATTAATGAAAAATTTATATAATATTGATTTTAACTTAGGTAATAATTTAAGTTAAAATCAATATTATATAAATTTTTGATTAATTTCTGACATCATTAATTAATTACCTTATTCTACACAAAAACTAATGTGTTGTTAATTTCTATATGAATATCGTAATTTTCCCCAACACTGTCCGCTTAACATTATTTTTGAGATGTAAGGAATAGAAAGAAATCATTAAGAATAAACTTTGTGTAATGGTGTAGAGTAGACTATCAATTATCACTTAAGCTGTCAGTCGAATCTGTATCCTTGATGTGAATGAAATTTTTTTTTTCTTATTCTTTTGGTTATTCAAGGATTTGTTGCATGTAATTTTATTTTTGGTTTTGAACTTTAGAAAGTTATGTGCGGTTGAAAGCTAAAAGACTAAAGGGAATTATTTTACAGGTTCTTAATGTAAATTAAAGAAATATGTTTTATGTTAACACTATTCTGATATGAATTTTCTTTTAAAGGTTGTTTGCTAGTTATAAGATATCTTTATATGTAATAAAGATATCTACATAAAGATATACAGTCAGTTTTTATTTCATGTGTACATGCATTATATATAAATTAGAAATTAAATATATTATCTATGAACTATCTTTCAAAATATCAAAATTTGAATTAAAAAATCTTTAAATATCAAAGAATTAATTAAAATAATAAGAGGATTTTCTTGATACACGATTGTTAACAATTTAAATAATTTGAATAGTTTTTAAGGTTTCTCAATTTCGGTGTATTTACATATTTTGGTTGGGTTTCAATTTTAAGAACATTTATCAATTCCACATTTTTATGTATGGTCTTGTCTTTATTCTGAAAATTGAAGATTACTTAAGGATTACTCGTATTCATTTAAATTGCGCTTACTAGCTGTCTAAATTTCACTCACTTAAAGCTAAGTCAACTTAGAGCGTCAATACTTTGTAACCGCAGCAATATTTAGTCACTCTCACCGTTGGCCATATTGGATTACCCATTGATAATTATCCATTAACGTAACAATACAATTGTAACTATAAACTTTAGCTCAATAGCTGTCTAAATTACATTTCTGATAATTGACTATTTTTGGCATGTGGTTAATAATAGGTAACTCAATATAGCTCACATATTCCAAATTTATAATATGCTTTTCGAAAACATTGACTTTTTGAAATTATACACACACCAGTCTAAGGAACACGATGTAATTTTGCTGCCATTTCCTGGAATTTGATAGGATTTAAATTATCTGGTATAGGTTGAAAACTTGATAATAACTGAACAAAAAACAAACTTTGACCCATTTTTAAAAATTTAATTTAACAGGAAATTGAATTACCACATCTGGCATTAATGAAGCTTTGTACATCCTAGACAATGACCATATCAGTGTATCGAAAACACACTATTCTGGCCATATTATTTAGAACGCCTTGTTTCTGATGCATGTTGAATAAGATTAAAGTACGAGGATTTGTCCTCCAACCAATTTTCTGCAGTATCATCATTGAAATTAATTCTAGACCAATTTCTAAGGCAAATGGCAGCACAACAGGTTCAAGTATATCTGACTGATGTAAGAGGCTGCTATTAAGTTTTCTTCTGGAAAAATGAGGTGATTCTATTAATTTTCAGGAAATGGTGGCAAAAATACCTGGTTTTCGTTTCACTTTTTTTCATTTGTGTATTATATATTTCGAATAGAATATTACTGACTTATCTCTGGTGGACTACATAATGTCAAATATATAAAACATTAATGATAAAAATTTTGACTTTCAATATAATCATCTCAAAAATAATATATTATTGTATTTGTATTGCCTCTGTATAATTTTTCCAACTTTATTAATTCATAATAATTAATATAAAATAAGATAATGACAGATCATAGAAAGTTTTGGCAAAATGACATTATATAAGTATAAATAATTTATTTCTATAAATTTAAGATATCTTTATAAATTAATCATTTCATTTTAATTACAAATTCTTTTGATTTATCTGATTTAAAGATTGAATAGATTTTGCAGAACTTATAAATATACAATAGAAAATATAAAGTTACAAAATCTAATGCTGACAGTTCATAAGCTTCTCTAATATAAATTAATCAATATTTTTGTAGGCTTATATCTATAAATAATCTCCTTTTTTATAATAACTATATTAATAGCCTAGTCACCATGGTATGGTGCTGTACTACATATTCATTTCATCACTGTTGCTTTGCTATTATTCATTTCCCAACGGGGTTAAAAATTAATTTATATATATATAGTGTCAAAGAGTAAATAGCCTCAAGGATTTCAAGTTTTTTTTTCATTCATTTTATTTCCTATTGTGAAACTTAATTGGATTCTATATCAATATGATACTTAAAGATAAATATAACATGAAAAAAAATTGTATATACCGTATGGTAAAATGAGTAACCGATACAGAACAGCATAAATTCTGTAACTATAAATTGAATTTTTTTTTTAATATATGACATTTGGTGTAGATTATTATGGAGAATAAATTGCATTTTGATAACACTCTTAATAGCCTATGGGACTGAATATATATAGAAAATAAATTGCAAATTTATTGTGGTTTTCGATTGGATTTTTTTTTCATCACATTTTCATCTAAAATTTTCGTATTTTCTTCTCCAATGAAAACTATATAGATAGATTTCCTACAAACAGGTATCAAAACTAGCCTTCAAAACCTTATATAGTCTTGCTAAAGGAACTTTAATGTGTGTTTAAGAACATATAGGTCTTGAAGGAAATGATGAGGTCTTGCAAAAACTAGCTCAAGTACAAAATTTATTGGACAGTCCTGCCTTATCTCACCCAGATGGATTGAATTAGAACACAAAAACTATAACTGGAACGACTTTCAATCTTAAAAAAACTAAGCAAACTACAAAAATATAAAAGTGGAAGATATACTAAAACTCAGCAAAAGAGACATTAGAACACTAACAGGCAACATAACAGAATACAGTCATTGCACTACCACTTCAATAAAATTGGTCTATCTTAAATATACATCGGTCGTCTGTGTCTAAATGACAAAGAAACGTCAGAACATATTCTCTGACACTCCAAAATAGTAGCAAGAAGAAGATAACATATTCTAGGAAAAGGCTTCCTCAAACATCCTAGGCTTATTTAAGTCTATCAAGTTGTGTAAGGAAAGAGGCTATAAATGCACAATAAATCGATTAGTTTGCACTGTCTGTGTTTCCCAACTAGGAAAAAAAGTGTAGATCAATTTTTGTTTATTGATAGTTTAAAATTATGAATATCAATAGATTTTATTTCAAATTGTATTCGTATTAATAAATGGTAGGGTAAATTTGAAAAAAATAATAATTAAGATTCAGATTAAAATAAAAATAGATTTTTTGTGCCAATCGAAACTCACATTAGCTAAATAAATTTACGGTTTGACTTATTAATAGAAAATTTATTAGAAATGAAAATTAGAAATGAAAAATTGATGAAAGAAAAACTAAATAGTTTTAATTATGAACTTAAAAGTTAAAATAATAATTAAAAGATAAAAATGGAAATTTAAAATTTATATATGATTTTATATATATTTGAAATTTATTTTTATGAACATTTCTTAAAGAAACAAATAATAATTTTTAGAATGAGTTTCTTTAATTATTCTTCAATGTGAAAGAACACTTTCATTCTTTCATGCCAATAATTTCACCTGCAAATTATTGAAGAAATTATATCATTGGGATTACAATCAATAAATGATTTTTGAATTTCTTTAAAATAATCTTTAAAATAGTTCAAGCTTTCCAATGAAGAATGTATTAATAATATGACAATTTGGTAGTTAAGTTAACTTAGGTTTAGAATAAGATATAACCACAGACAACCTTGATCACTGCAGCCATATATGATATCCTTCTAATTATAGATAATTGACTATGGCGTACTATTGATAAAGCTGATTGAGCGACAGCCACCAAGCTGCGAAAAAAGCGATAACATAGCACTTATCACATAATGTTTCGCCTTTTCATCCTCATATTCACAGCACCTACACACTTGTAGGTTTGCAGTAATCTGTAAGGAATCCTAACATTGTTCTGGCTTTCTTCCTGTTCATTTGAACAGGAAGTTCTTTAGCTCTTTTCTTGCTAGCTTTTCTAGTGGTCTTTATTCATAGTTTTAAAGAAGTTTTTTCATTTAATAACAATATGATTGACTTAGTGAAATTCGTATTGGAGCTGTCATATATAACAAATAATGAAAACCTTCTTCTAAATTTATTTATTTAATTTTATTGAATTCATTATTTTTATCCTTTTAAAAATCTTACATGTCCTAAGAAATTTATTATATCCTCAAGCAATTTATTTAATTTTTTTTTGTTTCAAATAAGTTGCAATTTTGTAAACATTTTAAAAAGTTTTAAAAATGTAATTTATATACATAAATCGATAGATATTTATCTACATAATAAAAGGATGTTTTAAAAGTTCATAAAAAGTTTATGTGAATTTTTAAACGTATTACAAATTTTTTTTTATAAAATTTATATAAAATTTTATTTTAAAAGAAAACTTTTGTTTAGTAAGAAGTAAGTACAAAATAATAAATAAGGACTAATACTCAAATCCTTAAATCAATAAAATATAAATGTTTACTCAGGACATATTCAAAAAATTGATTCTGTAGAAGATATGAACAAATGACTACACCACTTATTGAAACTACAAACGTTCTGGGCTCTAAGAATGTAGTGAAGAGTCTTATGCAATAGTAGCAATTTAATTGAAACCCTAAAAAACTGGAAATACTATAAACGACATCGCCGTAAGAACATCATCATATTATAAATCAATCCATCTTCTAAATAATTTCAACATAACTTTTCTCAGTTCAAAACGTACTGTCGGCGTTGAGACTCCAACGTTAAAATATTGGTATAATACTTTGTAGCAATTTGTAATAATTTATTTTAATGCTTCTCTCCGACTGTAAATAAAAGAGTTCCGCCGGAGCGGGGATCTATATCATTTCACTTACGATATGGATTTAATCTCTGCGATTATTCATAATGTCGTATTGCGAAGTTGTAGATATTAGTACCCACAGAGTTAGTGATAAGATCCATTTTCTATTACGTAGAAGATCCATTTTCTATTGAGGGGAATTTGGTTAATCTACTGGATAATTTATTTCACAGTATACCATGTGAAAATTAATTGATTGTGGCAATACATAAAATACAATTTCTTAACTTGTGATACTGCTTGCTTATTGGTTAAGAGTGCAAAGAAGTATTGCATTTTTTAAGTAAAATTTATTTTAAATAAAATGTAAATTATTCCAAACAAATAATCAGATTTCATATAGAAATATTGTCTTGTAAGCTTGTGAGTTAGATACTGACAGGCGACAGAAATAATTATGGCAGCACTAAAGGATTCAAATATTATATGCTTTATATTGTCCTTATTTTTACATATCTAGATATGAGAATTTATAATTTCCCAAATATCCACTGGCTCGGGAGAAGCACATTAAATTTATTTTTTAATAACACCTTGATATATAATTTTAGATTATGACATAAACTACCTTGTTTCGCATAAGAATATGTTGCAAAATAGCTCATTATCTTGATGGAATTTAAAAAAAAAATGATTTAGTCTATAGCCAGGGATATGCCACCTATTTGATTTCTTGTTTTATTTTAAGATTTTAGTAATTTACAACAAGAAGCAAATAATATAACCAAAGAAACAATCAAATAAATGTAAAAATTCAAAAAATAAAATCGTTATTATAATAGTAAACGTTTATGAAAAATTTGATAGTTTTTCTTCTGGCCTAACTTATTGAAATCGGCTTTAATTATTGTTGTAGAAATTATTAATATTCCAAATTTATATTAGAAAATTTTAGTAATTCTGTCAAATTTTACAACTGACCGACTGACCCATCAGTAAATACCAAGCTATCATATTCATTTAAATATATTACGTAAAGTTCTATCCAAATATATTATCAATGCTGCTGACTAACTGTGTAGTAACATTTGACTTTCAGAGTCAAAATACATAACTTTATACGTAAGAAATATACAGCAGAAAGAAAAAAATGAAATATTTTAACTAAAAGTAGCTCCAAAATCTATAAAATATGTTGAGTGTGATCATACCATGACCTGAGGGTTGGACAACACTTGGTAAACATAAAGAATAATCGTACAACATTTTCAACGACCATTGTGATTTTTAAAACATATAAAATATTTCTTAAGATATTTTCAAGGGTGTTTTTATGAAAAACTATGCTCTTTTTAAAAGTAGAACATAATTTTTATTATTTATGTATATACGTTAATGATATAAAACATATCATCCGTCTTCATGACGATGCTCTTTTCGAAATTATTTTCTATATATTTTTTTTGTTTCAATGCTAAAAATAGATATTTTTCAAATTCTTTATTATTTATATGTTTAATGTACGAAATTGTTCTGTTTAAAATTTATATATGTCATAATTATTAGGTGAAAAATTTTAAGATACATTCAGAATTTAGGTATATTTATAAATCATATGTCAGTTTCATGTTTTCTATATTAATTTTAGTAATGCATTAGAGTCCATATAATTAGTAGAGAAGTTATGGAATAATCATTACGAAGTGTTGTAAAATTGCTTGAAAAAATATGAATTCCCTAAATAGTTTTATATTTTCGAGGGTGGGTACTGGAGAGTATAAGAATTGCGTATTCATTTCCGTATTCTTATGATGTGCATTAATATCCCATCCAAATTGTTATAGCATACATATTTATTCCGTGATCTTCTTTATACGTAATTGTTAAATTTCACATGGTTAGAATAGTTATAGTTGTAACTCCTAAAATTTGAAGTCGATATCTTCAATGGATCTCTATCAAAATTCCCGAATTATATATAAAAAAAACATTTTTGATGTACAATAAAGATTTGAAATTTTGTACACATTCTTTTTTTCCAAATAGCTGTTATAGCAAACTCCTAGTAATGGTCTTAGTTTTAATTCTAATTTTAAATACATCAATCATATGTCAAAATTTCCTATGTATTCATTTAATACCGCGGAGCGACAAAACGTCACTTATATGTAAAACTTTCATCAAATATTTGCGAGTAACTCGCAACGAAAAACTGTCGTATAGTATAAATCCACCTTCAATAGGTAATTAAGTAATCAAACGACGCAATTGAAAAATCCGATGGTAATATTTTATCCAGTGCTGTAAACCAATTTGCATTTCAGATTGGTTAGGTTTTTGGTTTTTCTGACCGGCAAAATTTGGTTTTAATTTTGATTTTTATAAAAAATTTCCAATTTTTGGTTTTTCAACTAAAATTTAAGGAAAAATTCAGAAATAGTGTAGAAATTTTTATTAATCAAAATGAAAATAAAGTTGTTTTTATTATTTTTGGGAATTTTATGTTTAGGATTTTGGTTTTGGTTTTGCAACCTAATTTTAATTATAAATTTTCAAAAAATTTATTATAATTTATATTTTTTGCATGAAAACAACATTAAAATTTCCCGTCGCCCCAAATACCATAAAAAAAATCCATTGATCAAAAATCATAAATAATATTAATAATTTATTAATAAACTTTATTTTATAACAAAACTAAAACAATTTAATTAATTAAACATGACATAAATTCAATTTAATCTAAACTTATTTATTTATATAATTTTCTATATTTTAATCTAACACAAAATGTATAATTTGTTATGCAATTATCAATTAAAAATAATATAGTTAATTGCAATTATGATTTAACCGCCAGCCGCACCGCAGCGTTGCACACAATTTTGGTGAAAATATGGGAAATCTAAATGCATTTTATATAGCAAAAAAATTATTTATAAATTCATTTTGATGATGAAAATGTTTATTAAATATTACATAAATAAAATATAAAAAAAATTTGAATTTTGGCACGGATATCGTAATATTTTTTAAAATAATCCATTAAAGATTAATGGCAATTGGTCGTGGCAATATAAATAAATTTATAATTTTAAATTGATTTTAAATATATTAAAATATTAGTTTTCAGTTTTAATTACATTTAAAATTATATATTGTTTCAATTTTTGAAAATAGATTTAAATAGTTAATCTTCAAATAAATTTGGATTTAATTTTTGTATACTTAAATTTTTGATTTAATAATTTAATTTTATTGTTAAATCTATTGATTCGTTATTTTTTTTTTAATTTGCTCATAATATATTTACAGCCGGAGATATAACAATGTATTTAGTTTGTTGGTTTTATAAGAAGCGGGAATTACGGGACACTCACGTACAGACCAAAGACCACATATTAGTGAGTCACGCTGCAGTCCACTTGTACGCTGCAGTCCACTGCATGTCGAATCATCCCACTTTTTTAATGAATGCAATCATATTAGTCGACTTCAGTTGACTTGAATCTTTAAGGATTTCTACAAGCAAATTCTCGAAATCTTTTATGTTGGACAATGGCATAGCAATTGTTCCATTTCCATTGTTTCCTCCTTCATCATACACCCACGACAAGTGCATAATGTAATAAAACTTAAAATCTAGCCATTGTCTTATTCATTTTGAGAATTTTCTTTGGTTTTTGATGATTAGGTAGGAATATCCCTAGAACGTTTTTGTATACGCGCAACCGTTCTGCTTATACCATTTGAAAGTTCTGTATCTATTGGTCGAGTTTCTTTGTGAGCTTTCAGTATAATCTTTTCGTATTGGTTCATCTGCTTTCTCATTACTTTCGATTATAAAAGGGTCGGGTGAACAAAGAAGTTATAATGGGTAGTTAAAAGGTTAATATTAGTTTGAAATATATTTATCAATTTTAATTATGTTGAGATATTACTCAAAGATTTAAAGCCGGCTTGGTTATATGGACATGTACTTATCCTCGTATCACTTAAAGAAAATTCCTTAGGATCATAAGTTCTGCTGCTGTGACTGATGACAGTGACAGTGATCTATTTACTGAGAATATTTGTTTGAAAATAAAACAAATTTGAGTAAAAAATGGAATAAATTATACCAGTAAAAAATTATTGAATATATTTTGTATATGTCAATTTTAAATAATTTTGTAATAAAACATTTTCTTTGTCTACATCAATTTTTGTAATGTTTTAATAAACTTCGTCAGACTATGATAAGTCATTACTGCCGAACCATAATTGCTCACATATAATTAGATTCCATACTTGGTTTTATAGTTTAATCCGGTGACTAAGAAACCGATAATGAAAAATATATAATAAATTAATAAATTAGACATAAAACTCGTAATTTAAAAAATCCAAATTGGAAGAAAATTATCAATTTATTTTCAACTCGTTAATTGTCATTTACTATATTGTCGTAAATTGATATTATGTGTAAACCCATATTAGTTCATATAAACATTACCTAATAAAAATATGGGATGGACAGGTAATTCTTTTATTCAATGTACTTCTATTAAATGCTTCTGAAATATGAAGGGGGGCGCCCGTAAATTTTCAATTATTAATTTAACTCTTTGAGTTATGAAATGCATCATCAATACATCCTAAAATATTTAAATTCGAAAATGAAAACTCTGAATTTTTCTATGAGGCTCCAGGTCTGGCATCTCAGATAATGTCAGACAATATTCAGTGTCATCTTAAAAAATCAATTTTTTTAATTTATGAAAATGGAAAATTGTTTATAATATTTATTCAAAATACCATTTTTCGGATTTATCTTCATGTAGATTAACTAGAGACTAACTAGATACTGCCTACCACCATTGCTAACGCTATAAGAAAATATGGTAACCGACCAGTTCATCGAAAACGAGTTCATCGAAAACAAGTTCATCGAAAACGAGTTCATCGAATACAAGTTCATCGAATGCAAGTTCATCGAAAACGAGTTTATAGAATGATCAATTAATTCAGCGAAAAAAAAAATATTTTTAACTATATTATTTTTTCTGATTATAGATAATGAAAAATACGTGTTCCATGACTAAACAGAAAATAATATACCAGAACCTCGCAAGTTTTTCTTGAAAATTTATAATTATTCTTTTTTATTTTTGATTCTTTTCGTAGGGTTTTCCCTGATTATTTCCCTTATTAATGAAAATGATAAATTTTTCACACTTACTGACAACTTATTACCTTTTTTTACCTATTTATTTTATTTATAAATAAAATTATAATATTTTTCCTGATAATATGTTACCAGTGCTAGATTATTTTGAGGATACATGGATTGGCCGACCTGATCGTCTAAGAGGTTGCCGTGCACCAAAGTTTAATCATCAGCTTTGGAATTGCTATGAACCGGTTCTGGAAGGTTTACCTAAAACAAATAACAATTTGGAATGATGGCATAATGGTTTTCAGAGATTGATGAACTCGCTTCCAGATACCTGGGAAATTTATTAACTTTATCAAACAGCAACAAAGTTTAAACGAATTACGTTATAGAACAATATTTAAGTGGACAGACAGCTCCTCAATCAATAGCACTTAATGTATCATACTAAAAATTTTTTCATTTGAATTTCATTTAAAAATTAATGAATATTTTTATAAAATAAATTTTTATAAGTACATATAAGTTAAATTTTATTTTTGTTGCTCATTGCAACTTCAAAATCTGTCATGATAGTTTATAGTTAAAAAATATTTTTTTTTCGATGAACTTGTAATTCGATGAATTGATCATTCGATGAACTCGTTTTCGATGAACTTGCATTCGATGAACTCGTTTTCGATGAACTTGTTTTCGATGAACTTGTTTTCGATGAACTCGTTTTCGATGAACTCGACGGGAATCGAAAATATTGGATAGCTCTGAAAGAAGTCTCGAATTGCAGTTATAAAAAACTCCTCAAGTTTACTGCAGTTACAAAATCATTTGACTTAATAGAGAGCACCTCACTTTTATTAAATTAGGACTTTTTCATTTATTTTCTAAAAATTTTCAACTGTTTACATCTTAATATAAAAAATAATTTTCATAATTAATTTATCACAATAGAAAAATTATGACATATTTACATTATTCTAATGTTTATCAAAATTGGCAACACTAATTTTGACATTCCTTAATTTAGAATTAAATCCTAACCAATTAACGTAAAATTTTCTTTCTTAACAAATTTTAAATTTTCAAATATTTTTGTTTTGTATTTTGTTTAGTATCACCTTTTCATATTTATATTTTTCATAAACCATAAAACAATTTTAATATTTAATATATTTTTTTTGGAGACATTTCGTTTTTTGTTGTTGTTATATTTCGGGTAAAGGATAGAATTATTTTTATGTTGAATATTGTTTATTTATAAATACCAAAACATAAAAGTAAAATAACCACAACATAAATATTTGTTCTATAAGATAATAATATTTAACCTTGAATTGTATGTAAGTGAACCGTGGAAAATTAAGAAAACAATTTTTAATTTGGAAAATATTTACAAGAAGATTTTATAGAAATAATTTTTTATGTAATTCATTATTTAATGTATTTTTCATCTGATCTTCTTTTGAGCATAATAATATGAATCTGTTATAATTAAATTGAATATAACAGTAGAGAAGTTCTCGTCTGTGGAATATTGATTTTGTTAAAAATTACAGATGTAGACTTCCACTAATTAAATATTATAATAACAATAACAGTTTTTAAGTTTCTTAATCTTAATACGTTTATGCTAGAGATACTCTCACCCACAAGGGTTAGCGACAACGCTTTTAAATGTCTAAAAAATAAGTTTGAAACATAAAAATATCATATCAAAGGAAAAATTGTTTATAAAATTATATGATATTTCAAAGCAGCACAGCGGATAAGATGAAATCAAGTAAACTTTTGAGCATAACAAAGCGATATTTTCCAACAATTTATTACATTTCACACCGACAACGGCGAAAGTATTCACATTACCAGGTTTAAATCTAAAATTCGCCTCTATAAAACCGAAAAATTAGCATAACAGACGGACAATATGAAATATTAAGGCATATTTTATTAGAGCCTTAGATAAATACGAGCCCTGATGACGTTGTGATTTATGCTATTTGGTTAATTAACATTAAAAAAAATAAATAAATAAAAAAAACATTTTTTAACAATACTTTCCTTTATAAATAGTAATATGCGACTAAAAACTAATAAATAATACTAAAATTATATAATCTTTCATTCTTGTATCTAGAGTTTCAGTAATGGTCAATTGTAGTAGGGAACTGCAATCGTACTAGATTAGAGATTCAGTTAAGGTAAAGTATAGTAAAAGGGAAGTAGACCCCTTATAAATATCATTCTGATAAATTCTATTAATTCTCATAATTAATTTTGATCAGTTATACTTCCATTTATAAGGGGTCTACTTCCCTTTTACTATACTTTACCTTAACTGAATCTCTAATCTAGTACGATTGCAGTTCCCTACTACAATTGACCATTACTGAAACTCTAGATACAAGAATGAAAGATTATATAATTTTAGTATTATTTATTAGTTTTTAGTCGCATATTACTATTTATAAAGGAAAGTATTGTTAAAAAATGTTTTTTTTATTTATTTATTATTTCATACTTTTTAGTCAGTCAAATATTTTAAGTTTTACACAATATATTTGTTCGACTAAAAACTGTAGAATTTTTATATTGTTTATATATTTTTACTATAATATAACATATTATAGTAAAAAATATATATTTGAGCGGTTAATAATAAATAGGTCTAACTCATGTTTCGCGAAAAGTCACTTGCAAAATTAACGGCTCATATATATATATATATACATATGAATATTTTTTTTATTTTTGGCCCCATATGGCGCTCTTTACCTAAAACATTACCCAAGGAGATGTACTCATCGAGACCTTTAATTTCATACCCCCACATGATTTTTTTGGGCCCCATTTTCCAGGCCCGCACATGGCTCTTGTTGCCCCAAATACTACAATTACTTGCCCCAAAAATATCTGTTCTTCCAGACCTTTAATTTGATGCCCCATATGATTTTTTGCCCCATTTTTTGGGGCCCCACATGGTACTCGTTACCCGAAACACTACCCAACGAGATGTACTCATCAATACCTTTAATTTGATACCCCACATGACTTTTTTGAAAATAGGCCCAACCTTCCGCCCCCTCATTGGGCCTTGAAAATTATGTGGCACCGAATGGGTCATAGCACGCGCTTAAGTTCTAAATTTGAGTTAAATCGGTACAGCCGTTTAGGAGGTATGCCCAGGTGAAGAAAATATGAATTTTTCTGTCCCTCGTATGACCCATTTTTCAGGCCCCCACATGACCTACGTTGCCCCAAACACTATCATTACTTGCCCCAAAGATATCTACTCTTCCAGACCTTTAATTTGATACCCCACATGATTTTTTTTCATTTTTGGCCCCATTTTTTGGGGGCCCTACATGGTCCTAGTTACCCGAAACACTACCCAACGAGATGTACTCGTCAAGACCTTTAATTTGATACCCCACATGACTTTTTAGAAAATAGGCCCAACCCCCCGCCCCCTCGCCGGGCCATGAAAATTTCGTGGCACCGAATGGTTAATAACACGAGCTTAAGTTTCAAATTTGAGTGAAATCGGTAAAGCCGTTTAGGAGCTATGCCCAGGTGAGGAAAACATGAATTGTAAATTCAATAAAAGGAAAGTAAAAAAAAACTAAGCTAATTGAAATTGGTAAATATGGATATAAACGTTAAATAACCAACTTAATGAGCTATATTTGTTTATCGAGAGGAAAGTTTCATAGTAGTATTACTACGAGGATTAAACAGGAAATTACAGAGCTTCTAAGATAACCTTCCCTAAAAATTTAAACTGATAGTAATCCAGCGAATATAACTAACTTAACTAACTTCTTTTAAAAGTCGGAACTGAGAATACAAAACCATGTTAGAATAGAGAGGGAAGCTTAACAAAAACCTCGATGCATCTAGTACTCGATGGTCCGTTGTACTCTCCGAATGATAGTTTATTCTACTTTAGCTACAACACATCATTCCAATTCACCTCTCTCATGAGCGATATTACTCTAAACGTCTAGACTCTAGACCGTCTCAATCTGACACTCTTTTCCATGTCGGTAACAGATGAAGTTTTCTAGTGTTAATCTTCTAGCATGCTTCATGCAAGCTTCCTAATAAAAATATGACCAGTTGCTATTCAGTAATATAATATCCCGCAGTTGGTATTGATCAGAATCATATTTCAAGACTTTTTACCGTTTAGTTATGGAAGTTTTTGTTCCATTGCTGCCTTTAGAGGTTTCATTTTGTTCACCTGTCTGTTAGAAACTTTACACTAACGTTATTCTAAAGCAAAATGTCTGTAATTGGTCCACACCAGATTTTGGTTCGCGAAGTAAATGCTCTTACTAAAATTATTTTAAAGAAATTACAATTTATCATGTGAATTGTTCCTCTGTGAATTGACCATGTATCATTTTATTAATACCAAAATGCTTTTAATGAAATTATATTTCTGTTTATGAAAAAATATTTTGAATAAAAAATCATATTTCGAAATTAAAAACCAAGAGAAATCTTAATTTAACCAAAAAATTTAATTTAATTTTTATTAAAATTTTTATATACCTACAAAATTTAATTATTATTTTTTCATTTTTATAGGAATTTCAAGATGTTTTTTATATTAATTCACTTTTTTTTTTAATATATTTTGTTATTTTCTTTTTCTTTTCTATGATTTTTTTAGAATATCAATTTTATTTAATTTTTAATATCGAAATTTCTATATTTTCATTGAAATGTGATTGGAATATTAAGAAATTTGAATATTTTTATTGAATTTATATTAAAATTGTTGGTATTTTAAGAAAATTAAATATTATAAATTAATTTTTTCTTAGATATTTAACAAGAAAAATGATCACAAAATTAACTTTTCACAAATTTTTTTAATCATAAGAAACATTACCGAATTTAAAACATGAAATACGATATTTATCTAACGTCATCGTAATGAAAGATATCGAAAAGCAACTAAAATATTTAATATCACAAATTTTGATGGTAACAACATCAAAGTTCAAAAATGTTTATCCAAAATCGAGAAAATTTATCTGAAAAGTTTTTTTATGATATCGACGTTGTTGTAATCGATAAAATTGTATTTATATTTATATCTTTACGATCCATTTGCGATGTATTTTTATCCAATTTCATAGTTTAATATTTTTTTTTTTAAATTTCATAGACGAATTTAATGTTTAATAAATTTATATTTAATGATTGTATATTTACGAATAGTATATGAAGAATTTGTGAATTGTGATGGACATATCCGCTTGAAAAAATGAAAATTACTTAAATAATTTTTTATTTACATTTTCGGATTTCCAGGGTTGAGATTTGAATGAAATTTGATAGGTACAAATTTGTGATCGAGGACATAAGTGGAAAAGAGCGAATCACAGACTTCGTATGCAAGTTCTTAACGCTGGCCAGTTAAACGTTCTAAACAGTAAACTGGTTATACTGGAACGTTACACTTCCTAAACGATACGATGTGGGGCTAAAAAACCTCAATTAACTAATTTCTAGCCTTGGTTCACGAGGGTATCAAAATTGTAATTAAACACTAATTGGAGTCTTGTAGAGGTTGGAGTCTTGTACAGATTGGAGTCTTGTACAAGCCAACATCTGTGACTGTATGCTAAAATT
This sequence comes from Rhamphomyia laevipes, assembly GCA_963920725.1. NCBI lineage: Eukaryota > Metazoa > Arthropoda > Insecta > Diptera > Empididae > Rhamphomyia > Rhamphomyia laevipes. The sequence continues at coordinate 133,174,782 of OY987255.1, forward strand.
TACGAATTATATTTATGTTCTAGACGAGGCAAGGCCAACCCAAATAGTATTACGGACCACCTTGTTGACCCACAATTTTTAAAGGGTTATACATGAAACGTTTCATGATGCCTTTTAAGACTGTAATTTCGTAAATTTGTCTCTTAGCAAATCAAACATGTTTGATAAAGAAATAATTGTCCTCACCAATTATTGCTGAATTTTTTATTTTCATCTGAAAATCTTGTTTATGAAAAAATCGTTTTGAAAAAACAAATTTAAATATTGATGACATCTGAAATATGATAGTCATCCCTGAAATGAAATGATATATTACTCAAAAAATTTACAAGCATTGTAACTGAAATACATACCTACGAGTTTTCGGATACCCTTAGATTAAATTTTTTTTTTTTGGTTAGGTTATGATTTGTTTTGATAAAAATATGTATAAATAATGAAAAAAAAAAAAATTACGACATAAATAATGTGAATTAATGTTTGTTGTGATTAGCACATGTTCATATTTTGGTGTAATTTATATGATTGAAGTTACGAAAGAAGTGTTAAAATATTTTAAATCATAGTTTATGTATAATTTTCAAACAAAATGTTGTTATTAAAGGTGGATGTGTCGCTGTTGTAACCTGAATATGATACCATCCACACTTGACGTAGTACTAATAGTAATACTAATCAATGGCGGATCGTAGTGTCTACTAATCAGTAGCGAGAGTGGTTTATTTATATTGAAAATTCAGCTAATTATCAAATTAAATTTCATCATACCAAAAATTCTTATTTATTACAACAAAAAAAAAAGTGGAATTTCTTCACTTTTCCTTTACTATATTAAATTTATTTCACCTAATCCTGTAAAATCTTTTAAAAAATATAATTGAAACAATAACGAAAAGTGTGATATTTCAGTTGGTGTTAATTAATTTTTAATACCAAAGCATCTAAAAAAAAAATATTTTTTTGATTGCTTCCATTAAATAAAATAAATAAACGTTTTTAACTGAAGAACTGAAAAATTTAAATATTTACAAAAAAATTTGTATGGGAAAAAAATATTTTAATTAAAATTGTAATTTTTTTTTTGGACTAGCTTAATATATAAACACTCGTTAAAAGAAATAAAAATAAATAAATGACGAATTACGAAAATATGGAGTTAGTAGAAAGTAAAGTTCGGAAGATCATATAGAAATTTCTTTTGGATATATTGGGGATGTTAGTTCCTGGGAGTGGTAGAAGAAAGGCTTAGGATTTTCGGTAAACACCATTTCAAAAATCTCAAACGTGTGAATATCGATAAACGGATTCATTTTAAGTAAACCAGTTGGATCCACAATTGAGTTACGATTACTACAATACACATATTGTTGGTGTTTTAATAAAGAAGAGACATAAGTGAACCAAATGTTCTTGTGTTTAAAGGTATTCGGTACACTGTATATTCTGTAAATTCACAAACTAACTAAAAACTATTAATTATTGTCAAACAATAATTATGGCAACGCTGCAAAAATTGTTTGCCATTTTGAAATTTATTTTCCAACCCCATCTAAAGGAGCTCTATCGTAAACATTATGTTTATTAAAATTTAAAATTTTTATAATTTACAATTTGATATGGTAAAATAAAAATAAATTGATCAAAAATGATATGATCTTAATACCGGCATTGAAAAGTTAGTAATAACTCGTTTTTTACGTCTATGTGATGCAGCAGATTTAAAATCTGTCACTTTAGATTAAAACTTAATTAGGATTGTTGTAAATTTCCTTTTTATTTAGTCAAACTTATTAGTTTTAGCATAATAAAATATTGCACTAAAAAATTTCCATTTACATAATAGAACCAGTACGTAATTCATTAAAGTTCACATTACCGTCTGAATGTTATGAGTTCTACTCCAGATTTCGAAGGGCTATATATACTTCAAACCAATCACATTCGAAAACTAAAAGACTTACGTCGATTTTCTCTGATTTTGATCTCCAAATCTTTGATATTTGGCTTGACTATTGTACAAATGTTGTCAGTCCAGACAAATTCACATAATTCAATTTATTATCCTATTTTATAAAAATTATTTAATTTTTATTTTCAAATGTTCTAAAATCATAAAATATACTATGTAAATATGTAATCAAAATTATCTTAAATATTTTATTAAAATTATTTAGTCCTTTTATAAATTTTTCATAATATTTACATAACTTTTTAGTCTTCATTAATAATTAAAATTATAATTTCCTGCAAGTTAAAAAAAAGGCTCTGATTTTCATAATAAAAATATTTTCTTTTGGATAATTTTAATTTACATGATTTATATAATTTTTGTAAATTAATTTTATTTAATAATTATTATTTTATCTGAAAATAATTTATAATTTTATAATTTGAAAAATTTAAATAATTTTGTAAATTTAAATAATTGTGAATATTTTCACATTGTGTAGGTGTCATTTAATTTGAAATTAATTACACCACATTCAATAATATTTCAATTTCTAGTTAAAAATTAAATTTGATATTTTCCCAAAAATAAATCGGTTAATTTCATATAAATGATCATTAAATTTTAAAATAAATAAAATTTTCTGTAAAATATTTAAATATTAAAGATGTGAAAATAATTTAAGTATAATAATAAAAATAAATTAAATATGAATTAAAATTTACTTTAAACGATAATTTCCATAAACCACAGGAGACTATTAAAATTTTTTTTGTATTTTAAATAATTTTCAAAATATTATAGGGGAGATTGGATAGAGTTGTAACATTTTACAGACCTCCGCCTCCGTTTGGGTAACTTAGTTATATGGAAATAATGAAACGTAGTAATATTTAAATTTTAATTATACAAAAATAGGGAGACACCTTACTTGTTACATCTCGACCCAAGCAAGGGTGATTTTTAACGGATAGTGAGATGAGATATTTAAAATTGTTTGAAAAACATTTTGTTGGGATAATTTTTCGGTTCTGAACTTTTAGTGTAATGAAATATTGTTTGGTAACTGCTTGACAGTGGATCTTATAGATTTTCCATCATGTGCCACAGCTTTTATGTTGATAAAACGTCACCTTGTATTTATTAATTGTCACCTTGTTTGTTGTTCTGTTATAAGTCCACGTCATTTCAGCAATTTTAAAACTTAAAATTTATAAGTAATTTTATTTTATTGAGAAAATAGAGCACGGTGTGGCTATGATATGTGTCACAATTCAATCTAATAAAAATGTGACAATTCAACCCTAAAGTGGTGGTTTAAATTAATTAAATTACTTATAAATTTTGAACTACCACCAAATAATAGTTTTGTATGTTAGATAGCTTTTACTATCTAACATACAACTTATTGTCAAAATAAATAACTAAAAATATTATTATTATTTTTTTAAATATAGAATTATTACAATAAAAATAATTTCAAAAAATTTTACTTACCGGTTTATAAAACAACAAAATTTTCGTTCTCGCCGCATATGTCAAAACTTAAATACGAATTGCTTTTATCCAGTAGGCACGGTATAGTAGGCACTTTCACAACTCGACAACTTACCACAGTCTCCCCTACAAAATTAATTTATTATTTAATATAAAAACATAATTTTTATAATAAAAGTTTTTATTTTATAGTGTAATCCATACTGGTTTCTCCTAAGCGGAAATTTATTACAAACACTCTAAATTGGATTAAATATTAAAGAGTTATTCGACATATTTTGTACTTAAATCATCCAAATTATGGATTGTCAGTTTAAAATTTTGCTGATGACTATGAATTCCTAATTGGCATTTAAATTAAAAATATATACCAGACTTATTTAGTTCAACTCTGTTCAATACAAAAATTCCAAATATGTTCTTTGATAATTTAATAAAACCATATCTTCTTCTGGTTTTACCGATCGAATTGGTCCTTTGCCGCCTTCACTACACTCTTCCATTCGGTACCATCGTTTGTCCTGGCTTGCGCTCTTCAGTTTCTTGTACCCAAACAGTATTGTTCACCTTATCCTCACATCGCATTATAGAACGTCATTTTGGTCTTACTATACATGAGTAGTCTTACTCCTTACAGGTTTTTTCCTTGCACGATCTTCATCCATTCATTCATGGAAATTCGATTACTTTTAAAATGTGGAATCGATTTGAGTTCTGTATTTGTGCGATTTCTCCACACATCAACAATATTTGTGGTAAAAATATGCTGTTAAAGATTGAGGATTCACATGAATATTGCTCCCTAAATTGTCAAAAAGACTATAAGACTTTAAAAAATAATTGATTTCCAAAATTTTTGAATTAATATAACTACAATTTGACGACAGCAAAATCGATACCAAAAAATTGAAATAATATTTTTTTTTATTTTTAATATTTCTTGTAAAGTTTTAAGAGCCAAACAGAATGTGCGGTTGTCGCTGTCGTTTGTCGTCGTGAAATGTCAAAAAAAAAATCAAAAGTACATATATCGTATTATTGAACTACAATGATGTCGTCTGTCGTTGTCGTTGTCGCTGAATTTCAATTGATATTTGATATTATCGCTTGTCGCGGTGTTTTGACATATATTTTTATTGTTTTTTTTATTGGATAAAATGGAACACAAATTAATAGAAACTATTAGGAAAAGAAGTTTAAAAAACTTTTAAATTATTGAAAAAATCAAAAATTTTACAAACTACTACACTTTGAAATTATGACAGACTTGTTATTCGTGGCGTTCTATTGTGTTTAGTTAAGGGGCGATAACGACAGCGACATCACGACTGGCGACAAACACGACGACATACGACAGCGACAACGACACATTCTGTTTGGCTCTTTAAATGTCTCCAGCATTTGCTCACTTGCCCTAATATGTTGTTACAGAACTGCTTAAATTTTGTTAATTAAACAAAAATTGAGATAGACAAGATTTTTAACGCGTAATTTATTTAATTTTATTACTTTTTGATTACATTAAATTGAACTAGAATTTTAGCATAAAGTCATTAATAATTAAGGCTTTAGGTTAAGCGGTTTATTTATGTAGATCAAAACTACAGAAGAATTAGCATCTTGAAACTAGGAACTACTATAAAATAATCATTGAAGTCTTTATTTTCCTTCCTTAATTGGTCAGTTTATTTTAAGCTACACGGAGAGAATTAACGCTTTAATCCGACGAACTAATTGTAAGATTACTGAAAAAATTAAATAAAAATTGTAATATTTTTCAAATAATAAATAATGTTTCTATTATTAAGTTTATTTATGAAAATTAATTACTACTTAAATGTAGTAATTAATTTTCATAAACAATTTTTACTTATTAAATAAAACTTAATTAATATTTTCTTATCAAACTTAAAGATTTTTACATATTAACTTGAAACTTTATAATAGCTAAAGTCAGTTAAAATTTATCCGTTGGTAAGTTTAGTCAATTGAACAAACGAATTTTCAATTTAAACTAGTTTAATATTAAACTAAGTTTAAACTCGTTTTGATAAAAACTGCCCTTAGTATTGAAATTTTAAAATGATTATTTCAATATTTAATATATCCGGAAATAGTAAACATCCATGAATTTTGCTTGCATTATTAAATCATTTAAAATTATAATTTTTTAAATGACTTTCATTTGATTCTCACTGTTATAAATAATAATAAAAAAAATTATATTGAATGCACCTACGTCCGACCATGACCTCAGGAAATGAAGATACAAACAAAAAAAATAAAAATAAATAAAATTTAGTTTTATTTAAAATTAAATTGGCCGCAATTTAAATTGAAGAAAATCTTCAATTTAATTTTTTTTTTTTGTAGACTCAGACAATAATTTTTGTATAAATAAACACAATATTTATAAAGTGCCTCTAACTTGAAAATTATTATATTTATGTGAAAAGTATTCCACTTTAAAGATTTATTATGTTGTGTAGATGTACAGAAAACATATGTCAATTTTAGTAGAAGATTCAGACATGAAACATATAACAAAAATATTATTCAAATTGAAGAAGACATTTTAAAGTGTTAACTTAAAAAATTACTAATTTAGTTAATAAAATTTTATTTGTTGAATAACAAAAATAGACTTATAAATTTTATAAACAAAATTTTATTGAGGAAATTTTAAATATTGAATTTTAATTCGAATTGATTTGTTAATCATTTGAATTTCAGTTGTTAAAGTGCTAGACAGCCAAATATCAGAATCGATACTGTTCCTGAAAAGTGAGACTTCTAGAATAGTAATAGTCTTTTTACGTGTCACTGAATGATGAGTAGATACGGCACTTACCTTCGCAGTCCCAAAGAGCGATTAGTGTTGTTTGTGATAATATCAAAAGAGGATTGTAGTTGAAGATTTAGCGACATTTGCGGAATTATCTTTATGAACGATCGGGGACACTTTCTTATATATAGATATTAGAATTTTTGATAGAGAATAGGAATTACAAAACTCGTGGTATAGGAATTTGGAATTCGGAATAATATTCCGCTTAATAATATTTCACTTGTGTTGAAGGGGCCCAGTTAATTCTAAACCTACTAATCTGATTATAACTAAATGTCGATTTTAAATGAATTAAATGGATGAAAAATAATGGCGGGTATCTTTTACAAAATGGTTTGTCAGTTTATAAGTCGAAAAGTGAAAAGTTTATAAGTCGAAAAGTTAATCAATTCGTATTAATATTCCAATATTAGTGAATTATTTCGCATTTATTAGCAAAATTTCGAGTGGACTAATTCTTTAAAACGTGTCCCAATAATAATCTTTAAAACATAAACGAAAGTTAGACCATATTTTTTTACTTTTCGAACTACATAGCACAGATTTATTAAATCATATTGAGGCACAATAAAATCCCCTCCATATCTCGGTAATCCTTGACAGATTTACCATGTTTTGACATGTTCTGAGCCCATTAATGTTCTTTGAAGATATTGGCGTTATATCTGTGAAAACGAAACTGAATAAATAATGCAACGAATTTAATTCAAACTTTTAATTTAAGTTAGTGCCCTACGCACACTTGCTATTTAAATTTTCTAGAAGTAGTCTTAATATCTTATGATTACTTTCTTAAAATTTAAAACAAACATCTTTAAAGATCTTCCGAAATATTCGCAGCGAAGCATAAACAAAATTTGACATCCTACTTTAAGTTTTCATTATTATTGCTGATTGGGATGTCCGTTTCCATAACCCGCCGTGTAATAAGAGGATGCGAATAATTCCGTCCGTAATTTCCCACGAATCTGATACGGTCAACTTCAATCGGAACATCAAGTATTGATCAGAATTGTTTATTTTATTTGTATAACTATTAGTTTAATTTATGTTTTTAAAATATTTTAGATTGGTTTGGAGCATACATAACAAATAAATGTTCCATTAAATTGTTTATGTAAATAATATAAATAAATCTAATTGATGATATTATGGTAGTGTCAAGTACGAAAAAGTACGTAGTTGTGTAGTGCTAATTAATATAATTAAATTTTGTATTTCTTTTTATCATAATGTTTTCAAATATTTCCTACTATAGTCCAAATAAATTTTATTTTCAAGAATTTATATTGTGAATGACGTACAAGTTTTCTTAATAAATATTATTATAAAGTGCTAAAAGTTTATTTTAATTGTACTTGAATTAAAAATTATCTTTTAAGAAACTTGAATTTATTTAACATAAATAAATTATAGTAAGTTTTAATACGAATAAGAAATTAATTGAGAAAATAGAAATGACTTCGATGATGTTAAAATTGATAGTTTTAAATGGAGTTCATCTTAAAAGGTCGAATTATCAATCTCGAAATAATATAAGATTAAAGAAAGGTATTTAATAAGTAATGTCTAAGTCCAAACTATAAAACTTATTCTAGGTAGACAAACAAAATGGAGAACGTTTCATAAAAATTTATTGATAAATTCCATATTATTTTACTTGGTCTCTGCAGGTTGAATATTATATATTATATAAGTTATGATTTATTATTTGTTTTTACTTCTTCGAATAAATTCACGTAAATACTTGTAGTTCAAGGTTCAATAATTTAGTAATCTGGCACTTTTGAAATAAATTAAAAAGCTGATGACTGAATCTGCTTTAAATAATTAAGATAAATAGTTAAATATAATATCAGATTCCATAATTTCAGAAGAAGCCCACTAAGAGGAATTGCTTGAATTAAATAGAGATGAATACAAAATTGAATTATACATTAAAACTATTTGACCTACACAATAGAAAGAAAAAGCCAACAACTGTCTTAAGCTATCTCGTTGGAACATAGCTAGAGTATCGGCAGTGTATACGGGAAGTTGGTCAATCCGGGAACATGCGGATAGATTAGGTATTTCTTATAACCCAGTTTTGTGGTAGCTGCAAAGAACCGATCGAAAAACAGACAATCATACATTTCGCATTGAAATGCCAATATTTGGATTGAGCCAGGTTTTGTTTACTTTGAATCTACAAACTAAAGACTATAATGATGTAGGCATTAAACGTTCTGACTTTATAATTCATGAACGCCATTCGGTGGACCTAAACAACCTCAACTAATTCATTTATTACAACAGTTCAAGGTATCAAAATTATGTTAAATCGCAAATTGGAGTCATGGACAGCTTGTCCGAAACTGATGGACACTTTAACCAACTACAACAAAGACAATGTATAAATTTGAAATTATTTCCTGACATAATTATACCAACTGACAATTTTAGCTTCCCAGTCAGAAAGAAGTCAAACGTATATAATTATATTTACTACAAAGATTAAGTTTCATTATCATTAAATTTCATTTTAAATTCTTTTCACATTTTAACCCTTGTTGTACGTGGTTACACAGTTAAATTGAAATTATATATTTGAAATTAACTTTTTGTAAATGTAATTATTTTGTATTTTTGTTAAGCAAATGTAATATAAATTTTTAACTTTGGTAATTTATTTAGCTTAAAATTTTATAAATTCGCTGAGTATTTTCTATTTTGTTTTTAAAGGATTAAAGAGAAAATACAAAATGAACAGAATAATAAAAATATATTTTTTTTTTGTTACAAAAAAGATCTATAAAAATAAAGAAAATTCATAGAAAGAAAATTCGAAACAATAATAATAAAAAAAACTTTTCCTTTTCAAATGAAAACTTGACTTAAATTAACAATTTTTCTATTTATTTTCTATATTAAATATGTGCAATTTTCGCACCCCATTATTTTTGCTTTTCCTTTCTGTTTGGTGAAAAAAAATTTCCGGAAAACTTTTCAATTTTTTTTTTTTTATAAATAGAATTGGTATCATTTCCATATTGACATCAATGATTTATAATTTTCATGATAAATACTATAAAAATATAATCAATGAATTTTTGTGAATTAACAAATTTTTTATCATAATTTTTTTGTTAAAAACTGTTGCCCTCTTGTGATAAAATCATCCACGATTGAATGCCATGTCATGAACATTTGTTTCATTACAGTCAATCGATCAATGTATGTCGCTATTTGTCGTTTTAAAACTTGTCGTTATATCAATTTAAGTTTTTTTTTAAAAAAAAAAATAAAGTGTTGAAAAGTTTTCCTCTTGTTTTCATTTGAAAAAATAGTTGCCAATCATAGTAGAGTGTTTCATTTTTCTGTGTGCTTTATATAGGATTCCCGATGTATTTTTCTTTAGACAAAATTAGAAATCTTCGATAATAGTTATAGGAATATTGTAACAAAACGAGTAAAATTTGAATTTAAAAACTAGGAATGTCAAAATTTGTTTTGAATTGGAAAGAACCCAAAATTAACTATTTAATACACACGCTTAAAGTTCCTACCTCCAATATTCTTCATTTTATGAGTGAAACAAAGAATTAATGAATTCTAATTAAAATATTAATTGATTATATCACACCACGTCGTAGGCACTCGTTAAAATTGTTTTGAGGCCAGCCATTTAAGTTTTAAGTATGACGTGAGCCAAATATTAGAAATATAATTTTTTTAAAATATAATTAATTTTATGTGAACTAATTTGGTAGATAAATGTAATAAACCTAGAACTACTATATTTATTTGTCATTGGTAGTTTATTATTAGTTTCTCATTTTTTCAATACATAAACAATTTTTCAGCGAGGAGGGAATGCAGTTCTTTTACACCTTGGTATAGAGAAATCTGTAGGTAACGCATTTGAAGTGATCCCGAAAGACCCTAACATATTTTATCTAATGTTAAGGTAACTACAGTAGATCTGTCTTCAAATATTGCTAGTTTTATGAGCATTTCAAATTACTTCTCATCCTTAATAAGCTGGATGGCGGTAAAATTAGCCTTTATCTAAAATTGGTTTTTCCGTGTGTTCAAAACTGTTTATTTTCAATCACTTGTTTCGAGAAAAATAATTTAAAAATGGACATTAAATTTCATTCTTACTTTACATATCCTTCAAATATCACCTTTCTAATCGATTGAAAATTACATTTTGGTCTGCGACCGATTTCGGTTCTCCAATATTTATGTTAGTTTATGTTGAGAAAATCTGTGGTCAACTCGCATCATGAGTGATCTTGATGGATCCATTGTGGTCCCTGTGTAAGATTCAAAAACTAAGCACTAATAATATCAAAAATACTTAAGTAGTTTAAGTAATTTTACCTAAGTTACTTAACAAGTGCAGTTCGTCACGTCCAAGTATTAATAGCTTATGAATGAGTGCAAATCTATCGTAATTACATACTAGATGTTCCAGTGTGATCTCTACTCTGATGTCTATAACGACTTTGATGTCTAACACGAATACAAAAGCTCAAAATCGCGAATAGAAAAACAATCGAATATTAAACTCTGCAAGAAATTTTTTTTCTTTTAACTATAATATCAGAAGGAAAATCATTTATTTTCTTTCCATTTATAAAAAATACTTCAACCATGAAGATAAATTTATAAAAAAAAAAATCCTGGGATTATAGTATAGAAAAATGGAATCTAGTGTCTAGTGTAGTAAAGTTTTTCCGATATTTTATTAAGAGTTATTTCTTCTTCTATAGAATAATCTTCTATTTTTATATTTTTTATATTTATAACTTTTTAACTTTTTGTTTTAGTTCAAATCCCAAAAGTAAAATAAAATTTATAAAAAAAATAATTTATTTATTTTAAATTGTATACTTAAATATTTATTTAACTTAAATTGAACTAAAACTTTATATTAATTGTTTGGTTTAAAAGTAAATTTTGAAATACGATATCAAATATAAAATTAATAAATTTGATAATCATTTTTGCTGACAAACTCTTCTTCCCTGTTGAGATTCGGGTTTAGCTCATAATATGACTTTCGGCAAATTTAATGAAAATAGTTTTGAAATTTGGGAAATGTATTATTATTTTTATTTGAGTTTTGATTAATTGGACAGAAGATCATAATTTAAAAGATGCTATAACATTTTATTCACATCTGTTGTCAGTGGACGTGAAACGTATTGAGTAATCAGCGTTAAAACATTGGACAAAATGGGGAAAAGGATTAATTAAATTATCTATATTATCTAATTCTGAAGTATAGAAAAAATTATTACCTCTTTGCGCGAAGTAATTCCTTGTTAACCCATGGAAGAGAGAGAAGAATGAAAATGATTAAATTAATTCAAGTCTTCAGAGTAAATAATTGTTAGATGAATATATCAGACAGCAATTTATTCCCGAGTGAAATACTGTGTCTGAAAAATGTATAGGAATAATTACTGAGTGAAAAATTGAGTAATCATTTTGAAACGATTGATTGGTAGAAGGAAAAGGATTAAAGGACTATTGTGAACTTTTGTTTTATTGCTTTAAAATAGTAATTAATTACTATTTAGCATACATTTTCCAAAATACTTGATTTTATTGTGCGCTAGACGGAATTTAAAAGTAACTGTCTGAGCAAGTATGCTGTTTCCTAAAACACTTATATAATTTCTTTAATTTCCAGTAACACATTCCTTCTTTCTTACATATACACTTGTTTTACTATTATGTAATGGTACAGAAAGGATAATGCTTACATTTCGCGTGGAATCATGATTACCTGCAGACTATGCACATCAATAGAATTATTGCGCTAAAAAGCTGAAAGTTTTTGAAAGTAAAACTGAAGATCTCTTAGTAAATCAATTTGATTATCCAGAAACAACAATCAAAAGAAGCTAATTAATTAATTTTTTTACTATAATATATATTTAAGTTGCCCATTCAAATCAATTTCATCCATTCCAAGACTATCCATGTATTTGATTTACCTCCAAATTTATGATGAATTGTGCCATTTGCTTTTGTAGGTGATTTAATCATTTAATTTATATTTGCTTATAGAAATTTTATTGTTTTCATTTTGATGTTCACATACAAATATACAAACAGATCACAGATCCTTCAAAATGGATTCAGTGTAACTCAGAAAACCTATCAAAAAAAAATTGGTTAGTCAAATTTTTCTTGATAGCAAAATATATATTCCTTGCCAATGGGTGATTCCAAAATTAATATATTTTTTTAAAAATAACGAAACCATTTTTCAGTGTAGTGTAAAACCTTTCAGCAACAAATAATTTAATTTATTTTTAAAATAAATCCCAAAACAATTTTTTTTTATCTATATAAAATTATGATTTATTGTGATATTTTTTAGAGATTTTATTAAAATTTTATTAATTGCATCAAATATTCTTAGCTCTAAGCATTTTATATTTTTTTATAAATTTTAAATTTTCACATGGGAAAACCATTTTTTATGATATCATGACTTTATAATGAGTTTTGAAAAATATAATTTTGTGATATATTTATAATAACTATAAGGTAATAGAAAATTGTTTATATAGTATAGTTAAAATATTTCAAAAATGATTTATTATCCTTGAAGTTGATATATTTTTAAAAAAATATTTCAATAATTTTTCTTTCTATATCTCCTCGTTAAAGTCTGAATTTCAGTTACTATCAATTTATTAAACTAGATATAAAATAATACAAATAAACTAGTTAATTAGTTATAGTTTATTAGTTGTATTAACTAGTCAATATCTTTTAAAATATCAAATTTCATTGTAAACTCAAATTTGAACTCGTATAAATTTTTTTTTGTCCAAAACTTTTGTTTGAAAACCAGTACGAAATTTATTTTGTGTTTTATTTAAAGCTAAATTGACGAAAACCGCGTATCGCGTGAATGTGTAAACAGAAAGACGAATGACGAAACAGAAACGTCAAAACATATTTCGCCATTATATGTTTACTTAAATTAGTGTGAATACAACCTATAGTCGAAGTTCGTTATCGAATTTTCCACTAGTGGCACATTAGTCTTATTTTTAATTTTGTTCGTAACGGCAGCAGCATCAGATTATTATAAAAATCATTTGGAATTCAAATATAATTGAATTTTTTAAATTGATGTATGTATTTATAAAAATGGAATTCGATTAAGTGTAGTTAATTTATTTATAATGCGGGTATCGTTATTCGTTTTCGCAATTCGACTTTGTTTCTGATTACAGCTTACTTAAATGATATAAGAAAATAAAGCTCCTATAGTTAAAACCGATTTTTAGGAACTTCACATTAAAGTTTGCACTGCGCAACTGAAAAGCAATATATATTTTAGTAAGCTGTGGCTTAGCTTACACTGACTAGCTGTGTATCATTCACTATGATTAGTTAATACACACTGAATAGCTATTTATAACAAACAATTAGTTAATGTCAATGTTAACTAGTGTAATACAACGAATAGATTGAATTGGTTTTGATTTATTAACACTAATTTATAATTAAAATTGACACTAACTAGTTAATATTGACACTAAGCACTTAATTCAAATTAACTAGTTAATATTTGTCATTAACTAGTTACGAACCTTAACCATAATACAAAATTGCATTAACTGTGATGTTAATATAAATTAAGGAAAATATTTTAAATTTTCTATTTAGTTAAATTAAAAAAAAAATTCCTATAAATATTTTATTTATCATAACGTTTTGGAATATTATATTTATATATATGAAAATAACCCAAAGGAAAGAATCCTTTCTATTTTGTTATTGTACTTTTGTTGATTATTTTAAATAACTCTGGAAAAGCTTAATTGGTTTTTAGAGAGACATAAACAGCCAGAAAGTTAAAAAAAAAAAAAAGTTTATTTGTCTTCTTGTTCGACAGATGTTTGACATAATTGTTGAACTTTTATCCTGTTCCTTTTGATATAATACACAAATATCTTCAGTTGTGTGGGTATATATTTACCAAAAATGATAAGTGTATCTCCATAACTTAATAATAAATATCTTGAATCTTAAATATAAAATATTTTAAATTCTTTATTATATCTTTTTAAATATTTTTAAAATTATAAGATTAAACTTATACTATACATATTATATGGGAAGCAGATAACTCGTAGTTAAGTTCAACAGTGATTTACACGGATTACAAAACTATTATGTTTACCAAATTTCATTGAAATCCGATAATAATTAATATATGCTCCACCTAAAGCATAAAGAAATATTAATCCGAAATTTTAGCATGTAGCCCCTGAAACTATTGACCTCTACCAGGGTAGGCACAATCATGAAACCAAAATTTCATTCAAAGCTGATAAATGTGTATACATTTTTTGTTTAAATTTTTACATAGAGCACACTCCACATAAACGGGAAAATTAAACATAGACCCACTGAAAATTGATCCTAATTTGTACCCGCATCAGGATGAAGTCGGGATGAATCTGTGTGTCAAATTTCTTTAAATTTTTGACGAGCAGTACTAGGAGACGTTGATGTACTCATGCAAATTTTACGTGTGTTAACGGACATTTAAAAAAATATAAATATTATTGAGATCGGATACCAATTACTTGTATACTCCCAATAGAATATATCAAATGTTTAATTCGGAAATATTAATAGGGACTCACAGAACTTAAAAATAACTAATCCAGTTTACGAGACGGTACAACTTACGAGACGGTTGGAATCAGTAAATTTACAGAAAAATTTATTAGAGTAAAATCGGAACGGTCCTTATACATTACAACATTTCATAGTTATTCAATAACTCCTCGTAAAAAAGGTTCTACCTACATACACTTAAAAAATGTATAAATGTAAAAATATGAAAATTGCCTGTGGTAGTTAATAAAATTCTTCAAATTGTATTTTTTTTTTGTTGTCTTATCCTTTTTTTTTTTATTATTTAGGGAACAATCAAAAATGATAAAATCCTTGTTTTATTGTTGATTTTTATTTGCGAAGAACTTAAATAAAAATCAATTATTCTTTGTTTATTTATAAAAAAAAGGAAGATAATTTTAAACTTTATGAATTTTGGAAATTCATAATTGCGATTAGTTTTAAAGAAAATTAATTATATTGACAAAAAGGATATTTGAAGAAATTAATTGTTGTTAGATAATGAAAATTCTTTAGGTATAGGAAAACATTTATTAATTAAAATAATTCTTTCTGAAAAATGGAAATTATTTTAATTACAAAATGAAAATTCAGTTCAATTAATTTCTTTTTTACATTATTTCTTAACTATAAAGCTAGAATCACAGTACTAACGTTACCGTGGCGTTGACAGCTGTGTAAAATACAGAGTTTTATACTTATGCAATTATAAAGGTCAACGCTGGCGGTGACGATGTACTAGAAAAATACGTATTTGCTCCATGTTACTTGAAAAATTGTTTTAATTTTAGAAGTAACATAAAGTTAGAAAAAAGTAAGGAAACAGAAAATTTATAAAGTCCCTTTCAACCCGTAGAATGTAATTTAAAATTTACGGTCACCTTCAAGCATCAACTTAAGAAGTTGAGATTTTATTCGAATTTGTTAAATTAATCAATTTCTGATGGAAAGATTATTTAATCAACATTTTAGATCAACATTTCTATACTACTGTTCAAAGAGAAGGTAGACTTTATGCACAACTTTAACTAGGTCGCAAGAAAGGCATCAGGATTTATATATCTCCATTACGCACCTAACCATTTTCGCCAGACGAGTTAAAAATTGCAGGTAATTGCAGCTGTTTATAAAAAATTGCTGCTTTAGGGGCTTAAGCCGGTGTATACGTAACCGCTAACGCTCTTATTTTTAATTTATATAAACCCAGTTGAACTTGTCTGCGGGCTAAAGTGTTGGAGCCAGGGTAATAGAGCTGTTTCATCAGCTATAGCCTATACATTGACTGCTGAATATGTCTAATAATGAAAAAGTAATCCTCCTGGAAATTTATTAATCTGTTTGCTATAAACTGAACTTCACTTCTCTAGTGATAATTTACTTATGTCTAGTACAGATTTAACTCCAAATTTATTCAAAATGTATTCAGGTAACATGAGAAAATAAAAATATATAAAAAAGTGACGTTTACTTTCTGTGGAATTGGGAAAATAAATTTTTCTTTTTTATAATTCAGATATAATATTTAAATATGTTCTTAAAATTGTATTGACAATTCGGATTCGTGGGCTGTAAAAATATTAAATTTCAAATTATACTATAAATTAAATTAATCGGTCTATCAAAATGTAGAAACGCGCACGGATTGAAATGTCAAAGAAATAAAATTGAACTGAACAAAGTAACAATTGGCAAGACAGGCATGAATTATAAAAACGATAACTATACAAAATAGTCAAAAATTTAATAAATTTTTAAATTTTACGAGAGATAATTAAAATAATTTAAATCAGGTCATCACCAGATTTTTATATAAATTATATTTAAATTTTTATATTGGCGGTAATATTTAAATTAAATTATAATACGGTAGAGTAAGTGCAATGATACAATTTATAGTACCCTATAAAATATAACGATATTATGTATCATATATACTCGTAAAAGCCATCATTAAAATTTTCGTAAATTAATTTTTTTATTAATCACAAATAATAATATTTTTAATTCGTTATTTATTTATCGACGATGGCCTACTTCGAAAATGGTTATTGTATTTATTATAACCCCGTTTTCTTGAATTTTAATATTTTAATATTAAAGGTTTGAATTTTAATATTAAAATCTAAAATAAAATGAAGTTTGAATTTTAATATTAAAATTAGTGTTGAAATTAAATGAGGAATACATTTTTTTCCAGGTAAACTTCAATCCTGCTTTATTAATAAATTTTCATGTTTTGAAGTCAATGCTTTGAATCAAAAACCATTTCTCAAAAAACAAAATATTCGTTCTTTTGAAGTTTCGGAATTCCATATGAGACGGTTTGCTTGGATCCTGTATAAGATTACCTCTAATTAATAATATGAATCTTTTTAGTAAACCTCAATTTCTTTATCCTTTTGAGCTTGTAAACGTGATTTGTGTCAGATTTTATCACTGATCTATTGCAATTTATCTGCTATTGGTTACAGAACGAAATCCTTTTAGGGGGACGAAAATGTTCAAAGGAAAATGATTCTGATGAATAAACCTAAACCAAAGACTCGATAATACGAGTATACCAGGGTAACTACTGGACATCTTCTACTCAAGAAACATGCAAGAAGATTAGATTTATTTAATGGAAGCCATAATATGTAGAAGATGCAGGGAAGGAAGAGAAAGGATGACTAGAACACTTTCTTTTGTATTTTAGTTATAAACACATCATTTTTTGGAATGTCATTTATTGACCGACATGGAGGAGGCGCTCAATTTGAAACGGGCTAGACTAATTGCGCTCATGACAGAGGTTAATTGTAATGATGTATTCTAGGTTAGAATACGCCATCATGTCGAATTGTACAACGGACCCTCGTGGTCTGTATGCTTGAAGAGGTTTTGTTACTCATTCCTTCTTTCTTTCTTTCAAACCAACCAACCAACATTCATCAGCAGAGTGTCTCAAAACAGTATTTCATAAATACTGATTTGCACGATGAACTAATTCATAGTAAACTTTGTCAAAATTTATACCGACCATATCACATGTGTACAAGTTTCTACAGTGTAAGATTGCGACACATTTTCATTAAGAAAAATGAGTTTTACTTCTTAATTTAAACTACACTCAATGCGTCTAGTTTAACCCAGTATCACAGTCTTTAAGCTCTCTTACGGTGAAACCACCTGAAAGCTCATAAAAACTATACAATTTTTTTTATTTAGCCAATTAGCCGTAAATCAAGTCATAATAGTAGTGTCTATAAATTAAGGTTTGAAATTAAATTTGGTGTTAATAAGTTAATCAAAAGCTGTCATCAACAACAAAAAAAAGTTATTTATTATTATTTCTCATTGTCTAGTCTAATCAAAAGTTCAATGTTAGCCTGTCATAATTAATTAACTAATTATTTATATACTTTTCAACCCATCCACCAAACCAGTAATTAAATTTCAGGTCATTCTAATAATAAATAATGAAAAAAAAAATATCATGCAAACTCATAAATATTTTAAATTCCAACATAAAAATAATTACTACTACATAAATAATGTTTATTAAAAAATAAAACTTTATTTATTTTAATTTAATTATACGAAACAGAGAAAAACATTTAATATTTTTTATTTATATTTTTCTTTTTCTATGTTTAACATCAGAAATTCAACTAGTAGTAAATTTAAGGATAACATTTAAGGACAACAATCATCAGTACAAAAAAAAAATCATCCAACCCCCACCGATAACGCCAGACCATCAAACAAAAATATAATGATAAAATAAAAATGTCCTTTCCGATGTGACAACTCTGAAAAGGATAAACATTTTATATACAACACTATAAATTATTTTACAAGAGCGCACATAAAAAAAAGGATATTCATAGTTAAAACTGACACTAACACAATAAAAACAATTTATTCAACACATTTTATATTGTGTTTGTGTGCGTGTGGTTGTAAATAATTACAAAATATAAAATTCTACGTATTTTTTCTTCATGGTTTTTTCTTTTTGGTATAATTTATGTCCAGTGTTATGTTGAAGTGACTAAAAAGGACTTAAGGACTACAAAAAAAAAAAAAAAAACTACAAATAAAAAAACCTCATCGTAATTTTCATCATTCACATAAACTTATGATTATCATCGGATCAGCAACATGGGAAAATTTATAATCACTGATGTTATTAGAGAGGATAGTCATGATGAGACCAAAGAAAATGGTGTTTCAGGTGAGTTTTTTTTTTTGTTTATTTCAATATTTTTTTATGTTTTCCTTTTAAACACATTAGAATTTTTTTGAGAAGGATATTATTTTGTCTGTTCAAAAGAAGTCCTTGATTTAATAAAAAAAATAAAAAAAAAATATTTTACATTTTCTATATACAAAAGAGAAAAGAAATTAGCTTTTAAAAGATTTTCGTGTTGTTGAAAAAAAAACGTGTTTTTTTTTATTAGAATGGTCCTTTATTCTGTTATACTGGAAAAAAAATCCGTCAAAATATATTAAGGACATAAAAAATAATCATAATTCTTTTTGAGATATTCTGTTTTTTTTTCGTTAAGGAATCTTTATGAACCATAACAAGATTGTTTTTATATTTCTTATTTGTTAGAAGTTATATATTTTCTTGGTTATGGAAATTATGAAAAAAATCCTTGGTTTTTCAACATAAAAAAGAAACCGATTTTCTTCAAAATATTTATTAAAGTATGAGTAATTATAAATTTGTATAGAAATTATTAATTTTTTAGTTTTAATTTAATAATTTTCAATTATTCTTGTTTTTTTTATTATTACATAATTTTAATAAATTAAATTAATCGTGATTTTATTTAAAATATTGAATTTTTATATTCAAAATTTGTAATTTAATATTCTGTTCTTATATAAACAGTTCAATTGTGCAGATTCATGGTTTCTATAAACAGTTCAATTTATGTTCCGAGGAACCCTTCGTACTGAGAAAATTTTATGGAAACCAATATTTAAAAATTTCTGTCAGAATTTTGTCAATGTACAAATTTAAATTACGATATACAACACATTCATCGGACTCTAATATGATTTGTACTTTCTATTAGACTTCTGTCTATTCTATTAGATTTTTATGACCAGCAAGTTGGGTACTTCCAGGATATTTATCCTGAATAATATCTTCAGCTAGAAGGGTTCTAATTCAAACGGAGGCGTAAGGTTGAATACCACTTTGCTAGATGGTAAATTTTAGATGGAATTAAAAAACCAAATTCTGACACTATATTTTTTCATATCTAATCTAAAAGCAAATGTTGCCGATCAAATAGTCAAACTAACTAGGTAGATCAAATCTAAAATTTGCGTTAGTCCAAATATTGGAAAAAGTTTCATGATTGTATCATTTCAAGAAAATATACAAAATTTTAGATCTTTGTAGGACAGGACATCATCAGAAACGTCTTCTATATAATGTATATATAATTCGGAAATTCTGATAGCGACATACTGAAGTTGCCGTCCACAAAATTAACGGACCCACGAAACCAAGCTGTACCAAATACCATTCAAAACAGATAACAATTTCGATGAGATATTTATGTGGTTTGGAACTTAGACAAGGTTTGTTTTTGTATTTTTACAAAACGTCGAATACGCTAAGGTTTGAACGACTTTAATTTTTCAACCCATCTTTTCATCACATACTCAAAGGTCTATAATTTGACTCATTTTATAAACTCATTTTCAGTGCCACATTCGTGTTTTAGCCAATGCATACTGAAGCACCGTATAATTCTTAAGAAAATTTATGTTCAATCTTCATCAACAACAGTCGACAAATCAATTTCTATTGATTGTAATTTTAAATTAGTGAGATTAAATTGCAGCCAATCCAAATTTCTAAAATGTCATCATAAAAGCGCATTCGAATGGTAATATTTTGAGCTTGTCTTATAACTTGTGATGATACGGCTTCACAAACATCTGTAGTAATACTTTGAATATTTCCGCTGACAAATTTTTACATGCATCGTTCCGCAAGATCCATCAACTATTATAGAAAGATTTTTAATGGAACACTAATTTAAAGGAATTTACTATATAATATAATTCGAATGGGCCAGGATGAATAACACGGAATCGTCGCGTATTTTGAAAGTAGTAACCCCTGGCCCTGTCCCCTGTTATATAATGAGTGCGATTACTTTAGTTAAATCTCTTTTTATATCAAATCTTCCACTGACAAACCTAACAAGTACTAGTTAAAACTCAATAACACTGAAAAACTGGACCTTATTAAAATTTAAAGAATTCTTGAAACTTTTACCTTGTATTTAATTATATTTTGAAAAAATGTTCATATATTTTTCGAAAAATGTTGATCACGTTTGCGATTGTTGACCATCGCCGCAAGTGTTAAACATTCTTACAACACTCTACTAAATCTATCTTTAGTAATTTCTTTGTTATACTTAATACTAAATAAATAAAATAATTGTTGCTTAGTAAATTTATTGGTAATTTATTTTAAATTATTTACCTTTAATTACCAAAACAAAATAAAAACATGATAAAACATTGATCCAATAAATCGTTATCTGCTTCAAAATGATAATAATCCTAAATAAATAGTAATTTGATAATAAAAGAATATTATTATTTATTGTCATCATTATAAGTTCATAAAAACTATGTAATAAAACGAAAAATACAGAAAGCTAAAACAACACGACAATGTCAATTACAACAATGTTTAATTTCCTATTTCCCATTCAACTATTTTATGTTAAAATATTTTTATTACATTTTGCTCTTGGCTTATGCATTAACCTTAACCACCCCAAATACTGAAAAACAATTTAACCGCACCCATATTGTTCATTCTCTTTCTCTTAGGTCATCCTCTTACCCGTCCCTTTAAAAAAATATTACATATAATCTATGTTTGAAAAATATTGAATAGCATTGCAAAATCTCTTAAGAGTATTAACAGTTTGTTAAGTAGGGTGTAAATGTCAAATTGTCATATAAATTAATATTGAGGGCTTTTTTGAGAAACAGAAAATTCTTTATATTATCGCATCTCTTTCGTCAATCTGTCTGTTAGTTCGTTGTATATACTTTATCAAATGGGTTTGTTTTGTTGATATAATGAATGTCCAGCTCCATCTATGTAATTCGGTGTTTTAAAATTAACAATTTGGTATTGGTAGTTGACAAATTCTACAATCATCCGCCAGGGGCGGAAATATTTAAATTAACATGATGAGTAAAATTAGATAATATATTTTGAATTTTCTGAAATAGAAACTATCATGGTAAATCTGCAACTATAAAAAAGGATATTAAACCTGAAAATGTAATTAAAATGTTGGAAAAATAGTTAATTTAAAATCACTGTATTATATCATGCGTGTTTGAAAGGTATTAAAGAGTACTATTATTGTACATTTATAATCCGCTAGTTGGCGCTACAATTAATTTTTAAGTTGTTCTATTCTATATTCTTGTTAAAGAACTTTGATTATATAACATATATGAGTTGATAGTACATAGTAGTATGTACGTATCCAACTTCACTCCCGATACAACATCATAAACATTCGCAAACCTTACACATGCGGGTAATGTGAAAACTTAATTTTGTCATTCACATGCTTTAATTTTAATATGTACCCGGTAGATGGCGAATTTACATATTATTTATTAAGTTTAATAAAATTCATATTTAAACCGCCTTAATAGTTTCCTCTTGTTCGGGTTCGCTTAAAAATTTAGTTTTTAATTTTGTTTTCTTGCTACAAGTTTAGCGCCACTTTATCTTCACCATGAAACTGACAGATGGATATCTGTCAATATATGTATATTTAGAAGTAGATAGAAAGTATGATAACTCATAAAGTCCCATTTGTATAAAATTACTCTGAAGTTCTGCAGTGTCGCAATTTTTTGAAAAAAGAATGGTTTAAAATCATTTACGAGTGAATACGAAATACGATTAATAAAAATAACCTTAAAATTTAAATGTTTTTATAATAAAATTTGATAAGATTTATTTATATAATTGAATTTAATTACCGTCACTGAAATATAAAGTCTACTGACAATTTATTTAATTGCAAACAATTCAAAATCGGATTACTCTGTTAATTTTAGTCTTTTATTAAGAATACTAAATGAAAATTTAAGACTCTGTTTTATTGTGAATTTTCATTAAATAAATTTCCATTTGAAAATTATGAAATTCTCATTTATACATTAATTTTATATTATTATATTTTCAATGTTTCAATATTTTATTTCGATTTTTTTTTGTTATATCGTTATATAGAAAGTAATTAATTAAAATAATTGACAGTATTAAGTTGAACGTGACACGAAATTATTTAACTGGTTATAAATTTGAGTTAAAACTTAAAGCTATAAATAAGTAGAAGTTTAATAATTTAGAAGTTACTCTAGAGTTGGAGTTTATAAAATAAATAATTCTACTCTAAATTATTAAAATTCTACTTATAGCTTTAAGTTTTGACTCAAATTTATAACCACTTAAATTATTTAAAATAAAAGAAAGAAAAGTCAATATTTTTGGTTGGTATGCTTTCAAAAATGCAGTTGCTACACACTCTATGAAGTATAAAAAAATTGTATATAGTAATTCTTTAAATTTCGGCTGAATAATTCTGCAACCGATTTTACTTTTTACTTATTCTTATTCAACATCACATCCTAATTCCGAGGAAAGAGAATATCTCCAAAGGACGTGCTATACTGCGCAGTTTCTCGTCAGTTTACATGAAAATTGCGAAGATGGCGTATCTCTACGTCCGTTCTAACATAGTTTTTCCATCGGATATTCGGTCTTCGTCTTCGCAGCTAGAATCAAAAATTAAATTCGCTAACACCATCGGACAAATTATATCATTCCAAACTTGGACTTCTGAATTTCTTACCGCTCTGATACTGATATTAATTATCTATTTTTCAAGCCAATCTATCTTTCTACATGATGATGCTTGGATAGGCATCCCCTACAACCAATCGTGTCATAGCTGTATTAACAACGAAAAAATTGAACACTTCATTTGCAAGTGCCCTACTAATTAAATAAAGGATCTAGCAAGTACTAATTAAATAAAGGATCTAGCCAGTAAACAGCGCGAGAGGAATCTAAAATAACCTCATCATGAAAATGGGTTGTAGCTACTTCGAGTACTGGAAAGTCTACTGTTATAATTTAATATGCTCCATTAAATTTTTTCATGCAAGTTTTTACAGGATTGTTTGGAATTTCTTTCTAAATTTTTGGACAATAAAATTCTGGTTGAATTTGAGCTTTGATGTCAACCAGTTCGGCCGATTCCAAGCTACATGAGAACTACAAATAACCTAAATTTTAAAACCAAAAGTTTTAGTCTTATGAATTCCATAGAACTAATATGCAGAATGAAATCAAGGGGGGAGGGGGATATTGTTCAGAAAAATTAGGTGAAATTTTGTATGAGTTATCCATGTTGATGTTACTATCTTAAATTCATAATAGATAATCATACTTAGTAAAATCATTAACAGCCCCTGCTAAATAATCTACGCCATTGTAGAAATTAGTAAAATCAAAGATTTAAATATACCAGAACCAAAAATGTGTACCTAGTGAATGTAAAAATTGAACAAATTGATTACAAAATTATTGGAAAATAATTAAAAATTACACTTGGTGTCGTCTTGGTTCAACTTTACTCAATTGTGTTTGTTCATTTCGGTAAATCGATAAAATGTGTATATCGCCCTGTAAAATTATATCTCCAAAAAGGGTGAGTAATTATTATGATAATCACAAAATATGTTAAAATTTTAATGACGATTTTGTGGACCCACTTTTGTATACATACCATAAATGTTAAACACATTTTACACAGTTTCTCACATGTGCAAAAAAAAAAAAAAGTTTTTGGTTTGATATAAATCCATAAAATTTTATTATATTAATCATTTTTGTTATAGGGTGCGGTCTTCAATGTTTGTAGTTTGTTACATAAAATCAAATTACACTTTTTTTTTTCTCCACCATTTCTAGTTTTTGTTGTCTTTAATAAATATTTATATTTTTATTATTAAAGTATGTTTTTTTTTTTTAATATGAAAAGTGAATTTTTGTTTATTGTATCTATATACAATTCAGCGCGGTTCATTTATTGGTTCATATTCGGTCTTTACTTATAAAAAAATACAATCATCGACATATAAAATATGCTAGACTTTTTGTTGTTCAACCCCAAGGCAAAATATTATTAAATCTAATTTTAGAGTTTTTGTTAGATAATGCGGACATTTTATTATGTATGAAAATAAATATAAATATTTTATGTATTGGACAACATATTTCAAGATTATAAAGATAATTCTTAGAAATTTTGTTTGTAAATAGTATTATGTAGAGCAATTGTAATAAAAATTTATTTGTGGAAAATTTTATTGGAAATTGTATAGTACTAAAATTTAAATATTTCAACTTAAAGTCCTTGTATTCTATTGGGTCATAAAATTATACAACTGTAACATTTAATAAAAATACCAACAATTTTATTATTCTTCTAAAATTTACTGCTGTTTATTATTTTCCTATGTTAAAATTTCAATGGCCTCGGCTGTCTGCGTAAACTAAGCTGCTTCTATATTAGTTTCCTCTATGAACCCACTAAACCTATCAACTACAAATTTCAGAAATTATTCTACCAGAAAGCAGTGGTAGTACGAGTGACACAATCAAGACAGACTGACGGTCGGACAATAAACTTCAGCACTGCTTACGCAGCTCTTATATATAGTCTACCAGGAATTTATTGCAGTTGTAGTGAGTAGTGACTTTCTATGCTGAGTCAAGCTAGTCATATAATTTAGCAATGTTTTGCCGAAAGCATGGAATCGGGTTGAAAATCAGCTAGAGCTAACAGTTGTAAAACAAAGATAACATTAGAAACAACATTAATATATACATAAATACAGAATTCAGTATTAAAGATATGACCCAATCAATTTCAAATACTGAATATTGATGGCTTTTAGCGAGTAATTTTCGGGAACATCAACATAAAGACAAATTTTAAATAAATTATTTTCAATTTTGATAATGAAAAAGGTAAATTTGTTGCAAATTTTTGTTTAGCCTGTCAAATAACTTAAAAGCGTGAGGTCTGGTCATTGAATAGTCGATATCCAGAACATTTATTTCGATGTCTAATGTTGATTTTAATTCCCAAGTTGATTTTTAATATATGATGTCTTTTTTGTTGGATGCATGTGGTGGAACATAAGGATGTAGTTCATGACTATATAGTTAGTGCATATGGCGTCAGTAAAATTCAGTGTAATTGACATTTGATAACGGATATGTAATGCCGTTTTAAATAATATATCAATTGTATTCTTTATAGAAACAACATTGCGTATTTGAAATCTGTAATGTCATTTTGGTGGGATACGTAATGTCTCCAATTCAAACGACATTAGATATCTACTATTTATTTTTTTCGGATATCTAATGAGAGGGGCCCATTTGAAATAATATCGAACTAGAAACAGGTAAAATTTGCCATAATATTTATCGCCGATCTATTCTATTGGACCTGTTTGATGTGTCACATCACACACCAATAATATCTACAAAAACAAATTAAAGTGGACTTTAAACAGACCAACCCACATAGAGTAATAATAATTGTTAACAACACTTGCTCCGTCATACCGATTACAATTATATTTATTAGTGATTGTTTAAGTGTTTAAATCGGTTTATTCTAAGATTTTAACACCTCAAATATAAAGTTAACGTTTCTAAAAATTATTACGAAATTTAGAGAAAATATGTAGTGTGACAAATATAGATAATATATTTTATGAAACAGAAGAAGGTGCTGTCTTAAAAAAGATAAATTTGATAAGCTTCATTTGTCATCTTTGTGGGGGATATCCCACCCCTAACAGGAGGAGTTTCTGTTTATAAAAGATATAATTTTCTGGAAAAATATTAAATAAAAATAATGTTGACAATTTATTTTATTTTCCATTGAAAATTTTTGTTTTTCTTTTTTATTATATAAGTGGAAATTTTCATAAATATTTATAGAACGCCTTAAGATAATTCTATTGTTTAATAGTAGCTCGCCGACATTATTATGTAATTTTAATGGCCTAATTTATAAAATCATTCAATTTAAGATATTCGAAAGTGAAGATTTCGTATTTGTAAATAACTGAGACTCTTTAAGTAACTTAAGTGAGCTTTCCTTTTTTGAGAAGGGGAGAGAGCACTACGACCCTAACGATCTATTGTGCGTTTAAAGCCCCTATACATCCTACCATTTAATAGATTTAAACAAACCTAGTATGTTTGAGGGAGCAATATTACCCAATTCTTCAGCAGTAAGGAAACCTTTGCCTAAGATATTAAGTCTGCCTCTTGCGAGTGCCTCGCAGTGGCAGATGATGTGTTCCGTCGTCTCCTTGTCGTTGAGGCAGAGGCGACAGATGTCTGTGTCAGCCAGCTGTGTCAGCCAGCTGTTAATAGGCCTGTCAGGGTTCTTATATCCGTTTCGCTGAGTGTTATTAAATCTTCCACTTTTATTTTGTTTGGAATGATGATTTTTTTTGATGTAGAGAGTCCTGGTAGTTTGTACGAGTAGGTTTCATGCTCTTGTTCAATCCATCTACACAAAGCGAGGTTATGGTGTACTCTTGGTTTTCCGCAAAACGGTTCTGGTCCAATAAGTTTCGGAGCTTTCTTATTAGTAGACTTTGAGCTTTGCAGATTTTTTTGAGGTTATTTTTTTTTTATGTTAACATAACATTACTAAATGTACGATGTAAAATTTAACATGATAGACGGCAACCTGTTTTATATTTTATAAAAACAAACATAACCTTAATGGTAAATATAACGTGCTACTTAAATTGCTAAAATTTAAGTTCGGGGTATATAAATTTAAAGTAAATTTCACCCTAAGATTGATTAAATATAAATTTTTATAGTTCATTTAGGGACAACAAATTTTGTTTCATATTTAAATAAAAAGCATTTAAATTTCTGATACAAAATTGTAAAATTCAAATAAATATAAATCCTACAAACAGGCATTACACATAGAACATAGTGTACGAAAATTTTATTGAAAAATATTAAAATATGACAATTTACATAGTGTCCTTCAAACGTTTATAAACGTTTACGTTTATTGGCGAAAAGTCTCACATTAATTTCTTTGCATGTCATGTTTTTAATGGTTGTTTATTAATAATTAATAAAACTTCAATTTCTTATTTATGAGTAGATAATTTGCTTGTTGTCACAATAATTATCGTAATTGTAATATCCTTGGGTTATCCTTAAAAATATATTAAAATTTATTATATAAAGTTTGTTAAAAAAAATATAAATTTTCAATGTTCGTCGTCCGTTTGTCTGTATTTCAATTTCAAATGGTTATCTAAGTTGCCAAGCTTAGAATGAGAAGATATAAATTAAGAAATTTTAATGAAATTTATAACATAGTAAGTGCCCACGAAATGGATAACCTCGTACTAAGGCTCGAAGAGGTATAAGCAGACATTGAAAAAATGAGAATTAATAGTTGAACAAATCTAATGAAACTAAAGTCAATCTTGAACGAATAGGTTGCAGAAACAAACAAAGGATCATCAATGGTTACTCATTTATACTCTATTGTTATATCTAATATGCCGAAGTTACTAATTTATATAACTTTAATTAGCAATCAAATCATAACGTATTTGTTCTTCACAGCCTTCTTATTTGGTTATGATTATTTTATGAGTTGAACTGGTTCAACATTTATTTGATGCCGTAGTCTAAATTTGGTATATAACAGCATTTTCTTTTTAGTATCTCACTAATTACTGAAGTCCCTATGCAGGTCGTTACTGGCGCATTACCAATAATATTTGAATTGTATTAATATGAGTCAGTTTAGCACACCCCCATAGTTAGTTGACTTAAGTCCACTTTATTGTCTGTCATTAATATTCTGTAAAGTACACATCAATTTTCAGTATTGTACGACTTTTCTAACTTTCCTTAAATCCATATTTATTATATCAATAATTTGAAGGAAATTTTTTTCTTAAATCCTTTATATTCTAAATATTTTATAAATTGCAATAATTTTTTTCTGCTATTATTATTTTATGTAAAATTCTACATGGGAAAATATTTCTGAAAAACACATTGTAACCAAATAATTTATTATCGTAAAGAATCATTCGTAAAATATAAATTTCTTATATACAAATTTAATATATGTTTAGTTGTATTTAATAATAATTCAAGAATTTACGTTTATATTTATATAGTTTTATAGAATATTTATGATTCAAAATTATGTTAATCATTATTTATATAATGTCATAGAATTACATTACATTTTTTTTGGGTCTATTTAATTCATTAGAGCTTAGAACTTTTTAAATTCTATGAATACACTGAAAGAAATATTCTAATTTAATTATTGAATTGCATTTATTAACTTAGTACTTTTGCAGTGTTAAATAAATAGAAGTGTGAAGTAAATTTTCTAATAAAAACTTAAATTTTCAGTAATTATTAGGAAATTTTTCAATTTTTGACAAAACCTTTATAGTTGCTAACCAAGCAGCTTTGCCTACACTAAAACTCGAAGCTGGTTGAAAGATCCATTTGTAAAAATAATTATGAAACAAATCTTACTATGATCTTTTGCATACACGGAATTTTCGACATTCTTGTAATAAGTAGAAAATGGCTTGGTTTCACTTTATCCGTCTATTGATAATACCAAACCAGTCCCAGAAATTTGATTCAAAAAAAATTTCCCTATGGAAATTTGGCAATTTTCAGCAATTATTTTTAAGTTAAATGCTCGTACTAAAAGTATTTGTAAGAAGTACAGAAATTATGTCAGCACGTTAATCTAATCTAATCCATCAATTTGGGGTTATCGAGTATACTTGTAACTAGTGGAAAACAAAATCACTATTGATTCTATGGTGCTCGAAATGCAGTAAGTCAGTAGTTGGAATCTTAATGCGGCACTGCTTGATCGGCAAGCATTCGATAAGTTTTGGACTTATCGCAAGTAATCAATAAAAAAACTACTAAGATCCAGAGCAAACTAAAAATCCTGGAACCCCCCTAACCGGCACTAGCCAGTAGCCGTCACTAGCTACAGGTTTTGTTCTTCTAGTAGAACAAGAGGTCTTGAATTTTTCCTCAAGTTTGCTGCAATTACAAAACTCCTCAAATTGATACCACTATGGACCCAGTGTGGTCTATCTAAGGTTTTGCCGCCACTATAACCTAACTTAACCTGTTATTAATGTATAATAAACTATTCAGAAATTTTTGATATTTTATATTACATTATAATAAATAAATTTTAATATTCACCTATAAATATGCAAAGTGCATATAATTATACATGATACGTGAATATATTCAATAAAAAATTCGATAAATACACACACTTTATTTGATAAAAATCGATTATTATTTCACATTATAAATTTAAAAAAAAAAAATCCCATATTAATTTTCTATGTCTGGATTTGAACAGTTCTCAATTCATATTTTATAACTTAAAGATACATAAAATTATTGTATGTATTTATCAAATTTATGATTTCATAAAAATTGATTTATGATTTTACATATATTTTCTTTTTACATTTAATAATAATTGGATTGGTAAACGTAGATATGAAATAATTTGTTCAGAAAATGTCAGATGATGAGAAAATTAATTTTTATTTGTGATATTTGATTAGATATGACAGATGAAATATATAAACAGAAATACTTGACGTTGTTAATTTCATAGTTAAATGGTTCCATAGGATTTTATTATTAACAAATTTTAGGATATGTTTGTTAGGTAGTTTTATAGTAGTACAAAATGGCTTTTAAGTTTCATTGTGTCCGTTCATCTCTAATCGCTTAATCTCCAGATCTGGAAGGACTAGAATTCGAAAATTAGAATTCTTTAGTTGATCCTTCCAAATTTTGGTCTCTGAATTCATGGTATTTTCGGGTGAATAATTAAATATCCGAATTGAGTAAAAGAAACACTTGTGAAGTCGACAGGTTATAGATTGACATTAACTGCCTCCATAAGAGATTAATAAACTGACTATTAGAATTTGTCCCGTCAATCTAATCTTATATTTTTAAATGTCAATCAAGTTAAAAAAGCAAAGATTTATATTTTTATCAAAACTCTTATTTTAGGTCATAAAATTCTTACAAAAGTTTTATGATTGATCGGATATTTTTGGCCATATTCTGAAGACTGAAGAACTCTAACTAATTAACTTTATACCTTGAAATTCATGTTACCTTAAATAAAAAATTTCTGGGTTAATCAATTCTTAAATATTATATTGAATATCCTTGAAATATTTTCTTCAATATTCACCGAAAAAATCAATAAATTAATTTTACACATTTAATTATAATACGTATTTAAAATAGATTTTTTGTAAATTTATTTGCTAAACATGATAATCATTAAATTCTTTGAAATATTTATCCTTAAATATATTTATTGATTTTAGCCAAAAAATTTAATTTCGTTTTTTTTTTTTTATATTATATTTATTTTTAAACCTTTTAAATATATTATGTTAAATTTATATATCATCAAAATAAATATTAATTGATTCATAAAAGTATCAATTTTCCTAATCTTACCAAAGGAACTCAATTGAATCAATCAGTATTAATATAAATATATAGAATTAATATTATATTTACAGACATTTTATTTAAGTATATTATAAGTTAAGATTATTTTTAATAAATATTAAAAATTAAAAATGTATGAATAAAATTCATTTTGTCATACCAGGCAACTTTAAAATTCTTAATAACAATTCACACTCAACGTAGAAATTTTGTTGAATTATTTGGTATTTAATAATTGGCAATGGGATTTAAATATTGATATCTTCGTCACCTCTTATCTAGCATCCTAAATTTCCATCGATTAGTCACAGTTTTAAAACCTTGTCACAGTTCAAGGCTTGCTAGTCTAGAGATCCAATACTGGGGGATCCAGTCTTCTGGCTATTAGTGAAGGCAGTTAACTATACTTTGGCATTGGTTGCACTCAGTAAGACCAAACTAAAGTATAAGTCTGAAAAATTGGCACAGTGCAAGTACAATCTTCAATATTAACTTTTGCATTTAATAATTTCAGTATGTTACTCGCTAATTTAGTATCACAATGTCTAGGATTTTATAAACTGAAAAAATGATACCTTCTTAGAGGTAATATTATCAAATAGTTATTAACGGAACCATTCGTCTCAGGCTTTAGACTGCCAAGAGATATACTGTACATATCATATACTTAATTTCAATTAATTACCAAGCATCGGTATAAGCTTAAAATGTTTCTGACAGTTTTGCTCCTGAACTGTTAGGTACCGCTTAACCAAGATGTTTAAGTTTTTTCCAGGCAATGTCTACACAATTAGCGAATGATAAGCCACGTAGTTTCACCCATATTCGATTAAAAATGACATTATTTGATACCAATTTCTTTAAGATGATATCTCAATATGAGCACTGGCCTGTGAAAAAAACCATTTACTGAAGCAAGCTCAGTTCTACTTAGAACTTTTTTGAAAATTCTACTAATTGCATATCTGCGGAACTATTT
Organism: Rhamphomyia laevipes; assembly: GCA_963920725.1. Taxonomy (NCBI): domain Eukaryota; kingdom Metazoa; phylum Arthropoda; class Insecta; order Diptera; family Empididae; genus Rhamphomyia; species Rhamphomyia laevipes. Next base: position 133,207,414 of record OY987255.1, read on the forward strand.
CAGTAGACATATTTAATTTGCTTACCCATATTCCCTGGTAGTTGGCTTCTCAAAGGTCCACAGTCGGAGCCTATTCTTTAAGGGTTACATTAGTGAGTGACTGTTTGACCAATTGTTTGTCTGGTTTATATTCAAGAGTAAATGAGTCTAAAAAGTAATGGAATCTAACCGATATAAATGTTTCATCTACCTTTTAGTTTATTCATTAATTGATACCTTTGTATACAAGTACTACTGCTCATCATAGAATATTACAGAATGCTCCAATGATATTAATAAAAACATTAAATGAATGAATGATAAATGTTTGTTATCTAGAAACAAACTCCTTTAAAATTATTGATTTATGATTTATTTATTTTTTGTTCAATCAAAATCCTACCACCTCCTAGAGCTACTACACACCAGGTATTAAAAATATATACCTACAAAACAAAAAACGGAATATATGTCTGTAAACATTACAGTTTTTTTTTATTTTACAAAAAAAAAACGGATCCTTTAAAAAAAGATGATTTAATTCTGAAAATATTTTTATCGATCAATCAAAATAAAAAAAAAAGACATTTTTTTTTTAGGTCTACATTCAAATATTTCTTTGATAAAAATTGATTGCGTGTTAAAAGGATATCTACGTTTTTGTATATGCCATGGGAGTTTTATATACAAATTATATATCCTTTTTGTATACGGAAATATATATATGTAATAATCCTTTTAAATGCTGCGCACCTGTTGAACTATAAAATTATAAGTAAAAAAAAAAAAAATAGATATCAAAATATTCAAAAGAAGACAAAGTAAAAAAAGGATAGGAAGGACGAGAACCTTCAAAATATGTAATTTCTATATGTATATATTTAAAATTTATAGCATACATTTAGGCATATTCATACAAAGACTAACCTATGAACATAGATAAAGTGGGGTTAAGTAATTTATATTCAAAAAAGAAATTGTTTGTTGTCCTCGAAAAGTGAGGAAAAGCTTATGTCCTGTTTATTTGGTTTCTATTGTGTGTTTTCCGTATCCTTGTAAAGAGTTGTTGTGTATATGATCAGAGTGTAAGTAAACAATGTTTGTGTATGATGACTATCCCAAACAATGTAAAATTTGTTCTTTTTTTTAGTTGAAAATAATTTTGATTATAGACAAATTTTACTTACTATCCGAACTCTAGAGGTTAGAAAAATTTTGGTTTTCAGACAAAAATTTGACACTAGACGTTTTTTTTTTGTTGACATATTGTATATTTTAGGTCCGTATATATGTAGGTAGTTTATCAGCGGCGGATCTACCTGGAAGCTAATGAAGTTTAGCTTTGAAAAAGTATTCCAATATATAGTTTAATTTGAATATTTTGTATTTTACATAAAATTTATGCAATGGCTTACCACCAAATGCTTGGATCGTATTTCTATTAGGGCCACGGACCCCGCACAAATTAATTAGCTACATTATTTCGAAATTGTGTTTAAATATGATATTATGGTTTCAAGTAAATCATTTCCAATGATCTTTGTACCGGATCAGTCTATTATTACCATTCTTGATTCGCCACAGTGTAAGCAGAAGCAGCGACAAGGATTCACCGAAACTTCTCCAAACTTTGAATTGAAGTTAATGACTTGTTAAAAGTCTATTTGAAATAAGACATTATTAAAAGGCTATTTGAAATAAAACTACGAGCATTGCGAAGGATTGAAAGAGGGGAGTCCGTGAAAGACTCAAGCACTCAGGCCAGAACTAAGCCCATTGTACCCATCGGTGCAAAGCACCTTCATTTCACTCCCGCCGCGGCGGTTGTGAGCCATCCGCTATCCGCTCCGCTGAGTTCGTTTAGGAGATAGGCACCAAAAAGTATCTATAACGTAGGTGCATGAGGCAGGGACAATGACACAGGAAGTGTTCAATGGTCTTTCTATCCTTACCGCACCCCTACAGACGTGCACTTTAGAGCACCAAATTAGAATGCCTTAATGTAGAATGGTTCTAATTACCAATTACCGTAATTGAGTTTTTCATTTATTATTGAGTTATTTGTATATGCTTAAAAATTGTTTAATTTTACATTATTTCTAATAAATTTAACCCACTGATTTTTTCGTTAATAATAGAATATTTGCTAATACTTCGAAGCAAGAATTTATCATAGAAAAAGTCCTAAGCAATAATTTGTAATTTTTAACTATTTGTCATAATGAATATTCTTACTTAACTAAATTTTCGTTACTGAATACTTCAAAGTCACGAGTTTTTATTAAAGCCGAAAAATAATTGATGGTATTACGGGAATGACATAAAGATTCGTAAAGTCTAGTATTGGTCACATCAGATTTTTTTTATATCTTATATGAATTATTATTTTTGGAAAATATTAAGAAAATTTTATATTATTATTGTTAAGTGAAAAAGAAAGAACAGGAAATAAGAAATGAAATATTTTATGTATAAAACATAAGGAGATAACAATTTAAAAGGATGTTTATTATTTATATTGTCATTTATTGTAAAATATTTTTGGTATCCAAATAGTATTTAATGGAACATTTTCTTAAGTATTTAAATATATAATAATATTTAATCATTGTAAATTATTTACATTTAATTCACATTACGTTTTCTTTGTGTAAATAGTATATGTTAATGGTATTTCTATTGATTTCATGACAATTATTTTACCAACATTATCATAATTCAAATTTCAAGCATAACTTTTACATATATATTAACAATAACAAGCATATCTGTAGGCGCACAAATTTAACAAACACAAGTTTAGGATCATAATTTACTCAAAGGATTTATTTAATTGAAATATTTTATTTGCTTTAATTTAAATTGAATCATCAAATTTTTAAATTATTTAAAATAAAATAATTGATAGTTATAGATATCAAAATAGTCAAAACAAGAAATTTTTGACAGATAAAATCAGTTTTTTTTAAAAAAAAAAAACTGCAGGCCAATCAAAATTAAGCCTTTGTATCAAGATCGATTTGAAGTGAAATTTTCATACAAATTTAACATTGTGCAAATATCATTGATACGACTAGAGTGAATTCAGGAACGGAATTTATCACTTCTTATTTCACAATCTTAAATTTGTATGAAAATTTCACTTCACGGCGAACGGCGAAGTTTGTTTGGCCTGGATTGCGTTTGACTTTCATATATAATTGAAAAGGTATATATTTCCACTGACAGCTATACTTAGAATTCTTTAAAATCCAAAAATATATATTAATTTTTGACAGGTAATCATCGATGTTCCCATTGCAAAAAAACAAATGTAGAATAAGGGACGGAACTCCTATGGCCTATATTAAAATAAACGTCAGAAATGATTCAACCTGTTTAATAACTATGAACAGAACTGATGTGTTGGCTTTGATTAAATTAAGTATTACCGGATATTTTAACAGGTCAAAATTGGATCTAAATCTTCTTTAGAAGACTTTTAGTGTTATTCATCATTTTCCATATTCTTCACATCTTAGTATAATTCTCTACTGCATTTGTCAGAACCATACGACACTATTGGTAATTTTTCTATAATACTTTCAGAAATCCTTTTAAAATCTTTTTGATTTTCGAAACTCTGAAAAAGCTTTTTCTATAGAATCTTAACTAAAATAATTTCAATTTAAATTCTACTCTTAAAATTGGTTCGTTCAAATTAATGTACCGAATATGAAGATATCAAAGTTAAATTATTTAAAATTTGCTAAAAAAAAATATGTTTTCCGATGTCCTTTTATAAAAATTAATAATCCTTAAAAAAGGGTCATCTTTTAAACACATTAATTCACAATTAATAATTATATATAGAATGTCGTATTTATGAAATTTAAAAAAAAAAAAATAATGTAATAAATTAAATCATAAATAAAGGATGAAAGTCTCATTTAAAAAAATGTTTCCTATTTAAAAGGCTAATTTATTATTAAGATTTTTCAATTGTAAATTTTTTGTAATTTTAATAAATTTACAAAACATTAAGCAAATTTAATATTTTACACCATTCAGAATTTTTAAATAATTTATGATAAAATTATATTTATAAAAAATGTATTATTTAGGAGTTTTAGGTTAGGTTTTAGGAGGTATATTTTTAAATATATATTTATATATATACAGGGTGACTCAGTGCATATAAGCCATTCATTACATGCTAATTAAATGTTTTACTCGCATTTTTATTACTGTCAATTTATGTAAGATGTTCGCCGAGAAGGTTTACTACTTTATTTTTGTATAACTTTATGAAAAATTAAAACAAAATGATTTAATGCTGATAAATGTTTTATTGGATATTTGTATGGAATTACTAATGGAAGACAATATAATCTAAATCTTGTTAGCCTCACAAATACGGTCCCATTTTAATACATTTTTCATTACAATTTTACATATTTCAACCATAGCATTTCATTAATTTTGTCACGAATGTTTTATTAAAGTATTTCTGGTGTGTTGGCATAATCTTTTTTCTTTAGATATTCCCATAGGAAAAAGTATTATCCTTTAAATATTTATAATCGACATCAGCATTTATTCAGAGAAACAGATCTCTCACCTCTCAGTAACTCCATTGTTAAATTGTGAAGTTTTACTGTCTTGTTGGAATCATATGTTAACAAAGCCCAAAGCATTCAATTCTGGCTTCAAAATTTTTTCCCGTAACAGTTACTATAACCCTACATTTATCTGAAAAAAGTAAGGAATAATGATTCCTCCTACATCACTGGTCGTCACAATAATTGATGATTGATTTTGATAAAATGTTTTTATGATTATAAAACACGATGGTTTATAAAATATTGATAATAAATTTGCCACATTTTAACTTCAGGACTGCCAAATATGAACTGTCAAAATTCAAGTTTACCGAAATTGCAACCAAGCAAAGTAGAAAACTCTAGAAAATGTTTCAGATTTACAAAAATTTTAAAATGGTTGCTGTAATTGTACACAGATGTGATAGTAGTTAAATAACCCCATCAGAAATTTGCCATATAAACATGGCCTATATGTAATAGGAGTCTCCGCACCTATAAGTTAGGTAACCCTGTTTATAATTTGTCCTTATTTTTTATGGAAAATTGTATTCTCATAAATTTACCTTTTTTAATTTTTTTTTTTTTTTTTTGAGGATATTGGTTGAATTTTAATTAGTGTAATGTTGTTTTATAGCAACAAGAAAAAAATTTACTTATTTTCATTTTTAATTAAAAATGAATTTAATGTTGATTTTATAGATTGTTTTTTTCTTTTTTTTTTGATGATATTTGATGGTTAGAAATATCTTTCTAGAATATAAAGTCCAGGAAATATTTAAATTTATGATACGAAAATAAATATATATAAAAAAAAGGTTAATTTGATTTTTAATTTAATTTTATTTCTGCAATTTTTTATTCTCTACTTTAATCGTTCAGTTAACATTGGGTCCTCGTAATTTTGCTATTATATACTTTTTAAATGTATTGGAAAATATTCTGAATTAATTTCATACAAATATTTCTACGAAAAGTGAAATTAATTTAGGTGTACTCATTTACTCCAAAACTTGGAATATGATAAATCAACGCTTTGTAAAAAAAATCAAGAACATTAATAAGGATCCATTGATTTTACTTACATTCGGACATAAACTATACGACACAGGCATAAACTGATATAAAATGTGTACCACAATTCATGGAAATGGAACTGAAATTACCGACGCACAACAAAAAAAATTACAAATGTTTGCCAAATTTCATCCAAATCGGGAATAAAAATTAATATGTAATTTTGATTTTCGAATTTCCTCGCTTGGAGAGTTTTAAAAAAATGATTTATGATGTTTCCATTTTTTTAAAAATTTTATTCGATAACAACAGGAAGAATTTCATAGTTATTACCATAACTGCATAACTCCTCGTAAAATAAATAGTTACATATGGAACGTTTACTAATTAATATACAATTGAATTTCCTATTTTTTGTAGATTATATATCCTTCTTATCCTTGTAGTGTTAGTGTTTGTAACTTGCGGGAATTGTTGAGAGTTTGTATATACTTAAGCTTATACAAATTGTATTGAAAGTTTTAGTTTTCGATATAATGATTGATTAAGTTCAGTTTTCCAAGGCACAATTACGAAGATAGTTTATAATAACTCCGAATAACACTGAAATACGGAACTTCTAATTACGCGGGAATATTTCGGTTTGTGTAATAGGTAGATACAATCAGAAAATTTATTAAATAAAAATAACCAAAATTTTCAGGTTCCAGTTCCCATCACGTAAATAATAATCATGCTTTAAATATTTTTATAATTTGTGGGAATCTAAAAAATTATTAAAATAATTAGATTATTGTAGCCTATTGATGACTCTGACTATAGTTATGTGACTATTAAGTTTTATGTAAGTGTAACTCGACAGCTTAAAGAGCAAAGCTTGTGGAAAGGGATAACTTTGATAACTAAGTATATATTTCAAGTTACTTTCCGGATTTTCATTTATTTCTGGCCTAAAATTTCATCTTTTAAATATATTTCTAACTCTTTTCTTGCCTTGTTATTCATATTTATCAAATTTCTAAGATTATGTTAACCTAAGGGCACCTGCAGATTTTTATCATGGATTATTATAAACTCCTCTGCGCAGGTCGTTCTTGGTGCGCTTGTTAGCCATCTCAAAGTAGAAATTATAAGTTTTGTGGTTTATAATATATTGGTATCATTCATGGCTCTGCAACCCAAATCGAGCCTTCCTCGAACTCAATACCAATAAAATGTTGACATTTTTTATCACATTATGATCCTACTAATTTTATATATGGATTCCGGACCATTTAAGTTTCTTTATAGTGAAGAAACTTTTAATTGTAGCAAGATAAATGGCTTTAAATAGTGATGCATCAGCAAAAGGGTCTCAAATGTTAGCATTTTACCCAGTCTTAAAACTACAATTATATATTTTTGCATATTTTTATTACTGGTACTCATTTACTTTACAGCTGAGTCAATTTTGAGCTATGTTATTGTTTCAGTCTGTTATTGAGTTGAACCACGTATCCATTGCATTACTAAGATTGCTCTCTTCAGTAATGAAATTTTGTCATTCATTGGGCAAATATTCTATTTGAAATTTATCTAATTTTGTCTTTTTTATGCTGGGTACTTTTTTAAAGCTCTTTTATTAAGAAATTGTATATATAAATCAAACATGGTAAATAAAAAAATATTGTAGTCAGGTTTTTTATTCTATTATTATTTACAAAAAATAAAACAATTTAAAATATTTTCCATGACAAAATGAAATCATAAAATATGCTCGAGGCAAACGAAATTTTTCTTTATTTTTTAATATTTTTGTTTTTTTATCCAAAAGAAGAAAAATAATAAAATCTCTATTTTTCAACAAAATAATAAAATTGATTTTTCCTAAACATAATTTGATGTTGTTCGTTTACTCCAATTTCCTATAATGACATTCAACCTAATTGGGTATGTCAATATGTCAACACGTTTTATATACGTATCCAAAAAAAATAAAAAAACAGCACAGCTGCCATTTGTCGGTACAAAGGAAGCTCATTCCGTAGATATCATTTTCCCAGTTTATATATAAATATTTACAATGGCAACTCTTGTGGTTTGTATATTGTTTCGTATTCAATAAAATAAATGAGTTTTCTCAATGATTTTTGAAGAAATAATTTCATTTTTGGTTATATTGTAATAGATTTCAAAAATATATTTTTACAAATTAAATTTTAAATGACTTTAAAAATGGAATTAATTTACATTACAAAATGAATTATTTACTCTTGTAGAATAATTTTTTTTTGAATTTTTTTATATTAACAGTGAAAAAATGTTGTAACTCAAGTGTTTCATGTTCGACCTCAGCTTCTAGTATCCTATTTTGAGCCTCTGTCATTCTGGCTAAATATATTACCAAACGTAAACACTGGGATTTGCAAATGGCACAACATCTTCACCATTGTAAATAATATTTACAATATTATAAATTACTTAATGGAATTATTACTCACTTCAGATAAACGTAATTCCATAAACCTGAAAATTTTGAATAAATGAATTATGTCTCATTATAGATTTGGAGTTACTTGTGAAAAATTAAGCATCAATGTTCATGGATTCAGCATCACTTTACAAGCGCCATGATATTTTTCAATTATTTGCGGAAGACTGAATTCATTTAGTCGTACAGAACATTAAGCATAATTCATCCTAGCATGTCATTGAAAATCACAAACGTTACTTGTAAATCATTTTTATCGACAGTGCAGAAATCCCATAATATTTAATAAATTTCCTTGCTTTTCGCAGCTGTTTTTTTTTGTTAAAAATTAGCAAAAATCAAATTATGATTTTATTCATTGTTCCACATGTAAAATTTAATAGTAAATTTTCAATTCTTAATTTTAAAATATGCTAATTAATATTTTTTTAATAATAATTACAAATATATGTTACATTAAAGATAAAAAAAAGGGTTTTACTGTGATCATTGAAGCACCAACTATCATGTAAATGTAGTATCGTAAAGAAAATTTTGATCGTATGTAGAAAATAAATATTGCTATAAAACCAACACTCTGCATCCTATTAACTATTGTTGACAGGACTGCTCGGTTATATTAACTTCAGTAATCTTTTATAATATTAAATAGAAGCTTCAATGTTAATTAAAGGAATAAAATTAATTTTGAAAATATTCTTTGGAAATACTACAGAAATAATAAGTATAATGTAAAGTTTGTTATGCTACATCTGTTGACATACAATTTTTACGAAATAATGTGGGTCACTTGATATACAAAAAAAAAAAAAAAACATTTTTATTGTTATTTGTAGGTCCTTAAATAATTTGGAGACATTGTTTAAGTATGTATTTTATATCCTTAAAGGACTTAGTCTTTAATTAAATACTAAATAGAATAAATTTACAAAGTATATAATTATTTCCAACTTTCGTATTTAGTATATATACGAAAATAAAATCAATTTAATTACTATATATTTATATATTATTAATGTTATGGATATTATAGAATATCTGATATCCAATTATATTAAGCATTTGACAGACATGTATAATAAATCATAATAATATTTTGAACACAGGTGGGTAATTTGGTTTAAATGGCGAGTGGCGCGTTAGCATTGTTTCAAGTAACCATAAGAATTGGCCAATATAGTTATTTTAGATCAACCTAGTGGAGTTCAGAAACCATACAATATATGTAAGTCCCTTTAGTCGATAGATAGCAAAGGTTGTTGAGTTCATACCTGCCAAAAGTGTAAGCTTTTCCGGCCCAGGTCAGGCAGTTCAAGGTGGAGTGTGTTACAGTTTCTTTCTGATTCTGTCATTCGTCAACTACTGGCCGCATGTATAAAGACTCTAATAGAGAAGGAATACTGACCTCAAGCAAGACTGTACCTCAAATATTCACATTTAAATTCGGGAATATACCAATTTTCTCAACCCATTCAAATAAGTTGGGTTCACTATACGGATTTGATAGTTACGGAAAATGCGTATAATAAAAATTTGAAGATAATAATCACCTTCCAAATTTGGAAACCACTTACTGGTTGCAGATTCTTGAACAAGAGCATCGGCTCACTCTCCGAGAGGAAAAAATATCAAATATTGTCCATTCACCATTTAAAATTTATAATATTGCTCCTTACATATAAATCGCATCACTTACTATAGCCCCATATTTATTCTTCATTGAACAACGTCTATGCATCTATCACTTAAATTCTCATACATTGGTGGTTAAATAATTTCAAATAGAACACTAAAGAAATACAATAGCTCAATAACATGGCAGTCAATGCTGAGAGAACATACCTTTAAGATACAGCGATCCGAGGGAAACATTTGTAGAGGTTGCGGAGGCGAACGGGAAACTTTTCAACATTTATTTTGTATTTGTTTAGTTATTCCTATCCCTTACATCTGCGAGGCAGTTGCTTTGGTTCTTACTATCTGAGCCAACTGTTTGAAGCACGAATTATGAGTTGGTCACCAATTCTCTGCTTCAGTCAAAAGAAAAGAGTTGTTGGCTCAGATATGAAGAGTATACAATGAGCTTAATTCTGACCTAAGTGCATGAACTCTTAGCGATTCGGCTATAAATAATCACAAAAAAAAATATAGCTCCTTTCTTACCCTAAAATATCCTCCATAAATCGATTAAATGAACCAATTGATATTTTAATCAGTACCAAAAAAATAATCAATCATATTCAAGTATATAGGCATATATAATAAAAGTATTTCAATTCAAATCCACATAATTACACAAGTGACTATGAAGAAATCTTCAATTTCTTGTGTTGATTCATTCAATTACTTTTTGGGGTGCGACAAGAAATTAATACATAAAATCAAATATTCATTTCATAAAAATTATTATTATTATGTCAAAATGGAATTCGTAATAGATTACTTATTAATGACTTTATTTTTAGTGTAAATTTATATTTATTAATGACTTAATCATTATATTTTTAGAATTTTTTTATTATTGGTCCGAAATAAATATAAATATTTAATAAAAATCATAAAGTTTATATGATAATTCAAAATTAAATATTCACATAAGTAGCACATTTAGGTATAATTAACAACACAATTTCTGTTTGTCAAATAATTACGAAATTACGTTTATGATGTTTTGTTATAAATATTTTTATTTATTCAATAATTACACCGCAAGTCAATTCAAATTATTGACACAGCAAACACTAATTCTTATTAATCGAAAAATCTATAGACATTTATAGATTCATTAAAAGGATAATTATTGAAATATATAAATAATAATTTTAGGTTAATTATTTGTCTAGATTAATTTATTGATTTTTGTGGAATATTTATCTTAAGACCAATTACAGAATTATCACTTTGTATAAAGCAAATTATATAAAATATTATGTAGATTAATAAGAAGTCCATGTAATATTAAAGGTTAATTGTTGTACGCAAAGTAAAGTATTATAGGAAAAAGGTTTGGTTGTTGGCACATGATTAGATTAAATAGACATCTCATATAAAGAGGCAGAAACTTCCCCAGTTCTTTCAAAATATAAATCATATCAAACTTCAGTTTGGCTCGACCAACATTTTTTTTAAATCGATTTGAATTAGGGTTATAGATCAAAGATTTTATTTATATATTTAATCTGGTCCAGATGTATAACTGAACATATGGAAATGATTTCATTTCAAGTGGGAAAGAATTATTTTACTAAAGTGATGTGGAGTTATTTATTTGCACTCAACCTCAACGGTTATGTGACTCCAATGGAAATATAGTCACACGAGAATTAACTCTCCTTCATTCTAGAAATAATGCACACATTTTCGCGAGAAGTAGTTTGAAGACGCCTATATATGTTACCATATTCGTGGATGATTTCTCATTTGAAGTTGAGTTAATAATCATGTTTGAAAAACTAAACACTAATCCTATCAAAAGAAAAGTACAATTTTTACCAAGGTAGTGTTGAAATGGCCGACGAATTGTGAAGAAAGACTCTTCCTAAAGTATTGATACTTGATACGCGCAGCGCAAGTCTACCATAGTCATACACTACATACTCCAGTGTGAGTTCCATAGTTTCATACTAACAGCGGCATTTTCCATCCATGGAAACACCGCGTTTACCGATCCAACAGTAACCACTAAGGAGGCAAATCAGTTTCGTACAGATTGTTCTATTCTTGGACAGAATGAATTTCCCATTTATTCTTAGAGAGTTGCGACTCACAAAATAACTCAACATTAATTTGGTGAAACTATTTCACATTTAAAGTGGAAAAAAATCTAATGAATATTTTGGGGGAACGAAAAATGTTCACCAAGGCGTTAAGTACTTTAATTTAAAAATAGAATCCGAAATTTGTTAGTTGTTATAGGTAGGAAATTACCTTAACAGATTATCAAAATAAATATTTCATTAAACATTTTATTTATTCCCAATTAGTTTCTCCTGGGTGTCAACATATTTATTATAATGGTATCAAAGAATAATAAAATCATTTACGGAAAGAACCTTGAAATGATCCTTATTTCGTCCTTGTCGTATATTTTACAATTCCCTTTTGCACAAAACTTTCGCAAATATTATAAATGAGTTCAATAAATTTATAAGAATTTTCCCTCATGATAAAGAAAAACCATTCCCCCATTAAATGCAGAAATAATATCTTTTAAGATTTTATATGTTTGTATAAATATGTAATAATGAAATAAATAACTTTATTTTCAGAGTGTTTTTTAAAAAAATAAGGGCTATTTAAATAAATCACATAAACAAATTTATTTTTTGATTTTGCATTTTTTGAATAATTTCATTTATACAAGTACCATGAAAATTTCTATATTAAAATTGAAATTTATTGTTAGATAATTAGGAGTTTACTAGAATGACCTTTGTAAAAGAAAATATCATAAGTCTTGAGAAAATCAGAAATCAGATTTTGTTATTTTTCCGAAATGAAGTATTTAAAAGAGCCAAAATAAAATTGGCTTAAACTGGCTCAAATTAGGGCTTACTTAAAGCATTCAAGGTCACTGTTCACTGAATACTATTCGTTTTGATTTATGGTATATTGTTTATCGTAAATTTGGATTAAAAGCCCATGTGACAGGTGATGTTAAGCCATTGTCATAGGTTTTTTTTTATATAAAAAATATAGATAAAATTAAATAAATTTAAAAATTATTTTTATTTTATTCTAGATAAAACTTATAAATGTATTTACTTATATGGCTGATAGGCCACTAGGATCTTTAGCCGACTCTAAGATTCTTTTCCAGACAAGATTCTTTTCTACGCTCCAGTTTCGGATTTTCAGTTTCGTAATGTCGCAAGAAACTTCATCTTTCCAACAAAGTTCCATGCGATAATGTTTGCAAACCATCGCAATATTTGGAATATACTTAATACGTTTGACACCATCAATTTTTCCGAAAGACTTATGCAGCTCAGCTTTGTACCGCACGTCTCCAAGTTTCGTTTATGTAGGTGCCACCACAACTTTTCCGAAGAACATTTCTTTCCAAAATATCAAGTTCTCTCTCATTATGGTTTTTTAACGTCCCGTTTTTGTTCTCGTAGGCTAGGACAGATATGATGAGGGCTTTGTTAAGTTCTATTTTGCTCTTCCGTTAAATAAGCCGGGATTTTAATTGCTTAATTAAACCAAACTGCTAACGTTTTGCAATAATTATTCTTCGGTTGATTTCGCGATTGATTTTATTGATATTATTTATTTCTGATCCCAAATAGATTAGATAACCTCCTGCACTACTTCCAGCCTGTAGTTATAGATACTGATAGTTTACCCCAGCTCATGAGATGAATTTTTAATGGTAGATAACAAATATTTAGTTTTTCTTCATTAAAATATTAATTTGTAATCCTATATTTGAAGTTTAATTGAAACGTCACAAAACTACTCCATGCTTCTCTCTGTCTGCGACTAATAATAATAATGTCGATTGCATCAGCAAATGCAACCAATTATAAAAATATCTGCTATAAAACCTCACCAAATATCAGCGAAAAAAATATAATTTAGAAAAGAAGCAACAAGTGGCATATTTTTAATAATTCCCAAAAATCGTTTCGGTTGACAAATGTCATAAATAATTTCGATTGACGTGCTGACATAATGGTTTTTTTGCTATGTACAAAGTTCGCATATTTAACATTTTGTTGGGTTATCATTCATTTCAATTTCTTATATATCACACACTTTACAGCTCTTTCTGACTTCACTTTTTATGTGACAAAAATCAAATTTTTCAACCCATAATCAAGTAATTTTATTTGTGACGGACAGAGAATTTTAAATATAATACTTCATTTTTATTTTTAAGAATATGCTATAAAGTAAAAAAAAAAATTAATATATTTATTTTATAAGATTTATTGATTTCGTACGTTATCTTATTTAATTTTTACTCTTATCTTTTGTTACAGCTGAAAATTCCCATTTGGATGATTTATATACACGATATCGTCAAAGATTAAGAAAATCACTTTTCATCTCGGGTTTATCAATTTCATTGGTAGCATGTGTTGTGTCAATCATTTTAAGTTCGATTAAGGATCAGGTAAGATAGTAAAAAATGAATTAACATAAAAATTTTTTTTTTTTATTTTTATTGGATTTTTATACCAAAAATTATACGCACAGATTATTTTCAAATAAATAATTTTTTATATATTTTATTTTTATTATCCTTTTTTTCCATTAAAACAGAATATTCTTCATTTAATTTTGTTGGCTGTGGCAGCTGTTGTATCTGGTGGTATACTTACAGCATTACAATTTCCAGCTGTACTTAGTTCACCATTTGCAGCATTGGCATTTGCATTGATTACAACAATTGCATTAGGTACAATAGCAGCTGTAACTGGTGGACCATTGGCACCATTGCCATTGTTTGCGGTTATATTGGTAAATTTTAATATATCTCATAACTTTGAACTATATAATATAATCAGGATTTTGAAGGTTTGGTATTTTGAATGAATGCATTTTAAAATGGCGGAAATTATACTTCATATTTCAAATAATTTCCATAATTTCATAATAATTTTTATATTATTTTTAGGGTATTCATACAATGTTACCAATATCTTGGCCAGTATCATTAGTTTTAGCATTCTGTATGACAGTAATTCATATTGTATATAAAGTTGGTTCAAGTCCAGATTTTTCACCTAACATTCAAATGGTAAGAAAAACATATAATTACACATTTAATAATTTACAAAACTTTATTAACATTCCACACGTTTCTAATACTCAATTTTATATATTATTTATATATAGTTAGTTGGTGAAGTAATTATGTTGGCAACTGCTTCAGTATCAGGATTATATTATAGAATAATGTCAGATGCTGCACATAAACGTACTGTTGATGGAACACGTACTGGTATTGAACAACGAGTTAAATTAGAATGTGAGCGTGAACAGCAAGAACAATTATTACTTAGCGTTATACCAGCATATATTGCAGCTGAGGTTAGTTTATCTATATATAAATAAAATATAAATTTAATGATTACTCTTAAATATTTTAAATTTTTGTGTTATAGGGTGACCAATTTATAAATTTTATATTTAATTTAACTTAATTTCAAATTATAGTAAATAGAGAAAAATTATGTTTTTCGTCTTAAAATTTATTTTTAAAATTAATAAAACTATAGCATCATTTTGATTAGGTAGGTCTTACGCCTTTATTTTAAATTTTTTAATATAATTTTTGTCAATTTATTTGTGAACTGTTAAGATAGCTGTAAATTTAAAGGATCCCATTTAAGCACAGTCCTAATAACTACAGCTTAAGATATTGTCATTACAAGTTGCAGGTTTACACCAGTACTATTTATAAAACGGATACCATAGGTATGGCTCCGAACAACCAGAAATGTATACCTCAAAGTATCAAACCTGTTTAGATATTAATATGCCTTGTAGCTACAGAGTATGTCGGATTCATGCTCGTGTCGATAAAATCTATATAATTTCCCCCGAGCACTTTATGGTTTTCCAATTTACATTGTCATATAAGGGAGTTTATTCCTTTTGATAAGCATTAAGTGGGCACAATATATGCCCAGTAATTACATTAGATGTACAGAAGGACCGATTTTCAATGAAATGAAGGTGAAAAAAATAGGACTTCTCTTCATATTCACGTCAGGGGAACAGTGTAAATAACAGGGGAACAAGATAAATTCTAGTTGGAAGACCAAAACGTAATAGCCCATAAATGCATAGATGATGTTGTGTCTGCCCTTAGACAATACGGAAACTGTAATTGGAGGCAGCTAAATCAATATTGAGACGAACAAGACATGAAGCCAGAAAAAACGTGATGCCTATCTATGTTTTGAATTTTCTATTCATTCCAAGCCACTATTCCTTTCTTTTGACTGTCTTAGAATAATCAGATTATAGATCTATGCTCCAATAGAAGACATTGCTTCTATGGTTATTTACTACTACCTAAACGAGTTAAGATACTAAAATAAGGTAGGGTCTTTAGAAATTGTGCATTTCCTTAACGTAACGAGTTGAATTTAAATTAACTTCATCCATGCTAGGATTCACGAGACGAAAATGTGTAGTAGCAAAGCGGTGCTCATCGATACTTGGAGTCCTGGATAGTCTGTCTAGGGTTTGGCACTCATAGGTGATGTAGTGCGTGACATTAGACATTAAATCCGTAATTAGAGTCTCTATGGTAAACCCTGTATTTAAAATATTTTAAAAGTAATACTAGTTGATTTTTATTGTTATTGTTTTTTACATTATATAAGATAAAGTTCACAAAAGGATAATTGTGCTTTTATTGTCTGGGCGGAATTTATAGATATAGATTGCTTAACTATACATTATAAGATATACTATTATTCTTGTTGTAACCCACATTTGAGGTTAGTTTAAAAGGATGAGAACGATGAATGTTTATTTTATATTTTATACATACAAATTCTATTCAGTTCAGCAGAATGAAACCATATACCACAAGCTATAAAATTATAAAAAATTAAAAATATAAAGTCACATAGTATGGTCTCGTCGTACTCGTACCTATAAGTTTTTCCTTATTATAATAGGTTTTATGTATATACGACTATAATAAACTCAATAAAAAAGGATGATTTTTTATGACATTTTGTTGCACAAAAACTTTCATTGTATTCAATATTTTTATTATTTCAATCGATAAAAAAGACATTTTTATGGATAAAAATTTTACGTTTAAATTATTATAATAGAAAATTATTAAATGTTAAATGTCAAACTTCAAATGCTCTTTTGTATAATTAAAATGCAGGGACGTCCCTATATTTGGAGGAGGCCCTAAAAGTGATGTGCAAAATAAAGATTTTTTTATTGGTTATTTTCAATTTTTTTTGACAGCAAACGAAACCTATGCTTATACTTGACACTACAAAATTATAAACAATCGCAATTTATAAACGGCGGTGCATACTTCAACCCGGCTTTAACGGATCAATTTCTAATCCGGACAATATTGTACTTTATTCAAATTGTTATTTTGTTGGAAAAATAATAATGTTTTTATAGCGCCATCTAGCGGAATATTTGTTAAATATCTGTATTTAAAGAAGTCTAATATCGAATCCGTTATGCAGGACATATTCTGGCGATTGTCGCTGTATCGGTACCGCTTTGAAATGTAAAAAAATGTTGAAACATAGAAATGTCATGTAAAAAGAAAAATTGTTTAAAAAATTATTTGACATTTAAAGCGACAGAGTTAAAAAATTGAAGTAGAATAGTGAGTTTAACTACTCTCATATATGTTACAACTTTTATGAAGCGACAATGGCGCGATATTAAGAGAATTATTCTTAAATTAAAGGCTTACAGACTACTAAGCCTTAAATAAACCTGAGACTTTTAGTTATTTGTAGATGGCATCAGCATCAACCATGAGATTGTTGTTTTCGAATGGCCTAAATTTTCTTTATACCTTCTAGATTAGAGGAATAAGAACACCGGACCTTAAAGCTTCCTTTTAGTGCCTAAAAATGATTGAAATTTAATATTATAATGAAATTTATATTTAGTAAAATTTAAATTTTGTAAGAACAGTTGAAATTGAACAATTTTTTGAATACGAAGGTCCTTGTTTTACAAATTATCTTTATCAATATTTACCAAATATATTTTCAAAATCAAATTGTTTATTCAAAAATTTCCAAAAAAATGTTTATATATTTTATTATTGTTAGAACTAAATAAATATATATGTAAAAGAATGAAAATTATGTTTGCAATATTCCTCATCATATATGGAAAATTGAACAAAATCGCTTATCAAAAATACTTGAATTTATCACGTTTCATGAATGTTTTTTTTATGTTTATATGAAAATTGAAAATGTTTTATTTCCAAGAAAAATTCAATTTTGTGGAAAATTGCTGGTACTGTGTTATTGTTTATCGCGAATTGAAATTCTATTATGTATTATTGTATATTTTATTTACAATGTTTGTTCATTTTCTTAAAAATATGATTATACGTTATGAATTTTTGGATAATGTTGAATGTTACGAAGGTTTTGTAAAATAAATTTGCCTTATGCGTTAGCGCTGTATTTGTCCTTTTTGTCTGTCCGTCTTTTTCAAATTGTTCAAATAAATTACAACAAATATTCGTTTTAGTTGTAAAACCGCTATCATTGTCACTTCACTGTCTTTAAACGTCAACGACTCAGGAATATCTGGCGACGACGCTATCTTGTTTGTAGAAAGTAGAGCAGTAGAGGTTTACATAGAATAATAATCAGAAAATGGTAATGATAGCGATACTGCCATTATTTGCACATCGTGTAAATTAAAATGACAGTTGAAGCAACTATGTACCACTACTAAGTATAGATGGATTTCAAAAAAATATTTAATTTAACATGGTAATTACACAATGTATGCATAGCTCACATCAGGTTCTTAATGAAGCCACTACAGAGAGAATGATTATGTGTAAACCTGAGTATTAACGTAAGCAATTTAATTTAAATCGAAGGAGTTCGGAAACTCAGAGCACTAATCCTGTACTTATGCTACATTTGAACCTTATTTTATTACTCCGTAGAATGAAAAATGCTGGTCAATGGCACACATTTTTCTTTATCACGCCCCAGTTTAGCAGGGCCAGCATATAATTGACAATTAAATATTAACAATATTTTTCATAATATAAAACAGCTGATTAAAATTGGCACAATAAAAGTTCTTGAAATGCTGTTGTAAATGTTGCATTGTCGCGGGTTGCCACTGCGTATGTTGAGAGTAACTCCAATCCAATATTATATTTAAAAAATAAACACAATTTTGTATAGTAATTTAGTTTTTTCCTTCTCTTGTAAAAGTTTGCTTTTGTAACTTACGACGTTTCACATCTTCACCGACTATATATAAAATATTTACATTGTTGTGTAATGGTTTCAATTAAAACAAAAATCATTGTTCACTTAATTTACTTCAAAAAAACACAAAATTTTATTATTTCTTATTTTCCTCCATCCAAACTTTAAAACAATTTAAACATCATTTTTTACCTTCCAATGTTTTATGATTGATGATGGAAGATTTCTAATAACTGATGCTTCCACTTTCACATTCATTAAATTTTTATTGGTTTTAAAATTTCAAAACCCTATAAAAAAAAACAGAAAATCTGAAGGAAAATAAATCAATTTCGACATGATGATTTTTAAATTGGATTGGTGTCGATTGTAAATATAAATTTTATTAAACAAAAAAAAAACATTATTTACATTACAAATATCAGTAAATTGATATACGATATTAAACGTAATGATGAAAAATTGATTAAATTATTTTAAAATATTTTATTGATTTGTTGGGTCGTACAATTGAATCAATTTAAAAATACATTAAATAAATGACTTTTACAATATAAATATGCAAATTCTCTTCAATCAAGTTTTAATTAAATTTTCATATACGATGAAATATTTAATTTGATTTTGAAATGAAGAAAGTTTTAATTGTTTGTTATTAGAATGTGTGATTTGTATGTCTATAAAGAGTTATTTAAAAAAAAAAATTGTTTAAAGACCGATTTATAACACACGTAAGACACATAAAAGTAGTTACCAATAAGAATGTTAGTTAAGAAATAATTAACTTCTTCATGCTTTCTTATTTAATTCAACAATTGCACCATTCTATGTGTATTTTAATTTATATAGAAATGGCTAACTCACTAGCTGACGCTGAAGGAAGCAATAATATAGTTTCCGAAGCCCGAAGCGAGTATAGCAATCTATTGATTGCTAAGTGCCTTCTTACTATTATATTAACATTTCATTATGTTTCTAAAAAATGACTTACGCCAAAATTAGGCGCAACTGGTACCCTTCACGTTACACTTACTGCGGCAGCTTGTTAAGTCAGAAACTCTTTCTACCGAAACATAAAATAGGTTTCCAGCTCAGAACTCCTGATTCATACAGTTCGTTCATATAATTAGAACAAAAGCATAAGCGTCTTAAAAGAATGGCACTCAGCATTAAGTATCCTGTTAAGAGCGCAGTCGCCAGATATATACTCTCTACATTGCAAGTATTTTTTTGGTAACTACTTCGTTCGGAACGTCATATCATATAAGATTTGTTTGATATTTCCCTTGTTGCAAGCTTTCCACTTTCTAGCATTGAAAATTAGTATTATCAGCCCAATTCTTAAGGTCAACCTTTAGGAATTGTAGTGCGAACCCGACTAGTTGCGACAACCTCCAATTGTGCAATTTTTCTCGTTAGCTTTCTCGTTTACAAGATAATCACATAACCCGAAACCCATTTGAGCGTGACCTTGTTATTATTTTGTAATCACTCTATAATTATAAATAATTCATCTACAGTACCTTCATTTTTACATTTAAATTTTTATAAACTTTTACATAGGTAAAACGTAGTATAATGTTAAAAATGGCAGATGCATGTCAACGTGCTGGTGGACAAACAACATCATCAGCTCGTTTCCATGAACTTCATGTTCAACGACACAATAATGTTTCAATTTTATATGCTGATATTGTTAATTTTACACCATTATCAGAACAATTAACAGCCAGTGACCTTGTCAAAACATTAAATGAACTTTTTGGACGTTTTGATCAGATTGCACAAGTAAGTATTTATAAAAAAAAATACTTCGCTATGTAATTTTTGTTTAAAATTTTCACTTTAATAAATTTTATTTTAGTAAAAACGTTTTCTTATCTTTGTTATATAGGACAATCAATGTTTACGAATAAAAATTTTAGGTGATTGTTATTATTGTGTATCTGGATTACCAATGTCAAAACCACAGCATGCTGCCAATACTGTTAATATGGGATTACAAATGATTGATGCTATTAGGTTTGTTAAATAGAATTTTTTATTTTAGTTATTATTGTGGTAGTTTTGTAATAGACATTATACATTTTTAAAACAATTTTTATTGACATAAAAATATAAATGATATTGACATAAAAATTAAATCACGCACATTAGAATCGAATTTATTGTAAAGCAATATAGCTTAATTGTTTGTGAACATCGTCATTTTAACAAAGAACTTTCTAAATTTATAGTAAATCTGAACTCTTAACATGGATATTATTTGTTGAAATGACATAGTAAATAAATAATATTAAATTACTTATCAATCATCATTTTTTGCTTCGCCAGAATTATCAACGACACAGAGTTGATAATTATGGCCACATAGCATTAGCACTGTGATGTTTCGGGCAAAATTACTAGCAAAAAATTAAATGGCAACTTATTTAAAATTGATTTCGATTTGAAATTACGATGTTCCCCGGGCAAGAACATTCAGAATTGGGAAGCTTTGTAAAAATTGCTCTTACTGCAGAGGTTGTCAAGTTTAATCGCTCGTATTTCTTTGGCGTTTTATGTTCCTTAAATTCCTCATACATCTTGAATGAATTGCACAAAGCAAAAGTTTAAGAATAGTAACTAAAACTGAAGTTTTGCTTTTGGCTGTACTCTCATCTGCCACTGTAGTTTTGGGGATGGTTCTAATCTATGAAATAATATATCTATAGCTTTGATAAAATTAATTTAATCAATTAATTTAATCAAAATTTTATGCCAGCAGTTAATCAAAATTCCAATAAATTTGTTGGCATAGACATTTAACCATAAATAATTATTCGTTTTATTTGACGAATATGAACACCAACACCACCTACCATAGTTAAAATTTACTAGTTTTTGAACTCCGGAAAGTTGAAATTTTACTAGCAATTACGAATAAATTTTAACAACACTTTTTGCGAAGATTTATAGCAATCCGTAATTCGACGCTTATCCAATACGGCTAAAAAATAGGATATAGTTGAATATCTTCAACGGAGAATTGGTTATGAAAAAGCTATCCAAGGTGCGGGTTGTTACGATTGCTCTTAAATTCAATAAAAAAATGTTTGATACTTTAGAATAAGAATAATTTTAAAACTATAAAAATGGTCTTACATTGGCTGACCAACTTATTAACTTGCTATCTCTCTTTTACTTATGAATTTAATTACAGCATAAAATTTAATTTCTCATTTTTAACTATAGATTTATTAATTTTTCAGATTTGTACGCGAAGCTACTGGTTTTAATGTTGATATGCGAATTGGTATCCATACTGGTAATGTTCTATGTGGTGTTTTAGGTTTAAGAAAATGGCAATTTGATGTTTGGAGTGATGACGTAACATTGGCCAATCATATGGAAAGTGGTGGTGTTGCAGGGTAAATATTTATATATAAATTAATATGAAAAATTTAAATTGCTTAAGAAATTATTTGCTGAAATATATCTCACATGCTAAAATTTATTTCTCTGTTGTCTAGTGTTTAACACAGTGAATAATTTATATATACTTTGCAGTTCTTTCACTTAGGGCTGTCGGAAAAATAAATATTATACCGGACAAATCCATTTTTTAGCGCCCCATCCTTAATTTTTAATAAAATAACGAATCTGATGCTATGCTTGCTTTTGTGATCGTTTTTATTCGTATAATAACAAGTGTTTCGATTTCTACCCACCTCTGTGCCTACATATTTAGCCGGCACTGTTTTTTCATTTTGGTCGTTTGTCTGACCAGCCATCAGAGATGAAATTAAATATTTTCTTTTTCATTATAAAATAATTTAAAATTTTACATGGCAGGAAATGAAATAAAAAAGAAATTTAATTAAAATTTTAAGTTTGTAAAGCTACCATTCAAAAAACTACTCAGTATGCAATGTGATTATTTGAAAAGGATAAAAAATATGTTTTTTTATCCTTATTTAGAGTCGAATATAAATGATAATTTACCAATTTTCATTAAGAATTAAACTTTTTTTGGGTAGTTTTTTCTTTATTGAACTGATGGATAATTCAAGTGATTTTGATAAGTCTGTGTATGCCAGCTGGATTCTGGAGACAAGAAGATGAGAAATTATATATTGATGATAAATATGATAAGTTATAAAGAATAATGAAATTTTTAATTAAATTATATGTTCTAAATTAACTATTTTAATATCAAAATCCGTTAACAATAAATATAATTTTGCATGAATTTTTACTGGTAATAATTTTTATAATTCATGTTTATACTTTTGTTAAACTTTACATGACATGACTTCAGGTCGTTTACAAAGTATATACATCTTGTTAAGCGAACGATATCTGTCCCAACAAAATCGCATTACTTTGGATCAATGTGTTTCCTTCATAATTTTCAAATTTAAGTGTGATGAAAATATATAACTATTTTCTCTGCGATGACATTCTAGACACTCTGACATGCACAAAAATATTTCCATTACATGCGAACACTATTCCACCTTACTAATAAATCAACTTTTATAAGTTTCACATGTTATATAGTTTTCCAGAGAACGGAAGTTATATGTTTGCGAAAACGTTTGTTGTACACCCAACTCATTCCAACCTTATTTTAATGAACCATCAAATCACTTTTATCATAAGTTATTTTAAAGTAATTGAAGAAGTAATACTCCAAGTATCAATGTCAATTATTATTATTTACACTTCCGTTGCAAAATTTCTCAAATTTCTCTTTAGCTTTGATATCTAAAAGAACCGATAAAGCAAATAATTCATAATGTTATCATAAAATTTGTAAATTCCATTAAAAACTATATAATAAAATTTATTGCATCTGAAACATTTTTATTAAAAATTTCAAAATAATTTAATTTCTTTATTTAATTATCTTACCCGTCACCATCAGTCGTGTTCATATAACAAAACAAACTTTGGAATATTTGAATGGAAAATTTGAAGTTGAACCAGGGAATGGTGGATCTAGAGATTCATATCTTGCTGATCATAAAATTGAAACTTATTTAATTATACCACCGAAGGTAAAATATAAAATTTATATTATGTAATAAACTTTTTTAGCGATAAAAAATTCTCTCGGCTACAATTATTTACGATTTACGAACAAAAAACTTTTTATTTTTTTGACAAACACTTTAAAAAATCTGTCAAAAAAAAATTCCAACAAAAAATAATCTTAATTAAAAATAATTTTTTGTATATTGTTCAGAAAACACCAAATCTTCCTCGGGTTGTTGAAATAGCACAACCACCAACACCACCACCTATTATATCTTCTGTTGAACCACCATTAGAAAATCTAAAAAATTCAATATCAGAACATCCAGAAAATTCTGATGACGGCAGTACTACTAAGAGTATTAAATCAACAGGAAATAGTATAAACAATGATAATCAATTACATCAAGATGAACAAAAACAACAACAAATAACACTACCAACAACACCAGAAACTATAACAACTTTAGATCATGTTAAAACACAATTAACCCCGACTGCTCCGAATGGTGGAATTCTTGGTAGTGGGCAACAATCACCAAGCGGTGGTGGTGTTACTACAGATGACAATATTACAGCACCATCAAATATAGTATCAACTAATAGTAAATCATCTACGTTAACATTACCAGCTGAAGGTGGGCAACCAACAACAACAGGATCAACTGGTGGTAATGATATACCGGAAAAAGGACGGAGAAAACTTTCAGTTCAAGGTGAGATTTCTAGCTAATATATTATTTTTGTTCTTTCGGTTATTCTTATAGTATAGTGATACATTTATCATTGCACACTACTCGGCAGTACTACAGAGTAGTTCACAAATGAAACGCGTATTTCATAAATGAACAGAGTAGTTCTTAAATTGCGTAACTAATATCGTTTTTATACTACCGGAAACAAAATGAAGCGCAAAGCCATCACGTTTTAATGAAAAGTAGTTCAAGCAGTTCTTCCTTATTTTGTTCTTCCGGATCTGCAATTGCTTTATTTAAATAAGTACAAGTTTAAAGGTTTTTCAGTAATTGTACAGAAAAATTACTTGTTGTGTTTCTAATTGCTGCACGATTACTTTTTCAATTTGTTAATTTTTATGATTCAATAATCAAAAAATTAATATTTATAACCGTGATAACGTCATCCCTATCATATTTTAATAGGCACAATTAATATTCTTGGTTGTTTCCGCTAACATCCGCTAGTTGTATCATCATCACATTTATAAAGTAACTGAATTAATAATTGTTTGATCAATTTCTTATTTAAAAATGATGACGTTAGGTTCGAACTTATTACCAGTGCATCCACTCATAATACCCAATACCTGAGAATAGTGTGAAGTACTCCTTAGTACTCTGGAGTATGTAATTTGTATTAAAGGATCGCTATAATAATTTTAACATGATAGTAAATTTTGATAAAGTTTACAGATATTAAATAGATTATTCAATTATAATATAAATTTTGCTTGGAAGAAAACTTAATTTAAAGATGATTAAATTTAATAGAGATTTTTGGATAAGACTGTAATAAAATTTTCTATTTAAAAGTTTAGTTTTTGAAATTTTCTAATGGTGTTATTATATTTGCTATTCAATAATGCTACAAGTTTATTATAAAATTATGTAGCTGCTCATACTAGAAGAGTTTAATGAAGATGAATTTTCCGTACTATTATTTTTATATCATTATTTTTATTACATACAGTCCAAAATTATATAATTGGCCGAAAAACAAATTCAAGATTTTTTAAATTTAATGTTTGTGGATATAGAATTCTGAGTACTAAACGTTTTCTTTCATATCGTCATTAACTTTTTTTTTACAATTTTTGTTAATTATTTCTTTAAAACTTCTTTAAATACACTTCTGAAGTGTGAACAGTCCTCAAATCTTAATACAAACATTTTACCTTGCAAACCTTATAGAAAATTTATATACCATGATTTATAAACTGTCAATGCTTCAACCCTCCAACTTATATAAAGGTGTCCTTAATATTTACTTGTGCTTTACTGGAGGGATATTAAGGTGATTTTAAAAGAATATAAAATTTTCAAAGGTAAATATTGTTGTGTGTATTATATTTTACTGGAAAATTTTTCAAGTGTAAAATTGAACAGAATTTTATTTAGAAAAATAAATTAAAACATTTCTGTGCAAAATGGGAATAAAAATTTATTATACTAATGTAGGAAGGATGATGGAAATATATTTGTATATAATGTTAGTTTTCTCAAGGATATCGTTCTGGAAAATTATATTATTAAACTACAGAATTTGATGACTAAATTGTTAATTTAAAAATGCAGTAACATTTAATAGAAATTTTAATGGATATTATCAGTTTATAAGTATAACGATAGGGTCGTATTTGTATTGCGATATTCTGTATTGCACACGAGGCCATGGATTAGAATCAAGACTGGGACATTAATGTGCTAAATTTAATTTACTCAGCTTTGAAATTGAATACTATAGTAAAAAAATCAATATTTATAAAGTTATTTAAAGACTGCGAATATTCTACAAGGTAATATCATTTGCGAAAACAAAATGTCTTATCCCCAAGTTACCAAGTTACTTACGCGCTAACGTACTGTCATAAATAAGTTCAACCTCTATAAAATGTATGGGATTAGATAAATTAAACGAAAACATTCACAACGCAGAAATTACAATGGTACGAGTTGCCGTTGCATAGGTTGAGAATAATTCCGGCAATACTGAAAAACCTTTTAAAAACAGTAGCTCCAACAGTATAAAGGATCCTCTGTATCCTTTTTATCAATGATTAAAGTATTTTATTTAGAATTTTAGTATTAATTATTTTAATAGAAACGATTAAACTAAACTAGATACAGATATTCGTTAAAACAATATATTCAATCAGCGCATATTTCGCCCTCAAAGATTTATTGTTCATAACTTTTTGACTTCCTGAGTAATTAGAGAAGAAAACCTTAAAAAGTTTCAAATTTTGGTGGTGAATACCTCTTAAAATCCAAACAGCGTTACAAGAAAATTGTTTCATAAAAATGTTCCCAGAGAAATTACTTAGAACCGAAGAATTTTCATAAATTCTCATTTGAAATGACATTCCACATTCGGTCTGTTACAAGTTACAAGGTTTAATTTTTAGCTGTTTAAGTTAAACACTTTTTGTATTATCACTGTCTCATGCATCGGCGATGCAGACATTTCGGTTCCTACTACATAACCTAACTACATGTTGGAATCTGGATCGAAATGTTACAGTGAAACATATACCACTGGAAAAACACTTGTTGTGGGGATAATTTGTCCAACAATTTTCATTTATAGGTCATTTGGTCATTCTTGTAGTTGATTTGAAAATTTAATATCCTTTATTATTACGGTAACTTTTAACATAAAGCTCAATTTTTCGGTGGCAGTTACTTGAGTATTATATTAAACCGAAACTGCGTTTAAATATAAAATTATCTAAAACTAAAATATGGTATTTTATTATTATTCAATTTAATTTATTAATTTTATCAAGCATAAATATATAAAATTGTATATATATTTAAAATAAACGTAGTAATTTAAATAAATATTGTTACAAAAAAAAATGTTTAAAGAAATTTTGTGTAGATATTTCCAATCTCCCATAATAAAATTAAAATGCCCGCCTAGTTATGAATTTGACTGCCATAATTCACAAGTAGAATTTTAGTTTGTTCATTAAATAAATATTAAAAAATATAATGTATATAATAATTAAAATTATTTAATAAACTTTATCATCCCTTATAAAAATATTTTATTTATTTTTATTTATATTTTTTCCTTGCATGTCCACACAAACATTAAATCATTCTAATCACCCCCGCCCTAACCTTTAACAAAAAAATATTATGCACAAATGTTATAAATGATTCAATTCATAATTCGTTAAAATACGTATCGTAAATTTCGATGAAATATCGTAAAAAAACACACACACAATCATATTTATATAAAAAATAAGGATTAATTGGATTTGCTGAACGAAGACGATCATCGGGTGCATTTATGGATTTACGAAAACAGTCAATTTCAAATGGTGATAGCTTCCGTTTTCATGGAAATGGTAAGTTTTTTTTTATAAAAATGGTAACTTATATTTTGTTTAGGCAGTATACAGAGCCAGAGCTTTAAACTATATTTGCTTTAAATACAAAATGCGCAGAAAATAATTTGGTATTTCAAAATTTAATTAAATTTTATTCGTAATAAATTATAAATAAAATATTTTTAACCGAAATTATGTTTTTAATGTTGATTTTTTTATGTTTATATTAATTTTAATTTTGAAATAATAGTTCAAACAAGCTTGACTCATAGAGCACGGACAGACAGGGACAGACGGACAAGAAACATATAAGAATTACGTGACTTAACATTCATATATTTCCTATACAATTCAACTTTTGTTTGACATTTAAATCCGTTTCCGTCGCATCTAGCTTGTTTGAGCTGTCAGTTTTGATTTATAATAATTTTGTGATTATAATGTTATTAATAAATTTCAATAAAATAGTTTGCTTGCTTATATCTTTTGTATATGATTTTATTATTCTTATGGATTGTGTATGCAAATTATAAACCGATAACAGCGCGATTTTAAAACATAGATGGCACCACATATTATAAAATTTTGAACAGATGGTAGTCTATTTTATTAAAACTTATTTTTTTAATTTCATATTAAAAAAAGAAAATTTAAATGAATTTAATTCAAGTATATAGAAATTAATAATGTTGTTCGTTCTTTCTTCGTGACTTGTAAAACTTTCAAGTTGTTTTTCAATTGTATAGTTCACGTACTAATTGGGACACTTCTATCCCGACTCAAAAATGTGAAATATTAAAGTATGTCCTATGGAATATTTCAGTTTCTTCATGGGCTATCCGGCAACTTTATTTATTGTTTCATTCAGAGAATTATATAAATGTAATGAAACTTAACTTACTATATTCAAATGCTCTGATAATTAGCTTACAAAATGTTTTTTTTAAAGAAACTTTAATAGTTCATTAACTTAAAATAAGTAAACATTAAAAAATAGCATCAAACATAATAAATAATATATAAATAAAAAATTAATTATCGAACTATAGTTTTTCTTACAAAAACACCATTTTTAAGGACATCCTTTGCAAAAGTATCCCATCATAATTCGTATATTGGGAACACCTAAAGAAATTTGAACTATAGTTCAATTGAAAGTTGTGCTTGAATATTCAAGGATATTCAAGCACCTTATACTTGAAATCGTAA
Organism: Rhamphomyia laevipes; assembly: GCA_963920725.1. Taxonomy (NCBI): domain Eukaryota; kingdom Metazoa; phylum Arthropoda; class Insecta; order Diptera; family Empididae; genus Rhamphomyia; species Rhamphomyia laevipes. The sequence continues at coordinate 133,236,694 of OY987255.1, forward strand.
TACTAATTAACTGTAATAGTAAATCACATTTATTAACCATAATAATAAATCAAGGTGGCATCCCCACTGTACTCCAAATCTTGCAGTTAAAACGTGTTAAGATAATCAAATATATTATAACGCCATCTATTGATATGTAGCACCATCTGCATGATTGCATGAATTTTTTTCCCATTTAAGAAAACTTGAAAAGAAAAATATTTTGTGTTAATGTTTCTTTAAATGTATTTTCTTATTGTAAATTGTAAATTATGTGCTATCTATATAAAAAAAAAAGAAAATCTAAAAAACTTTTTATCTTTAAAAAGTTTTGTAACATTTATTTTCCTTTTTGTTGTAAAAAAATTTCAATTTTACTTTTAGTAATAGTTTAATTTTAATCTATAAATCTACGCAATATATAAAATAAATTTATTTACCAGACCACATATTTAACCAATTTTATCGACAAAATGCTTTTTTTTTTAACTGAAAATTCAAACTTTTTGAAAATTTCTATATTATTAAATAATTTAAATTCGTTATTTTTTCTATTTTTTATTGATTTTTATAGCTGTTCCTGGTGGTCCAGTTTCACGGTCACGTCCATCATCAAAAATGACTAAATATGTTGAATGTTGGGGTGCATCAAAACCATTTGCTAATATTGCTGAATCGAAATTAGCTAAAAATATTGGATTGGCGGTAACTTTTGAATTTTATAAAATTATTATATAATTGATATTGACAAATTTGTTATTATTTTTATTAATTATTTTTGGACAGAGCATTGCTATGATTGAATCAAATTTATTACCACCGGAACGTCGATGTTCAAATTTTAATTGTTGTGGTCCACCAACTGAATTAAAACCAATTACAATGTGGTATCGGAATTCACCACGTGAAACAATGTATCGAGCTCAACCCGATCCACATTTTCGTTTTGATTTAATTTGTGCATTTATAATGTTTTTGTCAATTGCTGCAGTTCAATTTGTTGTTATTCATAGGTAAATTTTGAGATGTATATAACGTCATATTAAATTCCAGCTGTGTGACCCTATTCTGCCGATTTGGAGTATTGGGAAATATTTCTGACATATTATATCAGTTGGTATAAAACTGGTATAATTTGTATAAAATTTGGAATTATTTTTGACAGTTTATGTGAAAAACAGGTAATATCTATCAAAAACAAGTTGATTTGAAAAAGTGGTAAAATCTGTCAAAAATCTTCCCCATTTCATCATTTTTATACGGAAAACTGGTATAACATCTCAAAATATTATACCAATTCCGCAGACCGCCAGAATAGAATAACTAAAACTTCAATAATTCAATTTAAACAATTATGAATTATTTTTTCCAGTAATGTTGCTCTGTTAGGTTCGTTTGGTGCCACCATAATTGCTATAGGCCTATTCTTATACTTAAGCCATTCACAAATGTCTGAATCATCGGCACCCGGTAATAATGGTCCTGGACAAATAATTGCTGGTAGTCGATCAATTCGAATGGCAATATTTTTTATAATGAACATTTTAATATCAGCCTGTGCTGTTTTTAGTGTAGTAAGCATTTAAAAAACAAATTATATTAAATTTAAATGAAAGAAATTAACCAATTTTTTAAATTCTATATAGATTAATTTTACTGATGATATTGATCCGCCAATTAATTTTATATCATTTAGTTATAATGAAACAAATTTAACTGAATTACCACCTGTTGTTAGTGCACCATCAATAATATTATCACAAATACCCGAAACAGCACCGGCCTATTTATTATGTTGTGCTTTAAGTTTAGCTGCTATATCGGCATTTTTACGTGCTGGATTTATATTAAAATTAGCTGTAATGATATTAGCTGGTTTTGGTGAAATTTCTGTGTTATGGACAAGTGATTTATTTAGCGATTATGATTTATATATGGATGAAACGTAAGTATTCAAAAATATTCCCGGCAAAATTTTAATTATTATTATTTATTATATAATTTTTTAAATATAGAATTCCATTGGCTTTACGTGGTCTATTTTTATTGTGGCTAATAACAGCTGTTTTGCATACATTAGATCGACAGGGTGAATATGTTGCTAGAACGGATTTCTTATGGAAAGCTAAACTGAAAGTTGAACAGGAAGAGGTCGAAACAATGAGAGGAATTAATAAGGTAATTTCGAAATTTGGGAGTTTTGCAAGTCCGTTCAATAAAATAATCATCAGAATTTGAGGCTTTACGAAATTCTTAAGATTATCCCAACCTTGAAATCAGTTTTGTGATTTTTGTGAAAATGTCTGCATGTGTATCAGTGAATACGTTATATTTTCAAGTAAATAGTTGAATTCCAATATGGAATTACCATTCTTCACCAAGGAATTTTAAATAGCATTTTCTTGCTTTAGTCTGCACTGACTAAACATTGGTCCTTCGAACCGAACAACAGTCAAAATTGATGTTTCTTAAACAAAGCAACAAAATCACTGATTTATATCCTTGCAGAAGCCAGGAAGTATACCGTCGAAGTTTCAGTTTGTGTCTGCTCTCATAAATTAAATATAAACGAAATCGTCAACTACAGGATGGCAAGTCATCATAACTTAACTATTTAATAACCAACAACTATCTTTTGATTTGTACCTAATTTCGAACTTCGATTACCAGGTTCGGTAAGTTAAGAGTTTTCCCACAACCAAACAGAAATTTTTCACTACTCCAACTTTAAAAATTGAATAATTTTCTTTAAAACAATAAAAAGTTTATGAAGATATTATGTTGAAAAAGTGTTGTCCTTGACTATGATTTGATGCTCATTCAACGAATGATAAAATATATTTTCCTGCTTCATAATTCAAATATTTTTTTTGTATTATAGCAAAGTTTTCTTTTAAATTTTCATTTTTCATTCAGTTTCCGGTTGAAAACAAGTTAAATATAGACAAGAGAATTTCCCTTTCCTTTTTCTTATCAGGAAAAATATGTATAGTAAATAAATTATGAAATGGTAAAAAAAATCATTGAATTTGAATTATAAAACTTTTAATATTCCTTCTTTAGTTTTGCTGTTCATTTTTTGTTTGCTAGGAAAATTAACTTTAGTGTGTAGTGAGGTTAATAAATTCATTTTGTTGTGCAAGGATTAAGAAAGTGAAAATCATTTGTTTTTATTATTCTTTGACGAAACTTTTAAATAAATTAAAAACAAACCATCGATTTGCATTACTAACTTATTAAATTTTAAGTTTACTTTGGACCTTCAGGTGGTTCGTTAGTCAACCATTATTTCTATGGATTGCGGAATAATGATTATCTTCTGAAAGCGGTTTTTGAAATAATATTCCTTTTGTAGCCAATAATTAGTTAAACGGTCGTAAATTTCAGAAAAGAAGAATTTATGACCGCCATAAGTTGTACCATTTTATTCACGAGATTATGAACTATTTTGTTTCCGTTTTTTTCGGTCATAACTTTCGTAGACTTTAATATTCAGTAACATTAAATCCCAATGACTTTTGTTACCTTGAATCTATTTGTTGTCTTCATATCTTTGCACCATTCTGGTTCAGTTTGGATTCATAAATTATCAGAGAGGTGGTATTTAAATTGAGTCTTCCTGGATATCAGTGGATATAGAATTTTCATTCCTTTACATTTTCATATTGGTTGCAATAGTCTGAATATATCTCGGTTTGTTGAGTAACTTATTGCTCCCCCGTTTGGATCACAAACTTGTTGAAATTTTATTATTGAATTTGTAGAATCTACCGGGCTGTATAGTACCATTTATTCTCACTGAACCATGTGTTCTATAATGATTTCTGATATCATTTACTTTCATATTCGTAGTTTCCTCTTCAGTTCAAGGTTATGTCTGATTTTTCCTGGAATTATTCAAGGTAAATCTACTGTCTGCTTAAATATAGTTATCAAGTTATCATAAATCTTTATTATTCATCTCAAACTCGTTAAAGGACAAAATTAATTATAATTGTCATTCCTCTTAATTTAAATACTTCATTCGACTCCTTTAACTATAGTTAACAAAGTATTCCAAAAGTTAAACTAATACTCAAATTAATTCTATCGTTTAAAAACAAATCCCCAGATAAATTTATATTTTTTACGATAAATTTAAACCCTTCATTCTGTTTTTTATGCTTTTATTATATAGCTAAATCCAAAGAGAAAAAAAAACAGAATTGCATTAAATTACAAATCCACATTTCCAACATAGAAACAACTCATCAATTTTACTGTGGTATAAAGGTTCAAAAAAACGATAAAATAATCATCATCATTTCTATATGCTTCTGAAATTATAATAAATTATAAACTTTTAACCATCGAACATAATCGTATCCAATTAGCCTTTATGCTTCATATAATCTGATGGTCTTTGCATATATTAAATAACATTTTATAATATGAAAAATGTTGTAACAAAATTTTATTTAGATTCTATTAGAAAATATATTACCAGCTCATGTGGCGACACATTTTCTACATCAGGATCGTTCAGCTGAATTATATCATGAAAGTTATGCTGGTGTTGCTGTAATGTTTGCATCAATACCAAATTATAAAGAATTTTATGATGAATCTGATGTTAATAAACAAGGATTGGAATGTTTACGATTATTAAATGAAATCATTTGTGATTTTGATAAAGTAAGTTGATAAAAAGATTTTTTTTTTTAATTATAAAATAATGATAGACAGGACAACAGGCGTTGACGTAGTGTACTATGCTGTGATGCATTACGTCGTGGGTTCAATTTCAGACCGAGACATCGATATCTTTTTAATTGGAATCAGTTTTAAATAAGTACCCAGTAATAAAATTTGCAATATGAAATTGTGATTTTCAAATTGTGTTAACTGCTAATGGTTGAGATCATTTGCTGACAACAAATGTCTCACTATTAAAAGCCATTAGCTTGTTGCAATAAAAAGTTTCTTCAATATAAAAAAAAAATTATGGATAGGAATCTATGTCAAATTAGTACGTACAAATTACAATAAAAATATAAAGAACCTTTTTTGAAGAAACCAAGGCCTGATTAGGGCTGTAGTGTCATTGTAAAGTTAGACAGAACATTAAAGTATAAACATTAAAGTAAAAACTACGAAAAAGTTGTATTATTATCGAAATTAAATTGGTCTGTTCTCTATAATTTCGAATTTATATCAAATATCAAATAATCTATATTTTCTTTGGACTTGTAGCTACTTCTTAAACCAAAATTTAGTGGAATTGAAAAAATTAAGACAATTGGCAGTACATATATGTGCGCATCTGGACTTCGGCCAGGCAAAGAAGATGGTCCTAATGTAAGTTTTATTAGAGTATAATTTGAAAGTTGTTTCTTCTTTTTTTTAAAACATTTATAATATTCTTATTTTTATGCTAATTTCCTGATTTTCTTAAATTTACTGGATTTGAATTTTCGATTTGCTAAAACTAATATTTTATATATAATATAATTCAAAAAAAAATATTCTACGAAATGGATGCATTTTTTTGTATTGCTTTATATTTGTTGGCTTCACAGAGAAAACATAATCCAGCGGTAAGTAATTACAATTTTTAATAATTTAGAATTAATATTTGCATTTATTGAATTAAGTTTTGATAATTTTCAATAAATTTTTCATAATTATTTAGCATTGGTTTTGTTTTATTCATTCGATTGATTTGATTTTACGGGGAGGATCACTATTAGCCTTAAACATTGAAACCATACAGCTTATTGTGATTTCCCTTCCCTAATTATGTGTCACTCTTCAGACCTGTACTATAGAACTATGGATATAATACCACAGCTGTTTAAGCTGTCAGGGACCACAATTCTAAAAGTGTAATTATGTAAATGTAACTATCGATGTGTCGTAGCCGTTTTCCCGCTAGCCACTCGCATTTATATTAAATATAAATTATAGAACTTACAAATCATATGTTCTGCCCTCTCATTTTCGACTTAATCTGCAAACTTAATCATGCTTTATTACTTAAGGAAGGCGGGTATTGTTCAGAATTTGTATGGAATTTATTTTAAACTGGAAAACTTTATTATTATTATTAATATCTTATATTTATATAGTTTTAGCAAGTTAAACTTATTTTTATTAATTTGAAATTGCATAAATTTTCAATTTTAACTTGAAAAACGTTTTATAGATTTGAAGTTTACACATTAAAATTTATGAATTAAAAACAGAAATTTCCGAAATCAATTTTTCAAATTGTATAAAAGGACAATCAAATCACAGAAATTTGATGAAAAAATAAATTCCATTAAAATGTCAAAAGGACCAACACTTTTTTTTTACAATTTGTCAAAAAAGTTTTTCAATAAAAAGGAGTCCACACAACAAAAAGAAAAAATAGAATGATCGACACATTTCCAAAAACTTAAATAAGAAATTTTCTTTTCCTATAAAGGATTCCTGCTGATTTTCATCATTCATTCCATTTTATCTACACTAAAATTAAAACTAGGTTTTAATATGATAAAGTTAAGAAGAAAAAATTTAACAATTTGTTCTTCGTCCTTTTTTTTCATTTGAATGTTATTTTACACCCGACGACGTTGTCCCAATGAATTTTTGTTTATATAAATTTCAATTTCTCTGTAGAAATAATGATGACGACGATAATATATTTTGAATAAAACTTTATAGAATTACTGTCTCCCAAAGGAGCATTAACCCATTGAATAAAAAAGGGTCAAACCTTATAATGATGCCCAAAAGAATTATTTGTCACTTGAGGGTTAAGAGACGAAAAATAGGAAAATTGTTTAAAATTATTTTTATTGTGTGTGATTTTGTATACGCACTTTTTTTAATAGTACGAAATGGTTTAAGATTCCATTTTTTCTGTCTGTTGGTCCGTCCGTTTTTATCGTTTATTACCGGATTCGAAATTAAAAGTCTTCATATTTTGGTACTCGAATTCTTGGTACTTTTATAGGTTATGTAAATCCTTTATACATGATAAAATTACCATTACTAAAAGTTATTGTAAAGAATTACAAAAATGCCAGTATTATAGATTGAAACAGCCAATCTAATCCCTGTAACGTCATATTTGTGTAAGGATATTTTAGAATTTCTCACCATTTTAAAGAACACACAAATACCAAGTTAAAAATAAATTGGATTACATATGTGTAGATAAAATAAAAAAATTGTTTTTAAATTAAATTGTGTGTCCTTCTTTTGTATGGTTAAATTGGTAACCTTTAAATCCTTTAGAGATAAATTTATTTTGTTTTGTTATAATTTTGTTTATCATAATATAAAAATATTTTTGATATTTCAGTTTAATTTTTCTATTATTACGGGTTTTTTTTTTTTTGGAAAAAAGGATAATAATTTTACAAGATTTTTGATAGAAAGGAACAATAAATCTCAATTTAAAAAGGTTTCGATAATTGTATTGTCAATTTTAATTCGAAAGAGTTTTACGAATATGTGATAAAGAATTTATTTCGCAATTATCATTTTATAAATTAATTGACAGTAAATTTAGATTAGATATGAAGAAGGGCTGAGAATGTGAGAGTAGCCCTGATCACTGCAAACATACTGATCATTATGATGGCCGTTTTATTTACAAGTCGTTATAGTTATAATAATTGCATTTTTTGTAGCTGTTGTCAGTAACAGAATCAAATAAATCTCCAAAGTAAGAGTCCAAAGTACTACCTAACTCCAAAGCTTTAAGAAAGTTGCTCTGTCATTTCAGTATATGCAGCACATTACATTCTCGAATTAACAAAGTTTCAGTTTATGCTATGTAAATATGAGTTCTCTGTTGATGTTCTTGGAATAAAAGGTTTCGATTGGCCATTCCATGCATTATCCAATTTGTTTTCATTTCTGGTTCAATACGAATCTTACTTGCTATTTGTTTCGCCCAAAAGATCTGCCACTTCATTAGTTTACAATAGTGCTAAAATATCATAGATTCTACTTTAACTAAATTACTATATGTACATATATGAAAAAAGATACGCCTCGGTTGCTCCACAACCTTCGCTTCATAACGTTACTTTATAAATGTTATTTTCGACTTACGACTCGTAAGTTACGAGTATATAATTCAAACTGCGTATTGAAAATTAAATGAAATTAACAATATTTAACTAATAATCAAAAAAGTTATTATTATAGTAATATATTAACTCGAAAACTAATAAAAGTTTCATTGTAATTCCTATGTAATATTCAAAAGCTAAGCACTAATCCTATCAAAAATTATACTTACCCTTATGAAGAGAACAATTCTCTACAATGGTAGATGGTAGTATTGAATGGATCGAGACACTGTGCAGTACTTACATCAAAATTTTGATACCTGTAGCGAGAAAGTCTATTGCAGTAACACACTAGATGATCCAGTTCCAGTGTGAGTTATATAGTTTCATACCCGCCTAAGCCATACATGGTAACAGAATTATCTCCGATTTCTTCTTTTTACTAATAAAATTGATTAAAACTTACGAAAATGACAGTCGTGAATGTCTAAACTTCCAACAATATCAATTTCGGGAAATGGTGTCACCCGATTTACTACAGTCAGTTAAAATTCTCAAATTATCAGTAAAACATTATCCAGAAAAAATTGTGATTTTCACGACTAAGTACTGTCACACCGATCATATTTAGTAATTTTAACCTCAAATAAACAACTAATATTTATAGATTAATTTTTTTTTTATAATTTTTAGATTAAATTTTATTTTATTTTCTTTAATTTATATATTTTTTATTTCACATACCAACAGGATGAAAAACGCACCGAAGAGCATAATGTTGTTATTCAAGTTGAATTTGCAATTGCTTTGATGTCAATACTCGATTCAATAAATCGTGAATCATTTCAAAGATTTCGTTTACGTATTGGTTTAAATCATGGTCCAGTAATTGCTGGTGTTATTGGTGCCCAAAAACCCCAATACGATATATGGAGTAATACAGTTAATGTGGCCTCAAGAATGGATTCCTGTGGAATTATGGGACGATTACAGGTATATAAAAAAAAAACATTTTAATTAATTATTTGTTCAATGAAATAGAGAAACCAAAGAAGAAAAGAATTTTCAAATATTTTTCATCATATCAAATTTCTACCTAGATTATTTTTTATTTAAGTAAAATGTTTTATGTTTATTCCACCGGAAAAGTAATAAAAATCGTTTAAGAAATCTTTATAAAAATATTTTTGGTTCTTTTGCCAGTACCTTTTTATTCTGTATGCTTTTGTAAAACCAAAAAATTTTGTTAACTGAATCTGGATGACCGATTATAGCTGAGTTTTCTTTTATATAGTTTTTTATTATAGATTATTTGTAAATTTGTGAAACAAAAACTCGACTAGGTTTTGAAATAACAACAAATCTCTTTCATAATCAGAAGTCTATAGATTTTATTAAGTTTGACTAATAGCATTTTCATTACGCACTTATAAAGTATATGCACAACCTATGAATGCCACACCACTAAACACTGTGAACTGAATGGAAAGAGACATACGTACCCACACAGTCAAGATAGATGCACTTAGACACCTTATCAAACGCTTATATGACGAATACAGGCTGTATAACTTACACGTTTAGAGTGACGCTATAAGACTTATAGTATAAGTGTTGACACTGTGGTATGATGGAAGCTGTTCTTTATCGTGCTAATATGAAAAAAGTGTAGAATATGTAGAGTAAGTTTTTAGCTATGTCAGTAGTTTTATCTTGTACTGCATATTTCAATCTACATTATTTTAATCTTTTAATTTAATTTATTCACAGTTTTTATCAATTAGCAAACGATTGTGGTAATGTAGTCCATCGGCCCAAGGTGGTTTAAATTAATACGCTATCTTGTTTCAGCCAATCATAAATTTACATAACCTACTGGCATGCTCCAACTCTAAGAAGCGCTTGTTGATACTCTTGCCATGCCATTATGCCGCTGTCGCTTTGAAATATAAAAAAAAGCGGTAGGGAAAACATGGCGGAAAAAAATGTCATATCAAAATTTTACTTGTGACATAATGTTTTTATGAAATTTTTTTTTGACATTTCAAGCAGGAGAGTTAAAAATATAACCTGTTTAGTTAGAGCTTACTATACTTACCGCCAGCGACTATTTCCGCACATTGCACGTTCGGCTGTGTGTTAATCAGTTGTAAACTTTTTCGAATTCACCTAAGTAAAAGTACACCTAATAAATTGTAGATAGTGGCATAGTAGTGACGTAATGTCAATAATTATAAAAGCTATTGGACGTTATTAGTAGTAATAATATTAAATCCATTTTCCGTAATGGATGGCTATTTTCAGCACTCTGAATTTTAATTTATTGATATGCGAAGTATATGTAGACAAAAATGTCGACATCCAAAAAAACATTTTTTTTTACCATCTACTTAAAAATAGTTTTTTATACTTTTGCATTTATTCATTATTTTTTTATTAAATTTATATTTTGTTTATTTAACAGACAACTGAACAAACTGCTAAAATTTTAATGGCAGCTGGTTATGCATGCGAATGCCGTGGTCCTACTTATGTTAAAGGTAAAGGTACGCTAACAACATATTACGTTAAAACCCCATATGACGATAAAATTTAAAATCATTAAAATTAAAAATATATTAAAATTATTATATATTTAAATTTAAAATTAATATTAATAAAGAAAATAAAGAAGAAAATCTGTCATCACTACAAAAATTATTTATGTAAAAAAAATCATTTATATCTAAAAATACATATAAAAATATTTATTCAGAAAAAAAATATATTATTAATAAACATTAAAATATTAAAATATTAAATTTAATAAAATAAAGCATTTATATTTTAATTATATGACTAAAACGAAATAATTATCATCTTTACCCATCCACTAATTTATAAGTTTATAAATAAAAATTTTCATTTTAAAAAAAAAAATACCAAAATTGAATCCAGAAATAAAAATAAATATATAAAAAATATAAATTAAATAAAAATTTAAATAAAATTTATATATAAAATTGTAAAATAACAAAATTTTAGTATCCGGGTAATTGTACGAAAACAATAGAGCGATTTCACAATTAACTGAATTCACAAATGATCGAAATTGCAATTTATCGAATGCCCAATTCACTAAATGTAAATTTAGAATATAAAAACAATTGATACAAAATGAATTTTCCGGAAAAATCGTATAAATTAGTATTTAACATCTTATGAATTTATAATTACATAGAAAATCATAATTTTCATATTTCCCATTGATTAATTCTGTATTCGATCAATTTTCCATTCAACAAATTTACGTTCGATCAATTACGAAATCATTCAAATTGTACATTAGCCGAATTCACAATTGATCGAATTCACAAATGATTAAATTGTAAATTCAAGAAAGTTTGGTTCGATCAATTATGAAATCAGTTAATTGTGATTTTGGGCGATTTAATAATAATAATATAATTTCACTCAATTGTGCTTTCGATCAATTGTTTTCCGTCAATTAACCGAAAATCTTAATTCTGTTTTCCTCTATTTAAGTTTAAATTATTTTAATAATAATTTTATTGTATAAAAAATGAAAATTCTTTGATTTTATCATTTTTGTTAATTTATTTAATTGTAAAAAATGTTAGAAATGAAATTAGAAAAAAAAAAAAAATTAAAATTGTTTTAATTCAATTTTTTAAGTTTTTGAAAATAAAATAAAATTTATTTTTTAAATAAATAAAAATTTGTTATTTTATTTTATTCATTTTTATTTGAAGGAAAATATTTAACAAAAAATCGATGAAATAGAAATTTCAATTTTAGATGATTTTATGGTATATGAAATTCACTAGAATGGGCACCGGAGGAGTGGTACAATGATATAAATGCTGTAATGTATCCTTATAATTTGATTCCAGACTGAGACATCGATTTCAATATAAGTTACCTTAAAATTCAATGAGTACCAGTTTAAAATTTAATACACGAATAAATACTAACGATTGAGATTGATTTGCAGACAACAATTTAAAGCAATTAGTTCACTTAAAGTTTCATCATTATAAAAAATGCTTCTCGAAACCATATAAAATTAGTAATATTAATTTTCGATAGAATGTCACGGAATCTACATCATAGTTTCACCATCTCAGCTGTTGCTTTGAGATTTACCATCAGTAAAGGTGATCTAATTTGAATTACTTGATTATTAAATATCTGCGAAAAGAAGAGCTAATTTGTCACAAGATTTTAAGAATATATTGGATATTATTTTATCGTATTTTTTTAATATTCTTCTCCAACTTGTAATATTCAAAATAAGTACAAATTTGGCCAAAACATAAGATGAAAATTCTGTTAAATGGCGTTTCGACCGCAATTATTTTTTATTTTGGAAAATTAGCCCAAGAAATTCGAACCATATTACAATCTTTCCCTTCTAGATTTTTTTTTGTAACCTCTATTGATCGGTTCATATTTCATTACAAAATTAATTTTAATATTTGTCTAAAATTTCTGGAAATATAGTCGAAAAAATTTATTTTTTGTAATTTTATGTAATTGTGTACATTTATCTATGATTGTACCGATAATGTTGACTAGATCAAATGCACCAGAAATAATGTTGACTATATCAAATCCACCATTAAATTCACCAAAAATACTTTAGGACAAATTTTCTATTTTAATTGAGCCAAAATAATTTTTTATTGTAACTGAAAGGAAATTCAACCTAAATAATTTTTCTTCAAGCAATTTTTGTAAACTTTGACACTTCAATCTTCTAATTTTAAAAGCGAATTGAAAGTTAACCAACTTTTTACTCCATATATATTTCAACTTTATTTTGACATCTAGTATGCGCATTCGGTTTGAAAATGTTCATTTTAACTGGTGAGTAATGTAATTGAACATAATTTTCGGACCCTCTCTTGAAATTTGGAAAAATATTGATATACAATAAAAATGCTTAATTAAAGCTGATACTAGGTTTGCCATACGTAATATTTATCAGATGATATTTTGGACTTAGATCCAGAAAAATAAATTGCTGCAAATAAATAGCCAAAATTAATATGAAGATTATGAGAAAATAACGAATTATATTAAGTAGATTCTTCTTGATAACCCAGAGATCTAAAATTTTGTTATATTTTCTTTATCTATATTTATAGATTTCAGAATTTTAAATATAATCACATTTCAAATTTTAATTTTCAAGGGAAAGTTACTAATTAAATGAATATGCAATTAAAAATTATTTTACACATGATGATTACAAAAATTATTTGAATAGTATAACTTTAATTAACCAAAATTTTGATTTAAATACTTTGAAAACTTTTAACTCGTTATTAGCTACATGAAAGCATAATTTAAACTTTCTTGAATAAGAAAATAAATGTTAACAAGTGGTAATAGTTTCTAATTTTACATGTTAAATATTTGATGACAATTTTTTTTTTAATAAATGTTTTCTTTGTGATTTATATAAAATATACTAAAAGTAATTTTAACTTTAATTTTTAATTCAAAAGAAGAATTCAAATTCCAAATGTTTACTAGAATATTTATAATGTTAACCTGAAAACTAAAATGGAGTTTTACATATTTTAGAATTTAAATTTTTGTAAAATAATTTATTATTAAAACTATTTTCGATAAATATTTAAGGATAATATTTACAGGTGTAATAGTTTATTAACGGTAATTTATACAAAACTTTATTTTACATTTAATGGCCACCCTATAAGCTGAAATTTATCAATTCCACAATATTTCTGTGGTTATGTATTCAAATTTTGAATGCGCGGTAAGAACCAGTTTTTGAACTGCACCAATAAACTATACTAAACTTTTCATATACAGACGAACATTTGTGTTGAATGGACGAACCGAACCATTTTCAATACAAATATTGTTGTTGGACTATGGTTCGGTTAATGTTCTAGTTTGTATTTTATTTTATCTTAACTAATAAAACACTTATGGTTGGAAATATAAAATTTTGAAGAAAAATATATAAGGTCACAAAATGGTGTCACAAATAAATATCCTTTCAAATATTTTAATTTTATCTGAGCTATATATAGAATTTTTAAAAGCTTTATTTCGAAAATTTAATTTCCAATTTTTGTAATAAATTCAACAAATTTTATTATATCCTTTAACCTTTAATAGTATTTAATATTTAATTCAATTTATTACTTTTCGGGTATTTTTAACTTAAGTTTTTGTAGAAATCAAATTCATATTCATGTAATACTAATATACAAACATCTATCTTCAATTAAGCCTAAAGTCATAACCAAAACCGAACCAAAAACCATAAATAAAAAAGGTTAACCAAAACCTAACCAAAAACCATAAATAAAAAAAAGTTCTTGCACCAGAACCAAAACAATCAGAATTTACCACCAAAAAATTATTATTAAAACTTTTAACAATTATTTTTGTAATCTATTGAAACTTCGTTAGAGATTAACCAATTATTTTTATGTTTTATCGATGAAAATCATTTAAAAATTTGGGTAAATTTAAGAAGTATTACATATATACAAATAAATTGAAGCCGGATTAATTTCATTCATCAAAAGTTTGAAGGATAAATTAATTTTAAAAACTGACATTTTCAGTTCAATTTATTTGTAATTTTTTTTAATAAGTTATTGAATGAATTAATAACTATAAAATAAAGTGTTGAGCTTTGCGGTTAACATGGACCAAAAATAATCTAATATTTAGCTCAAATGTGTTTTTCTTCACTTTATCGAGTTCAGAGATTCCGAATCTTCAACAGTAGCTTCAATATAATATATTCTTCATGTCTTAATAGATCAGGAATTTTTAACAAACCATTATTTTGTTACAGAGCTACTGCGTTGGTTACAAACCATTGTTAAACTGACATAACTACCAGTTATCTACCCCTAGGTTAGCAGTTTTTTTTTACTATCTGGAATTTGAAGGTAAATGTTCAAGCAAGGAACATGTTTTTCAAAAAGGATTTTTTTAAATTACAGCAAGTGTTTGACATTTTTTATGGATAAGATTTCTATATTTCATATTATATATTGGATATTAGTAAGGCATTATATTAATTGCCTCCAGAGTGACGAAAATGGTGCTTTTGCATATCAAATTGTATGCAAAAAGTATTCGTAAATGAATTATCGAAATTTTTTAAAATTTTCTAAACTAAAATATGTCGGTAATCCTACAAACAGAACCACAAAAGGACTGATATGAAGCACCATCCCAAAATTGACAGTTTTTTCCTTATTTTCTTGCTTGATCCGAAAATATATTTGAATTGACATTTATAATATTATAATTATAATCAACCTTTTTTTTCAATAATTATAATAAAATTATCTGGATATAATTATTTGCATATCTGTAGGCGATTTAATTAAAATTATTTAATAATTAGATGCACTTTTATCTCGCGGCTTTTACTTCCTTATTTAATTACTTTCATTGATGAAGAATTACCAACTTTGCTATTTTCGTATCTAAAAGGAAAACTCTCTGACAGTTTTCTTTAATGTCATAAACATTTTATTAAAATATTAATATAATTATAAAAAGCTTTCATTAAAGTAAATCCAACAAAATTTAAAAATGTTGCCCAACAAAAATGTTATTAAATTCTTGTGTTTATGACTTCAAACAAGGAAAATTTTGATAATGAAATTGTTAATTACAGAAAAAACTCTTAGAAGAAACAATTTTCAAACAAATTCTTTGTAATTTAATCCTTAGAGAGAAAAAAAATAAATCTCACATTTCTTTCAAAACAAATTTCCTTTCTAGAAAATTTTCATTTATAATTTTTTTTTTGTTATTCTACAAAGCTATCAAAAATAGTGGAAAACATAAATTCTTTTATCTGGTAATTTTTAGGTGCTAATTTTATTTATTTTTCTTTTAATATCCTTTGCGCTTTTTTACACAAATGTTAATATAAAATTGTTAAAAGCCAAACCAGAAAATAACTTTTAAACATAAATTCAGTAAAAATACTTCAAATTATTTATATTTTTTACTTTCTTTCCCCATTAATAATACCATAAAGCTTCTCCAAATGGCATTTTCATATGGAATTCACAAAGTTCAAGAAGTCGTTGTGGACTAAAGAACACAATCATATTCGGCGTTGTTTATGAGGCTTCATGGAAGAAGTAAGATAACACTATACTTCTATACTTATACATATTTATTGGAGCATGCAGTAGACTCACATTTTGGTATACTTTAGTCGGCTGCGATTTGATGACATGTCACATCCATTTCTTCAATTTATTTACTTCAGTTTCTCCGTTTGTTAAGTTCCAGTGGTGCGTGTTGCTGATGGCATTAAGGCAGAATATTCACGATATTATTTCTGAGACACAAGGCGATCGAAATTATCAAGGTTTAACTTCCTTGTATTTTGTATTAACTTCCGTTTACATGAATTTATTAAAACTATTTAAATAAATTTAATATTCAACGAAAAAAGCAAATTCAAAGACAATTTGCTATAAAAAGCAAAAAATGAGTGTTTTATATATACTATTTTAACCTGCCTAACAGTATGCAATCTAATATTATAATTTCTGTAATATAGAAAGGAAACGCAATTAAAGCTGCCTCCATAATTATAATCTTCAATAAATAAATTAATAATGATAGATTCTGATTAAAAATTCCAATTAATTTTAATGGTTTTCGGTGTAAATTGACGGAAAAACAATTCATAGAAAAATGTTTTCCTTAATTGTCCAAAAAAAATGTAACCCAAGGGCAACATGTCAAAGTTAACGCTTTTTGAACACTTTTGAAAGCTAAATAAAAAGTTGTTTAAAAATTACATTATTTTTTATATACTCTTCTTCAAGCTTTACTTTGTCCAAAGTTTGTAATGATTATAATGATTTGTGTCAAGACTTGCAAAATAACCAGCTACAGCATCAATTACTCTTTGATATTGGACAAAAAACACTTTCCAGAAATAATTATTTTTAGATTTCGAAATAGATGGTTGCTAAACCTGCTGAATATGGTGAATTGTCAATTAATTCATTTGAATACTATTTTGATGACATAATCATAACCTTTCCTCATGATGAGGAACATGCACTTGTTTTGTATCTGATGTGTAATAGTAAGTCGTAACTTCTCCGAATTGACCAGAAACTGAAAACTAAATTTAAATTTTCCCATTAAATTTATCTGCAGCAAATTGACGCATTTGTTGAATATATGCGGTATAAATTTACCGAATTAGATTGACTTTGCATATTCGGTTAATTGTGAATTCGGTCTACAATTTTCGATTAATCAGACGTAAATAATTTTTATACATATTAATTTATATTGAAAAATTACTGAACAAACTAAATCCAATGATTATTAAGTTATACACAAATTTTCTTCTAAAGAATATCATAAAAAATAAATCATGTAAATGTAAATTATTTTTTTATGTAAATTATTTTTTCATGTAAATTTTATATTTTACCTGCTGCCGAAAAAAAAAATTATATATAAACGACGATAAAACATTTTCAACACAAATGTTGACAACAAATATAAATGAAAACAACATGAAATAAATATCCTATTTTGTAGAACAATAATTTATCCTTAAAACTCTACAAAATATTTTTTTTAGCTGATAAATTATATCCTTTAATTTGCGTAGATTTGAAATAATGTAAAGTTATTTATTTAAAATGCTGACATATATGAAATTTATACGCATATGAATAGAAATAAATTAGAATTTATACATACAGGATATCCAAATAATTCAATACCGAAGGTGAAATATAAAATCTTCTTTATAACTTTTGGGAAATCTCTAAACTTCAAGGCTTGGACTACAATGTATCTATCAATTTAGTATCGACTCGTTCAACAAAGCTCAACTTTGACGTCTCCATATATATTTTTTTATGGAAAATGAATTGGGTGGACCCATAAGTTCGATTGAAATCGATTCGAAACGAATCGAATCGAAAGAGTTTGAAATAATTCAACTTTTTCAAATCCAAAATGAAGCAAATGTCAAGTGAAATGAAATTTAATAGTTTCAAAAAATAATAATATGTGATTTAATCGGTTCCGAAGTTGCGATCGATAACTATGTGTTCAATCTATTTAACCAATCGATTGGCAACTGTATGAATCGATTCGAAACTTAAGTTACCAAACATCGTAGACCAAGCTTTAGGCAATTAAATTAAGCCCCACCTTCACTTTTCTTCTAGTGGTAATGACTTTATATTAGAAGAAGTTATGAAAGATACCAAAAAAGTATGATTGGGATAGAGATGGACTTTTTAGAATCTAAAAAGAAGTCACTACCACTATAAAAAAAACATCTGAAATTTGTAAAAATTTATAATTTATTAAATTAATAGTCAACTTAACAAATTTTAAATATTATTCTCACCTTTTTCAATATTAAATTTATTTTACAAAATTTAAAAAAAAAATCAACTCGGAAAGTGGAAATCCAATAAATTTAAAAAAAAAATCAACTCGGAAAGTGGAAATCCAATTTCGGAAACAGGGCATCCGTGACGATTTGCTCTATCGATATTATTGCTTTTAAATTAAATACTCTAAATCACTAAATGCAAAAGTGACAACTAATTAAAAATTGTAATTTCCAACTAATTTGGCTATATATTTTCAAAAATAAGAATAAATTTGCTTAAAAAGTACGTTCATTTGAAAATAAATGATACTTTAAGAAACTCGCTAAAAATCATAGCTAAATAGGCAAAAGTTGAAAAATAACAAGTAATCGTGTATTAATGACCATCATTATGATAGGAAATCTTTTTCCAAAAGTATTTCTATACCAAATTAAATCAGAAATTTAATGGTCTAATAAAAATATGAATTTATATAGTACAAAATTTCCATAAAAGTTGAATAAAAATCAAAATGGGACTAAGTTGTTTGAACAAACTGTAATTACAAAATTTTGATATTGTTAGTTGGCAAAAGAAGTCACAATTATATTTAAATGTCTCAAGCTATTTTATTTTTTGCGTATTAGTAAAATGTAACCCTTATTTCGAAAAGTTATGGGATGATCTTTTGCGGCATATTTGTACTTTGGTTATTTCTACTAGGGTTTAGCCACCCTAAATAATTCTATCAAAGTAGGTTTGACAATTTAAGATTTATATATTTCAATATTACCAAATATTAATAAACATATTTAAATATAAATCAAATTATTGTTTTTAAATAATAAATACTTTTAATATAGGACATCTATGAAATTACGTTTTATACGTCAATCAGGATCGCAAGATATTGATTTAGAATATCAGGGTTTTAATGTCATGACAACAGTTTAGAACACCAAGACTTGATCCGAATTGTAGCAGATGATCAGTAATTAATTATAAACTAATCAATTTTGCATTTCTTCTATTTATGATATGATAGACATGAACTGGAAAAATGACCAGGAAGTGAAATAGTCATATAATTACCAAACAAGGCTGAAAAATTACATTATAAATTTTAAGTATTTTTACTTAATTTATTTCTGATTGTGGTTCTTAGAATTTCAATATTTATAAAGCTGCGTTGCTGGTAAAGTAAGAAAAAAGAATTTTAACTAGCAATAAATTAAGTATTTATTTATTTGCATCCGATTAGCAGTCGTGAACTCAAGGTCACTCAGCAATATTAAGATGATTTCTTTTTGTAACATATACAAATACTTACATTTGGACCGTTGTATTTGGAACGTATGATGTTGTTGCTAAAGTGAACAGAGCTTTAACTAATCTGCAGGCACTTTATTTTAATATAACTGCACCCGGAATACGCTAAATGTAGAGTTTTATATTTATTTTTCGGTAAGAGTAATCAAATGTCGATGATAATAATCAATTTTGATGTTCATTTTTCAGCAGAATGTGAACAATTTCTATGTGAACAGTATCTGCCTTGTATACGATTAAATGTAGCTATGTAAAACTGTCAGAATCTATATGTAAGATGTAAGAATATCAAGAAATTTCAGTGATGAGTTTTAAATTACTCTACTATGATATAATTAGACATCAGTTAATATCTTTATATGTATTTATTTTTCAGTAGAAATTTTTATTTTTTCCTGCGGATATTTTCCCAGAATCTACTTTCTACTAAAAATTCATTAAAATAAAGGAGCAATTGATGTGTAAAACCAAAGCCAATACTACTGAAGAGATGATAATGACCACAATTCAAAGTATAATTAATAAATAAAACCACAAATTTAGTTATTGTACAATATTAGAATTGATTTAACATTATAGTCACAAGAATAAAACAACAACAAAACATTATTTTTCCATATCATTATTTTTCATTAGTTTGTAATATTTTAACCACTAATTAAGAATAAAATTTTAATTTACATTTTCACGTGCATAACTTGTACCAGATTCAATTTAGGATTTCAAGTACGAATAAAATTTAAAGCTAGCTAAAAGGTTTTCAAATTAAAATGATTGATAATTTAAAGAAATACTGAAGAGTTACCGGGAACCGTGACTATATCTAATACTGCTTCATATCATTAATTTGTGGTGGAGTGCCATTTTTAATTAATTTTTTCCTCGATATTTTGTATTTTCCATATCCCAAGAAAATGGTATCTTCCAGTATCCGATTTTCTCAAAATGGTGATGAATAATAAAATAGAGGGTAGGTAAAGAGAGAACGAAACTATATTTATTTAGTATTATTTTTTAAACTATTGCTTCACCAATCTCCAGATAAAGTCCTATTGTAACATCATTTTATATATAGGACATATTCAGATTCAGATATAAGAAGTTATTTCTGATATAGACGATGTTCCTAGTTTGATATTTCAAATTCTCAAACCAACGATATTTCAGTTAGAATTTTGAAACTTTAATATTATATATAGAATTGATTGGTGTCTTTTCAAATCACCGAAAATTCAACACACTCTATGAGAATGAGCGGATGCTTTTAAAATAACAAGCTGCAATGCATTCAGAATAAAATAATTAAAAAATGCTTTTGTCAAAACAAAATATAATTTATACATCTTCACCATGAAAATTAACTACGTGAAAACTTCAGAAATTTGCCCATAAAATAAAGAATATTGAAGGTCTTGTAACTTGAATGTTATATAGGTTAGGATTATTCCATGTAGGTAACACGATAGGATGTGATGATTTTACATCTTTTATCACATTGCAATCGATTTGTAAATGTATTTCTAAAAAAATTATCGCAAATTTTTTAATTCGTATCAATAAAAATCCTAGCAATCATAGATGTATGACAAATCAAATATGATACATTGTATCATGATTGGTAGCATTTTATTCTATACTTCCTTATTAAACTCATGCTCCTGTTCGGAAAATTTTATACACAACTACAGCATAAAATTCTATTCACTGCAATTTATCAAATTTCATGAGATTTTTTTACCTTTTATATTTATTACGTGCTTCGAGGAGGTATTTTAAAATTTCAAGGATGTTAGTGTTTGTTCAATAGACGGTTCGAAGGTTGCATGATATAAAATTAAATTTCTTATTGGCAATTCCAATTAATTGTCAACTGCAACTACACTATACAATCTATTTAAAGCACCATCCAAAATCAATCAATTTTATGATAATATTTAATGTGTTTCGTTATTGTTCAATAATTAATTACAAAATAATTTAAAATTTTCAAACCGCACATATTTTTTTAACACAATTAAATATGGCGTCGCTTTTACATATTAGCCACACATTGACAAAATGAAAAATATTAAAGGAAATTCATTTCACTGCTATTATCTTATTACATAATGCATGTCAGTACCAGAGTTTGGAAAATTTGTAACAAACATTTTCAAAAGTATATAGAGATTGCCGACATATAATTTGAATAAACATATACAAAACCAATCGAACCTTAGATATTCTAATGCACTTTGGCACTATTATAATTTTATATACATTTTCCAAACAATTTCAGCAAGCTAACGGCTTTTAGCCTGACTGAACCATTAGCAGTTTAACAAATCTTACGATCTTTGGGCCAGCGAACGAAAAAAACTAAAGTTCATAGTGGTGAAGAAAATTCAATCACGAATTATATACTCTATATAATTCGTGCAGGCCACGTTCATCATATGTCAGATATTCGGGTAACAAAAAAAAACAGCCGTGAGTAAACCAGAGGGCAGGAACCCAGTTGGCAATCCAAGAGCAAGGTTTGTCAATGAATTTGCCGGGAATGACAGAACCATGCTGTGGGTTCAGAATTGGATGTCTTTTGCATTAGGCCAAGATGTGTGACAAAGTTATATATGTAAAGCTATCGGTTTCGATTTGAGCTGAAGAAGAGTAAAATCATATTGCAAACTGATATATTTATTATAAAGCTGAGTCAACTTGTACAGAGCCTGGGTCCTAAACTACATCACACCAAGCACTAACACCACCACCGCCGATAAGATATTTATTATATATAAATATCACTTAAATATTATATTTAAATGGTATCATTTATAAAACCTATTCCAATTACTTTTACAATGCCTAGGGTAGGTTAGGTTAGATTGGAGGCGGAATGCAACAGCTACGCATAGACCACCGAGGTATTTAAAAACAGCTCGCAAGATTGCGAGTTATTCGCGAAATTTAGATTACGATTCTCCAAATTTCCTCGAGTTTACAGAAGCATTTGCTCCAAAAAACGCGTTGTTCTTCTCGCGAGTAGTGATGCTAATTGTCAATTCCAACCTCATCGCATTCTTACCGATTAGCCATTGCTCGATTGTGATACCAACTGCTTTCCTGGATTGTGCCATAATGTACTCGATACCTAATTATTTACCATCTAATTTCTGATATGAATAATGGATGTTATTAATTCATTTGCTATCCCTATAATTCTGTATCCTCATATATAAATTATAATATTTCGTATATATAATTATAGGAACAGGAAAGCAACAAACTTTCTCGTATTTCTGAATTGTGAAACAACAGAATATTTTCATGTATTCATAACACTGGTAAATAAATATCTTATATTTAATTTATGATATTATATACAAAATTTAAATTAGAATTATATTATTTACAAAAAAAAAAAAAAATTATTATTATCCAAAAATTTTAATGATAAAATGTTATTTTAGTATAGAATATCTGAATGAATTTTCTGTTATCCTGGTAATATTAAAGATGCTGTATATATAATCAAAATATGTAAATATTTATTAGAAAGGAAGAATGTGTTATTAGATTATGAAACGATAATATTGAATTTTTGGTTTTGAATTAATTATAATATAAAATATAATCTAAAATTATAATCGATATAAAGTAAATTATTGTAATTATCGCACAATACAAGGAAGAATTATCATTATTTAGATTTTTTTTTTTTTTTTATCCTTATTCACTCCGCTTGGGAGCATAGGGCTTCAGTGCAGATCTTCCACCTTACTCTGTTCTGTGCCGTTACTTTGATTTGTTGCCATGTCTTACCAATTTTTTCTGCTTCTTGTAAGACTGTACGTCGCCATGTGTTTCTAGGGCGCCCAACCTTTCTGCTGCCCTGAGGGTTCCAATCTAGTGCCTGTCTTGCTATGGAGCTTTCTGCTGATCTTCTAAGTGTGTGGCCTATCCAACTCCATCTTCTCTTTCTAATTTGCGTGATGATAGGCTCTTGCTCCGTAATTTCCCATAGTCCGGTATTTGATATAGTATTTGGCCAGAATATCCTGCATATTATTCGTAAGTATTTGTTAGTGAGTACTTGTATCTTGTCGATGTCTTTCTTGTTGCACGCCCAGGTTTCACTGCCGTATAGTAGTATGGATTTCACACAAGCGTTATATATTCTAAGTTTGGTTTTCCTTGATAATTGGGAGGATCTCCACACTTTCTGTAGTCTACTGAATGCTGTCCTGGCTTTACAGATTCTGATATTTATGTCATCTTTTGCTATGTCATCTTTTGCCATCAGTTGCTAGTAGTTACTATATGGCGGTTCTAGATCAAAATTTCCATACAAATTTACAAAAATCTCCTTGTTTTTTTTTAATACAATATTATATGAAAATATAAGGTATGAAAAACTCCTGGTTATTTTTTTCATACAATTTGCATACAAAAAATTTAAAGCAGAAAATGTAAATTTTAATTATCTTATTAGCAATTTATCTGAAAAATATAATACTGCAAATTTCATGTATACAATTTGCATACAAAAAATTTCACTTTTTTTATAGTAAATTTGCTGTGCATTGATTTTGAATTACAGCAACAACAACAAGAGTAAGTTTTTTATTCTTCTTGTTTGCTAGTTACATTATCCGGGGGCTGCACGCATGAAATATTTTTCAATATAAATCTGAAAAATACAGAAGAATGCACATGCAAATGATTATTATGTTATTTTTCGAGATTGCGCAAATTGTTTATTATTTATTTTAAAGCAATGAACTTGACAGTATAAATATTTATTTGTTAAGTAATAATAATATCGTCATGTATCAAAATAAAATTACTTTCTGTTAGTGTAGACTCGAACCAGGTATGTTTGTAAATCCATATGTATGTTTGTAAACCAAAAATTTTCGCCACGCAATTTTAATAACTTTATTTCTTCTTATAGCGTTTAGTATTTAATAAATATGTATGATTTATAAAGTTCTACTTTAGTTTATAAAATGCTGTTAACAACTGAGCATATAGAAACAGTTACTAATTTTTTAGAAAAATATAAAGATTTGTTAGATGAGTATAATTTAACAAAATTAGAAAATTTTGTCGTGAAATTAAATTCTTTAATACAAAGCGGTGTTATTAAATCAAAATTTGGAGAACATTATAAAAGTTGTATCTGGTCAGACAATAACGCAAAATCTGGACCTGATACATGCAGCTGTGTTTCGATAACTTTTAGATATAAGGACGCTTTAGATATTATAGAATATTTCAAAAACCTGTATAGAACGTTATTAACACAAATAGAAAATTTGAATTTATAAAAACATGATTCCATTTATACATCCGTTTACCATGATTATAGCAGGACCTTCAGGGTGTGGAAAAACAACTTTTGTGTGTAATATAATTCGCAGACACCATGAATTAATTCAGCCCAACATAACTAAAATAATTTGGTGTAACCCTGAATTGAATGCTGTTCCGAGGAATTTACCTTTTGAAAATATTGAATTTTCAAATAATATACCCGAGCAAATACATAACGAAAATGGAGATAACATCTTAATTGTATTAGATGATTTAATGCTTGAGAATTATAATAAACAAGTATGTGAATTATTTACAAAAGGATCACATCATAAAAATTTATCAATTATTTTATTGATACAAAATATTTTCCATCAGGGTAAATATTGTCGCGACATTTCATTAAATGCTAAATATTTAGTATTATTTAAGAATCCCCGTGACAAATCACAGATCATGCCCCTAGCAAGACAAATTTTTCCAGAAAAAACGCAAGAATTTGTAAGAGTATATAATGAGGCTACATCATGCCCACATGGTTATATTGTGTTGGACCTGACGCAAAACGTCAGTGAATTATACCGCATACGAAATAATATATTCGAAACAGATTATTGTATT
Organism: Rhamphomyia laevipes; assembly: GCA_963920725.1. Taxonomy (NCBI): domain Eukaryota; kingdom Metazoa; phylum Arthropoda; class Insecta; order Diptera; family Empididae; genus Rhamphomyia; species Rhamphomyia laevipes. The sequence goes on from OY987255.1 coordinate 133,262,351, forward strand.
TGCTACTGCACACCGAATGATTTAAATAACAAAGTATACTGTGAAAAATATGAAACGATTGAGGAAAAACCGACATATATTACATCTTTTAAAAGATTCAAATAAAAAATTTCGTAATAGTGTATTAAGGACTTGTGATGACGACGTTATAAAAACTTTAATTGAAATTGCAATAAATACTTTAAACGGAAATAATAAAGTTTCAAAAAAAGCCTTATCATTTTTAAAAAAACATAAAAACGCAATACGGTGTCTAACCAGTACCAATAAAACTCTGAAAGCAAAACGTCGAATACTTATTCAGAAAGGAGGATTTTTACCAGTGTTAATAGGAACGGTGTTATCTGGAATTATTGGTAAATTAATAGGTGATTATCAATCAAAAAATGAATAATATGCAGCGTATGATTGTTATACCACCCGAAGTGTTTTTAAAATTCAAAAAGTTATTAAATGATGAAAAGAATTTACATATTTTAAATCAAAATATGGAAAAACTTTTACATAATAAAAAATTAAATCCAATTCAGAAATGGTACATGTTAAGGCAAAATTTAGTAAAATATAATAATCTAAAAAGAATAGCTTTGTTGCCACCTACAGAATATAAAAATAAGTTTAACTCAGGTAAAAATGTCGAAACGCAAACAAAATTTAAAATATTGAAAGACAAAGAAACTCAATACGACTCTGAAATACAACAAAAAGATTTTAATAACATTAAGCAGCAAGAGTTTGATGATGACGTTTTTAACTTCGATCCCGTAAAAGAACAACAACAACAACAACAACAACACCAACATCAACAGAAACAGCATCAGACACAATATGATGACGATGATATAGAAATGGATTTTGAAATGGATGACGACGATGCTGCTGACCTTGCTTTTACACAGACATTACCCGATGAGCGTTTAACCAGAAGATTATCTTCAAATGCAAATGTGAGAATGTATGATACGGATACAGGCGATATTATTACGGTTGCACTTCCTACACAATCGCCTAAGAAATCGCCTATAAATACAAGACAGCGTGTACATACAACAGGTTCATTTATAAGACCTAGCATTCTATCAAGATATCCTGATGAGAGAAATTCAAATAAGCGAAAACAGTCGACACCATTAAGTAACTCTCCACCAAAACAATATAAGACACATTCTACACCGCCCCACTGGACTTCATTTAGATAAGATACAACCATAAAAATGAATTCTAGAGATGATTTCTACATTACGTTATTTAGTAATGATTCTATGAATTTTTTCCCCGATAATACTCTGTCAACTTTTGAAAATAGAATACCGACACATTTGGATTTAACTAATGGTGATTGGAAAGTAGGCCTTTCAGAAATTTATACTAATGACTACCTACAAACTGATATTTATGATAAAAAAACAGCTGCTGTTATCTCATTGGGACAAAATGAAGTTTGGGTAGGCTCTGGCACAAATAAGATAAAAGTAATAAAACGCATGGGTTATACATTTTACCCAGAAGAAAAATCTCAATTTAGATTTGATGATTGGAAAATAAATTTATTACCTACACTTATTAACAATATAACACCATCTCAAGGGTTTACTAGGGCTGAAGTTTTAAAAGAATTTTATAATGAATTGTTAGTCACTCTATCAGATGACGCAGCTTATAAGGTTGATTACAAACCTGTTACAGCAGCAAACCAACTAAAATTAATACGAATATCAAGATCTTTTGACCAAGAGAGTTTCTTTTTAAAACAAAATACTGAATATACTATACCTACTTTAATAAAAGAACTCTTCCAACAAAAGCAGAATATTATTAACTACAGAAAAACAATAGTACAATTATACAATCACGCAGTTGAAACATATAATGATGAAAAAAGTGGAATGGTAATGGTGTATACTGACATAATTCAACCAGAAATTTTTGGGAATAATAAAATACGTGCTTTGCGCGCAATAAATATTGATAACTGTAGAAAGCAAAATAATATGGAATTTAAAAATGTACAATACGTACCAGTAGAAAAAAAGATTTTTGAAACTATTGCCTTTAATATTTCCGATCAGTATGGAAAAAACATAAATTTTGTGTCAAATTACAATCCAACAAAAATTGTATTACATTTTAAAAAATTTTCAAAAGCTATATAAATAAAAACATATCATAATAAAATGTCGTTTTAACTAAACATGCATAGTGAATACATTAAATACTACCAATCGCAAGCCGGTGGTAATATAAATGAAATAGGGCCGCTATTACAATCATATCCAAGAATACAACGAGGGCGCGGTCTTGGAAATTTATTTGCAAGTTTATTTCGTTATCTAAAACCGGCATTGGTTACAGGTTTAAATTTAATAAAAGACGAGGCTTTAAAAACTAGTTCCAATATTTTGTCTGATATAGCATCGGGAGCAAACCCAAAAGAAGTATTTCAGGATCAAGCCAAGGCAGGTTTACAAAATTTAAGAACTTCAGCAATAAACCAATTGCATTCAATGTACGGTAGTGGTAGAAAAAGAAAACGTAGTAAAAAATTGAAACAATTAACAAAAAAACGTAAAAGTATAAAAAGACGAGTAAAACCAAAATTACATTCAATTGGTAAAAGGCGTAGAATACAAAGAGTTGGAAAAATTAAAAAATCACGTATTTTAGATATTTTTAATTAAAAATGACTATTGTAGAATGCATGAAATCCGAGCTTGACCTTTTTGCGACACCACCTATACAAACAAGCATTTTACGATCAGAGGAGGTCGTCTATAATCCGTTAGCCTCTTTAGATGCATCACCTTCTACAATCGAATTTGTCTCACTCGGTCATGGCGATACATACAGAGATTTGGCTTCAACTTATATTAAATTTAAAGTTCAAGTATTAAAAAGTGATGGTTCAAAATGGAATAATGATAAAACGGGTACAGGAGCTGATCAAAAACCGATACCACAACCAAGTGTGGTAAATAATTTATTACATTCAATGATTAAACAAGTAAATGTTACATTAAATGGCAAGAACGTAACATCATCCGATTCGTTTTACCATTACAAAACATATTTAGTTTCTTTATTAAGTTATGGAAACGATGCTGGCAACACTCATTTGGAAGGAGGGGGGTGGGAAATGGATAAACCAAATGTTCATGATTACAATAACATTGGTTCCAAAGCAAGACAAAAAAAGTACAATAATTCTAATATTGTAGAGCTAATGGGAAAATTACATGTAGATTTTTTCAACACACCTACTCTACTTTTAAACAATGTTGATGTGAGAGTTTCATTAACATTAGAAAAACCAGATTTTTATTTATTTTGTTCTGATACGGAAGACAGTTATTTAAAAATTCATGAAGCCTCACTATACATGAAACATGTAACAGTCAACCCTAATATTTTGTTGGCTCATAATACTATTCTTTCAAAAACCAATGCAAAATATCACTACAAAAGAGGCGAATTAAAGACATTTACAATACCAGCAAACACTGCAAACATTTCACTAGACAATGTATTTATTGGGCAGTTACCAAACACATTATTATTTTGTATGACAAACAATGAGAATTTTAATGGAAAACGTTCAAAAAATCCTTATCTTTTTGATCACAATAATTTATCACAATTTCAGCTGTATGTGAATGGTGTACAAATACCGAACTCACCAATTGAAACAGATTTTTCATCACTTTGTTGTAATACTAGAGCTTATTTAACATTGTTTAGAGGTACTGGTATTCACCATTCTGATAAGGGTCATCAAATAACAAAAGAACTTTTTGGCAAAGGTTATACAATATTAGCTTTTGATTTATCTGCTGATGGTTCAGGCAATGAAACATGTCAAAGCCTGTTAAATCAAGGTACGGTGAGAATTGAAGCAAAATTAAGTTCTGCATTATCATCAACAATAACATGTATTGTATACGGAGAGTTTGATACGTCATTAGAAATTGATAAAAATCGAAATGTTTACACAAATTTATAAATAGCTTTGTAAAAAGTAATAAGTTTTATTACGCAAGCGAATGCGGTACGAGATACTACACACAGAATGCCTAACAGAGCACCCTCATATGCCTTGGTGGACGTATCATTTGTTCGTGATAAGCTTATTCACTTTGGACGTAAAGTTACCATTGCCGGTATAGAAGAATCAAATAAAGCAGTACATTACGAATATAAATATTTATATCCAACTACAAAAACAGCAACACCAGCAGAAACACAAAATTATGTTACAAATGGCAATTTATACAATGACAATATCACCGAAAGTTTAAACAAAAAATTAAACAAATTCGATATTATATTGATCAATGGAAAAGACAAAAAAGAGTTTTTAACTCAATATGTAAAATGCAATTCGAAAATTTACGATATTTCGAATCTAACAGAGCAACATGAATACGCAACAGATTACAGAAATTCTTCAGAAGAATAAATACACTAAAAACTATTTTAAAGGTGTATATGCTTTCAATCGTATACCAAAGCGATTTGTGAAAAAACCTATTTTCATAATTGTCAATTCTGATCCTGATACTAAACCAGGTTTGCATTGGTTCGTATTATATTTCCCAAAGTATGGTTGTGTAGAATATTTCGATTCATATGGCAATCAGACAATAACAACAAACATAATTGAAAAAATCAATGAAAATTCTACAAGGCGCAAATTATTTGGGCGGTGCACAAGGGGCTTACGGGGCCGCGTTAACAGTAATAAACAAAGGTGTTTTGTAAGAAACAAAAAGCGCTTACAAAATGACTATTCTGATGTGTGCGGGCATTACTGTTGTGTTTATGTTTATTTTCGCAGTAGAGGAGTATCAATGCAGGAATTTTTAAATATGTTTAGTGCAAAAAACTTTGAAAACAATGATAAATTAATTTTAAGATTATTTAAGAATATTTTTCTATAAAAAAAAAAAATGTAAAATTTTTCTTTTATTAATAACAATAAAGTATATATATTTTTTTAAAAGTCGATTTTATTATTTTTTAAAAGATACATATAAATATTAAAACAATTTTTTACAGCACATTTCATATTCTTATTGTTAGTATTCTTGGTGTGAATTTCGCAAGATGAAGTATAATTGTACAAGTCATCTAACTTTGGAATGCAACTCAAATTTACAATTATTGTTGATGATGAAACTGCTAAATATTTTAGAATGACATCTTTCTTTTGCAGACCTTTAACGTAAACTTTTGAGTACAATCCTAAAGTTTTTATTGCAGTAGCGATGTAATTGTAATCAAATTCTCCCGAATTCCATTCCAAATTATTAATATTTGCTACAATATAGTTATTCTGCTTTATGGAGTCATAATCTAAATCTTCCCTTGGATACGGAGGCTTAAAGAAAAAAACCTTCGGAATCAATGATCCTTGTTCCAAAATCACCATTTCCTTTACAAAATATTGTCTAAAATTTCCGACAACAAATTGAAAATCTACAATTGCAATATTATTCATAATTGCTGATGACGCTACTAAAGAAGCTAAAGTATAACTGGTTTAATAACTGATCGCTACTTGACCTTTTATCGTAAAGTATATATATATATAAAAATTAATTTAAAAAAAAAAAAAAAATATAGTATATAAGTGAAAATTTTCTTTTTATTTTAATAAAATTTATATAATTACAATAATAATGGATCAAAAAAAAATTGTCGTTAATGAAATACACAAAAATGTAAGAAGAAAATTTGTGCGTCGACGATACGTACAAAAAGGTATTAACGATGTTTGGCAAATTGATTTAGCTGATATGTCAGCAATAAAAAAATATAATGATAATTACAAATATATTCTCGTTGTAATTGATATTTTTTCAAAATTTTTGT